>CM038682.1:55017515-55398602 GCA_021605205.1 Aegilops longissima
AAAATGCAATATATCCATATTTATCAGTTTCATGCATGACAAAACAACTTATACCTACTGTATAGGTGAAAACATATAAATGGCATATATAAGAGCTTAATTTGGTGTTGCATTTTAACCCTTGGTTCAAATGGACTTCATTCAAATTGAATACTAGTTGCATTAGCTTAAACAGCATCACATCTTCATGCCATGTTCATACATCATATTGTTGCATATGCTTGTGTATTGATTGTTGGCGCCGTTCCTTCTCGATAGGTCCTGCCGGAGACCGTTCCAGAGTACCTGTCTGTGAAGCAGTGCCTCCCTTGTTGATTTACCAGGCAAGCAAATCCCCTTGTTCATTCCGATACAATCCTACTCTCTCACTCCTGCTCTCAGTTATTGCATTAGGACAACAACGATTCATCTGCTACTTTGTGCTGCGATAGTTGAATCCATTCCTCTGCATGACACATCGTTGCCACGATAAATAGTTGAAACCCACTAGCATGTGTAGGAGTTGATTGAGACATGTTGTGTTCCTACCATGCTATGCCTGCTATTGCTTAGAGTTGTGTCGGGTTTGATTCATTGGGAATGAATTGGAGTGTTACGATATGTTACGATCTTTGAGAGTGAAGTGTGTGAACACGATTTGGTAAAGGTAGCGGTGAGAGGCCATGTAGGAGTACATGGTGGGTTGTCTCCTTTGGAACCATCCTTAAGCCCTGAGTTCTATGTATGTTGTCCAATGACTCGATACTACCACACATTGGGTTCCGGTAACTCGGCCCCTCTCGACTTATTAATCAACTTGGTCTCTGTCCAGGAGTCGCAACTAGTTTCTGGTGTTTGTAGGTAGTGCTATTTTTCTACCAAGTGGCACCCGGCGAGAATGGGCTTAGGACAGACTAGGCACATGTGGCCTGGTGTGCAGTGGCACCGGATGGTGGGCTCGGGAACCCTGCACACATCGTTTGGGGCCGTGGCGACACCCGCGGATCTCCTTGCGGATGGAACCGAATAGGCGATAAACACAGGCTAGAGTCTTGTGTGGTTAGTCGGTCATGGCCGACACCCTCGCCAGAGCTTCCGCTTGAAGGTTGCGAGGTACATGGCGTGTTCATGGTGATAAGTGGTGAGGCGTGTGTGAAGAAGTACACCCTGCGGGGTTATCATGATCTATTGAATAGTCGTGTCCTCGGTTATGGACTTCTTGGATGCTTACATGGTACATAGACAACTTGAAGTGGATACTCTAAAATGCTTAAGACAAGTGTGAGTGCTATGGATGGCCTTCTCGTATGGGAGGCGGGGATGAATCCATAGTAGTGTATTGTGTGGTGACTAGTGGACTCGTGTAATGCCATATCACCTCAAAGAAGTTCTTGTAGTCGTAGAACAGGATAGCCACGAGTCAAAGCTGGCTTGCTGCGACTAAACCCACATTACCTTCTTGATACAAATGCATGTATAATAGGATATGATGTAAGTCTTCTTGAGTACCTTTGTACTCACGTTGCTTTATTATGTTTTTGCAGCGGAGATTTCGGTCTTACTAGTAGTTCGCTTGGACTTGACGAGTAGCTTGTTACCTCAGCTACGATCTTGTACCCTTAGGAGGTCTTGTAGATAGTCAGGCTTCTCAGCCTTTTTCTTTTGTAGTTATGCGTACTCGGACATGTAATGCTTCCACTTGTTGCTTGTATGCTCTGAATGATGGGTCATGTGACCCTGTTTGTATTAAATGCTATGTGGCTCTTGAGCCTTTATCTATATGAGTTTGCGTTATGTTGTGATGCCATGTTGTACAACACATACTTGCATGTTATGCATCGTGTAGCGTGTATTGCTATGTGTGGGATCCGACAACCTAGTTGTCTATCCTTGGTAGCCTCTCTTATGGGGAAATGTAGTCTAGTGCTTCCACGAGCCATGGTAGTCCGCTACAGCCCGGTTTACGGAGTCTGCTAGCCCGCACTCTTGCTCGGAACACTAGACTGGCGACATGTGATTCACTTCGTTCTGTGTCCGTCCCTTGAAAATGTCACGCGATGACATCCGGAGTCTGCCTAACCTGCTACAGCCGGGTTTCGGAGTCCTGTTAGCCAGTGCTACAGCCGGATTCACCGCTCTGGCGACCGACATGCTCGATGTTGTTTCATGTATGCTGTCCCGTAAGTTAGTGCCACTTTGGGTTCACGACTAGTCATGTCGGCCGGGTTCTCTATCATATGGATGCTAGCGACACTATCATATCGTGAGCCAAAAGGCATAAGCGGTCCGGGCCATGGTAAGGCGACACCGTGGGAATACCGTGCGTGAGGCCGCAAAGTGATATGATGTGTTACATGCTAGATCGGTGTGACTTAGAATCGGGGTCCCGACAGCTTTGGTATCGAGCTTTGTTGCTGTAGGATTTCCAAGCCAACTTGGTGAAGTTGAGTCTAGAAATTCTTTAGTTATGTAAGGGAATTGATTGTGGGAAGGAAAGTAAGGCTCTTTTTACTTCTTTACCTCATGGCCTTCTGATCTGAGTCATCTTACCTTTCCTACGGGGTTAAGGAACTAGGCTTTCTTTTCTGTCTATCAGGGTCACGTGTTACTACTCCGTAGTCCCATAGGATTGGTTGATCAGGGTCATACCCCAACTTGGAGTACTTCCGGTGTAGTCTGTTTAGTATTATCCCAGAACCTTTGAGTGGTGATGTTGAGGTGTTGTACTACCCCATTTTGGCAGGATGTCTCATTCTGAGCATTTTACAGCCGTTATGCTGCGGAATTGCCCTAGGAGTTCGAGAGTTACTAATTTCTTTGTCCTACATTTTGATCGTAGTTGATGTTGATTCCGTCCTTGGTTTCGTTTCTCGGGATGTCATTAGTTAAGTGAAGTTACATTGCTTGTAGCGAAACCACGGAGATGGTAGGGATGAGGATCCTCCGACCAGCCTTCATTGGCGAGTTTATGTTAGAGATGGAGAGGAACAAGCGTGAGTCTAACGCTTGTTAGCGCGTGTCGAGGAGAACACCGCACAACAGTTCAAAGTGCGCAACCATTCATGACTTCATTAAACACACCCACCTACCTTTCATCATTCCATCGAGCCACTCGATGCAGATGGTAGCTCCGTAGTATCACCGCAAGCTCCGTTCTGCGACGTGGCTGAAAGTGACAAGGTCACCTATGCTGCATACCACACGGAAGGTCACCTAGTCTTTGGTGGCGAACTATGAGGCTATGCTTCCAGCTGGCGATTCCTACAGAGAGAGATTTCACTTTGAGGCTTTTCGCGAGCATCACATTCACGAAGCCCTCATCGATCGCAAGAGAAAGAGTTACGTAGTTTCATCCAGGTAAGATGGCTGTTGATGCTTACAATAGATAGTTTGAGAACCTTGCCGCTATGCTTGAGAAGAGGTGTCCACGGACGCCAAGAAGCGAGCTAGGTTCGGAAGGTCTCAACCCCAAGTTGCGTCGTGATATCCACCTACATCATTGTGATACATTCCAAACTCTTGTGAACAAGGCCATTAATGCGAGACAACTCAGCTCACTTACGAGGAGTCTCGTAAGCACACCGTGAGTTGGGATCTTCTTCGGTTCTAGTTCTCGAAGCGCGGTTTGGATTCGAACTCAGCTCTTCCACCGGATATTCACGAGGCCATCCCATGTGATGCCTCCCCCGCTTCGATCGTATGCTCCACCCAGGCCTCTTGGTAGACCGCTTGTCGGTGCGGGTCCACGTCCAACCGGGGACTTGCTTCACATGCGGAGAGCGAGGGCACTATGCGTGTGTTGCTCTCGGACCATTATGCTCCACCCGGCTGAGAAGGCTGTTGGCTGTGTTAAGCCATCAAGCAAGACGATCAGTGTCAAGTCAGCTCCCACTGAACATGGACGTGTGCATCACGTCCCAGCTAAAGATGCTCATGATGATTCGGATGTCGTTCTTGGTACACTCCTTGTCAACTTTCATCCAGCATCGGTTCTATTCGATACTGGAGCATCTCACTCCTTCTTCTCTGAAGGCTATGCTCGTTTGCACGACATGTCATTTTGTGATATGCAAACTCCGCTTGAAATCCAAACCCCAGGGTCTAGATGGCAAACCACTAGAATCAGCTATGGTAATGAAATCCTTGTTGATAGACTTGTATTCCTTGCATCACTTGTAGCCCTCAAGTCCTCAGATATTAACATCATCTTGGGTATGCACTGGATGACAGCTCATCAAGCCAAGATTGATTGTTACACCAGTCTGTTCAGCTTACACACCCATCGGCAAGATAGTCCTTGTCTCCACTAGAGTTGCAAGCGTCAACTCTATTCTCTTAATGCCAGCCCTCTTCCGGACCTTGAAGATATCCGATAGTCCGTGACTTTCGGATGTCTTTCGGAGGAACTGCCGGTGTTCCACAGCGCGAGATGTAGAGTTAGTCATAGATCTTATCCGGGAACGCTCCAATCTCTAGGAGACCTTACAAGATGGCACCCTTAGAACTAGCGAGCTTAAGAAACAACTTGATGAGTCCTTGCAAAAGGGTTTCATCCGTCCTAGTTCTTCTCCTTGGGCTTGCCCGTCCTCTTCGTCAAGAAGAAGGATGAATGCGGACGGATGGTTGTAGATTATCGTCCGTTAATTTGGTCGATAAAGAACAAGTATCCGCTCCCGGGATCAACGATCACATATGATCAGCTCGCTGGATCCTCGATCTTTTCAAGATGGATTTGAGGTTAGGCTACCACCAAATCAAGATCGAAGCAGGGACATCCCCAAGACAGCCTTTGTCACTCGTTATGGCGATCTGAGTACACCGTCATGTCCTTTGGTCTAACCAACGCCCAGCCACATTCTCCGCTTGATGAACTCAATCTTCATGGAGTACTTAGACAAATTAATCGTGGTTTACCTTGATGATATTCTTATTTACTCGAAGAACGAGGAAGAGCATGCCGAACATCTTAGACTTGTGCTAGAAAAACTCAGAGAGCACCGCCTTTATGCCAAGTTCTCCAAGTGTGAATTTTGGTTGCCAGAAGTGACCTACATAGGCCACGTAATCTCTGTTAAGGGCATTGCTGTCAATCCCGAGAGAGTTCAGGCCGTTCTTGATTGGACTCCACCTAAAACAGTTAAACAAGTTAGGAGTTTCCTTGGTCTAGCCAGCTATTCTCGCTGCTTTGTTGAAAACTTCTCCAAAGTGGCCAAACCCCTCACGGAACTTCTCAAGAAAGATAAAAAGTTTGAGTGGTCCCCATAGTATGAGTACAGTTTTCAGGAACTAAAAAGACGCCTGACTTCTGCTCCCATACTTGTGCCACCGGATTTCACTAAAGACTTTGTTATCTACTGCGACGCCTCAGGACAGGGACTAGGTTGCATTCTTATGCAGGATCGTCATGTGATTGCCTATGCATCTCGTCAGTTGAATCCACATGAGGAGAATTAACCTACACATGATCTAGAGCTTGCAGCCGTAGTCTATGCACTCAAGACACAGCGACACTACCTTCTTGGTAAGCGTTGCGAGATCTACACCGATCACGAGTCTCAAGTATATCTTCACCCAACCAGATTTGAACCTTAGGCAAAGACGTTGGTTGGAGTTGATCTCAGATTATGATCTAGGGATTACCTACACCCCAGGCAAAGCTAATGTCATGGCTGATGCGCTAAGTCGCAAATCCTATTGCAACAATCTCATGTTGCAGCAGGGCCAACCACTTCTCCATGAGGAATTCTATAAGCTTAACCTTCACATTGCTCCTCATGGATTCCTTTCTACCTTGGTGGCGAAACCTACTATTGTGGATCGTATCATAGAAGTCCAGAAGCATGATATGGGAATCTCCCGAATTAAGAAAAATATCTCCAAGGGAGTAGCTGGTTGTTTCTCTATGGATGAACGAGGTGTTGTTTACTTTGGGAACCTTTGGTGGTTCCCAAGAGTCAACAGATGCAACAAGCTGATTCTTAAGGAGGCACATGAATCTCCTCTCACAATTCATCCAGTAGTACTAAGATGTATCGGGACCTATGCGGAGGTTACGGTGGACTAGGATGAAGAGAGAAATCGCTCGACTTATTGCTAATTGTGGCGTTTGTCATCGCGTTAAGCGAGCATCAAAGGCCTCTGGCACCCTTCACCTTTAGCCATTCACGAGTGGAAATGGGATAAAGTTGGTATGGACTTCATCACCGGCTTTCCGGGACCAAGAAAGGAATAATGCTATCTTCGTAGTCATTGATCATCTCTCCAAGGTGGCGCACTTCCTACCTGTTCGAGAGAGTATCACTGCTAGTCAGCTCGCTGGCTTACATATTTCTTGAATAGTGTCGCTTCATGGTGTTCCACTAGAGATCAATTCAGACCATGGCAGTCTTTTCACTTCTCATTTCTGGGAGAGTTTCCAAACTGCCATGGGAACCCATCTTTCCTTGATGCCGCTTTCCATCCTCGGTCGAGTGGTCGGTGGAAAGGTCAACCAAATTCTCGAAGACATGCTTAGAGCTTGCGTTATCTCATTTGGTATGGATTGGGAGAAATGTCTTCCTTTTGCGAGTTTACTTATAACAATAGCTATCAATCCGGTCTCAAAAAGCTCCTTTTGAGATTCTCTATGGGCGAAGATGTCGAACACCTTTGAACTGGTGAAACGGTGAAAGACAATTCTTTGGACCAGACATGATCCAGGAGGCAGAAGAGCAAGTTCGCATCGTTCGTGAGAATTTGAAAACAGCCCATTCTCGTCAAAAAAGCTAGTATGATCGTCATCATAAGGATATGACTTATGAAATTGGCGACAAAGCTTACCTTTGGGTTACTCCTTTGAAGGGTACCCATCGTTTCGGTATCAAGGGCAAGTTGGCTCCTCGTTACATTGGTCCCTTTTGCATTCTCGCTAAACGAGGAGAGGTTGCCTACCAGTTGGAACTACCCCCACATCTTTCTCGAGTTCATGATGTCTTCCACGTCTCTCAACTCGGCGTTGCTTCTCGGATCCCATCCGTGGAGTGGACCACAAATGCTTGATCTCCAAGATAACCTCACCTATCGAGAGTACCGGTTCGCATTCTTGATCAAGCGGGCGTGTCACCCGACGTCGAACATCAAGTTTCTCAAGGTTCGATGGTCTCATCATTCCGAGAGAAGCTACTTGGGGCGAGAAGATCGTCTTCATTGGAGTACCCACCTTCTTTCCGTCGACCCACAGAATCTCGGGGCGAGATTTTTTCAAGTGAGGCGAGTTGTCACATCCTAGTTCGGTATGACCTAGAGCAGCTAGTCATTTGTGCATCATGTTTAATTTCCATTTAAATTTGAATTGGGGATTTTTGAAACCCTCAGAATCATTTCTGGAAATGACCAAGATAAAAATTGCTCCAAAAGGGTCCAAGAAAATGTTCATGCTGCTCTCTGAAAATATTGGGCAGAGATAAATAAATCAAACCAATATTTGAAGGAGCTCATAAGTATTTATTTTGGGCATTTGGAATTAATGCATAATTATTTGCTTTGGATATATATTGTTATATATATATAATATTGTCCAAAAATTATGCTAGTTGATGAGGAGCTCTGGAATAATACCACTAGCCCCTACAAAAATTGGCATAAGTTAGTAAAATGGTTTAGTATTTTATTAAACCAAACAAATGTCGAGAAAAATAGAAAAGAAAAAAGAACTTACCGGGCCACTTACATGCAGCGGGCCTTTGTGCAACCAATGACCCAGCCAGCCATGCCAGCACTTGATCATCCCCTTCCTCGCGCCCGGGGGCAGGGCCATCGCTCACCGCCAGCGCATGGCGCACGCCACCACCTGCTGCGTGCCTCCCCCTCGGCCTCTCGGCCTCGGGACGGCGCCACGCGACCAGTGTCACATCCCTAGTTCTGGTATGACCTAGGCTAGCTAGTCATTTGTGCATCATGTTTAAATTCCATTTAAATTGAAATGAGGATTTGTGAAACCCTCTGAATCTTTTTGGAAATTGATCAAATAAAAATTGCTCCAAAAAGGTCCAAGAAAATGCTCATGTTGCTCTCTGAAAATATTGGACAGAGACAAAAATCAAACCAATATTGTTAGGAGCTCATAAGTATTTATTTTGGGCATTTGGAATTAATGCATAATTATTTGCATTGGATATATATATATGTCATATATATTATATATGTCCAATAATTATGCTAATTCTTTGAGGCTCTGGAATAATATAGTTAGCTCCTGCAAAAATTGGCATAAGGAAATAAAATGATTTAGTATTTTAATTAAATCAAAACAAATGTCAGAAAAATAGAAAAAGAAATAAAAGGAAAAACCTTACGGACCTACTGCGGCCCAGCTCTGTCTTTGGCCGGCACGACACGCAGCCAACCTTCGCCCAGCCCATCGGCCCCCCTCCTCTGTCGTCTTCGTCCTCGGCCCTCCGTAGCGTGCCCAGCGTCTCAGCGCCACCTTCCTCGTCCTCTCCACCTGCTGTCCTCCCCTCGTTGCTCTGGCGGCTCGGGCGGCGCCCGCGACGCCCGCACTTCTCCTCCGCTCTCATTCCTCCCCTCCCTGGTTTCTCTCCCACGCTCGTCCGGCGCCACCGCCATCAAGCCCGTCGAGTCGCCACGCTCCGCCACCGCCTCCCTCTCCGCTCCATAGATCCGCCGCGTAGCCCTCCTCCTCACCAAGCCACGCACCTCTGCCGCCCTCCATGTCACCGTCCTCTTCTTCGCCGGCAGCCGCCGTGGATCTCCGTCGCCGCACGCCCGCGTGCGCCTCCCAGTGTCGTCATCTCTTCCAGTCCTGCCTTGAGCCCCGTCGGTTCCCCTTCTCCCTGCCCCCGTGCTCTGTAGCCCGATCCCACTCGATCCGAGCTCCGGCCGCCGCCATAAGCCTCGCTCCGTGACTCCGCGCCCCAGCTTCCGTCTGCTCCCACGGATGCGGGCGAGGCGAGGCGACGCCCGGTGCCCTTAGCCGCCGCCCGTGGCCTCAGCTGAGGACTCCGCCGAGTCTCGAGGTCGCCCGGCGACCTCGCCCGGCTGGGGTTGGGCCCTATCGGCGGTGATTAGCTTAGTGCTAATCACCGCCTGGTCGATTCAGGTGACAACCCGCCCTGCTAATGTTTCTTTTAGGATTAGTATAATATCTAATTAACTCTGTTAACCCGTGTCACAGGCGTGTGGACCCCACGTCGGGTTTGACTCAATCAGCGCTGTTGACTTGCTGCACGCATGCTTATCTCTGGCGCAATTATTATTTTACGGATTTAAATTAATCAGGAAATTCGAGAAAATGATTCAAACTTCAAAAATCATAGAAATTCAACCGTAATTCAGATTGAAATAATTTATATATGAAAAATTATCAGAAAAATGCAATCTTTCCATCTGTACTAGTTTCGTGCACGACAAACCAACTTATACATGCTGTATAAGTGAAAACATGTAAATGGCATTTATAAGAGCTTAAGTTGGAGTTGCATTTGAATCTTTGGTTCAAACGGACTTCAACCAAATGTACTCTAGCTGCATTAGCTCAAACAACATCACATCTACATGCCATGTCCATGCATCATATTGTTGCATATGCTTGTGTATTGATTGTTGGCACCGTTCCTTCTCGATAGGTCCTACTCAGGAGAGTGCTCGAGTACACATGCGTGAAGCGGTGCCTCCTTGTTGATTTACCAGGCAAGGAAAACCCCTTGTTCATTCCGATACAATCCTACTCTCTCGCTCCTGCTCTCAGTTATTGCATTAGGACAACAACGATTCATCTACTACTTGTGTTGCGGTAGTTGAACCCATTCCTCTGCATGACCTGTCATTGCCACAGTAAATAGTTGAAACCCACTAGCATGTGTAGGAGTTGATTGAGCCATGTTGTGTTCCTACCATGCTATGCCTGCTATTGCTTAGAGTTGTGTCAGGTCTGATTCATTGGGAATGAATTGGAGTGTTACGATATGTTACGATCTTTGAGAGTGAAGTGTGTGAACACGATTTGGTAAAGGTAGCGGTGAGAGGCCATGTAGGAGTACATGGTGGGTTGTCTCCTTTGGAACCGTCCTTAAGCACTTGAGTTCTATGTATGTTGTCCAATGACTCGATACTACCACACATTGGGTTCGGTAACTCGGCCCTCTCGACTTATTAATCAACTTGATCTCTGTCCGGGAGTCGCAACTAGTTTACGGTGTTTGTAGGTAGTGCTATTTTTCTACCAAGTGGCACCCGGCAGAATGGGCTTAGGACAGACTAGGCACATGTGGCCTGATGTGCAGTGGCACCGGATGGTGGGCTCGGGAAACCCTGCACACATCGTTTGGGGCCGTGGCGACACCCGGCGGATCTCCTTGCGGATGGAACCGAATAGGCGATAAACCTGGGCTAGAGTCTTGTGTGGTTAGTCGGTCGTGGCCGACACCCTCGCCAGAGCTTCCGCTTGAAGGTTGCGAGATACATGGCGTGTATATGGCGGTAAGTGGTGAGGCGTGTGTGAAGAAGTACACCCTGCGGGGTTATCATGATCTATTCGAATAGCCGTGTCCTCGGTTATGGACTTCTTGGATGCTTACGTGGTACATAGACAACTTGAAGTGGATACTCTAAAATGCTCAAGACAAGTGTGAGTGCTATGGATGGCCTTCTCGTATGGAGGCGGGGATGAATCCATAGTAGTGTATTGTGTGGTGACTAGTGGACTCGTGTGCGCCATATCACCTCAAAGAAGTTCTGGTAGTCGTAGAACAGGATAGCCACGAGTCAAAGCTGGCTTGCTGCAACTAAACTCCACATTACCTTCTTGATACTAATGCATGTATAATAGGATCTGATGTAAGTCTTCTTTGAGTACCTTTGTACTCACGTTGCTTTATTATGTTTTTGCAGCGGAGATTTCGGTCTTACTAGTAGTTCCTCTTGGACTTGACGAGTAGCTTGTTACCTCAGCTATGATCTTGTACCCTTGGGAGGTCTTGTAGATAGTCAGGCTTCTCAGCCTTTTTCTTTTGTAGTTATGCGTACTCGGACATGTAATGCTTCCGCTTGTTGCTTGTATGCTCTGAATGATGGGTCATGTGACCCTGTTTGTATTTAATGCTATGTGGCTCTTGAGGCCTTTACCTATATGAGTTTGCGTTATGTTGTGATGCCATGTTGTACATCACATACTTGCATGTTATGCGTCGTGTAACTTGTATTGCTATGTGTGGGATCCGACAACCTAGTTGTTTATCCTTGGTAGCCTCTCTTATGGGGAAATGTAGTCTAGTGCTTCCACCAAGCCATAGTAGTCCGCTACAGCCCGGTTTGCGAGTCACGCTAACCCAACACTCTGCTCGGAACACTTGGTGGCGGCATGTGATTCACCGTTCCTGTATACATCCCTTGAAATGTCACGCGGTGACATCCGAGTCTGCCTAGCCTGCTACAGGCGGGTTACGAGTCTGTTAGCCCGATGCTACAGCCGGATCCGCAGCTGGCGACCGACATGCTCGATGTTGATTCATGTATGCATGTCCCCATAGGTTAGTGCCACTTTGGGTTCACGACTAGTCATGTCGGCCGGGTTCTCTGTCATATGGATGCTAGCGACACTATCATATCGTGAGCCAAAAGCGCCAACGGTCCCGGGCCATGGTAAGCGACACTGTGGGAATACCGTGCGTGAGGATGCAATGTGATATGATGTGTTACATGCTAGATCGGTGTGACTTAGGATCGGGGTCCCGACACATCTTACCAAGTTGAATGATATAGCCTCCTTGTTTACTCATGATGAGAAGTCTCGTTATTTATATATACTTAAGATATTACCGTTCTCATTAAAGGGTGATGCTAAGACTTGGTATAATTATCTTTCTCCTGGTTGTGTGCGTAGTCCCCAGGATATGATTTATTATTTCTCTGCTAAATATTTCCCTGCTCATAAGAAACAAGCTGCCTTGCGGGAAATATATAATTTTGTGCAAATCAAAGAA
The DNA here is from genome assembly GCA_021605205.1 of Aegilops longissima. Lineage (NCBI taxonomy): Eukaryota > Viridiplantae > Streptophyta > Magnoliopsida > Poales > Poaceae > Aegilops > Aegilops longissima. The sequence continues at coordinate 55,029,473 of CM038682.1, forward strand.
GAGAGTCTCCCACAAGCTTGGGGGAGGCTTCTCCAGTTACTTAATGCTTTGCCTGATCATCCTCTTAAGAAAAATGAAATACTTGATATTTTTTATAATGGACTAACAGATGCTTCCAAGGACTACTTGGATTGTTGTGCCGGTTGTGTTTTCAGGGAAAGAACAGTCGACAAAGCTGAAATACTATTGAATAATATGTTGACTAATGAAAATAATTGGACTCTTCCCGAGCCAGTTCCTGAAGTAATTCCTGAACCAATTGAGCCAACTCTGAGCCTATTCCTAAACCCACTCCAAGAAGAGAGTGTTTTATTTCTCAGATCTGAAGATATGCAAGAGGCAAAGAAATCAATGAAAGAAAAAGGTATTAAAGCTGAAGATGTTAAGAATTTACCACCTATTGAAGAAATACATGGTCTTAATTTACCGCCTGAAGAACCACATTGTCTTGATAACCCGACACAGGTAGTAAAGGTAAATTCTCTCTATAGATATGATAAAGTTGAAATACCCTCTACTAAATTTCATAGCCCATGCTTAGATGAATTTGATGACTTTATGGCTAGACAAGAAAGTTTTAATACTTATGTTGGTAGAGAGTTAAAGAATAATGCTTTCGAGATAGGACGCGTAGGTGATAATTGCTACGTCTTGAGCTTGCGTTGGTTTTCCCCGAAGAGGAGAGGATGATGCAGCAGAGTAGCGTAAGTATTTGCCTCAGTTTTTGAGAACCAAGGTATCAATCCAGTAGGAGGCCACGCACAAGTCCCTCGTACCTGCACAAAACGATAGCTACTCACAACCAACGCGATTAGGGGTTGTCAATCCCTTCACGGTCACTTACGAGAGTGAGATCTGATAGAGATAATAGATAATATTTTTGTTTTTTTTGGTATAGAGATGCAAAGTGAAAAGTAAAAGGAAAAGTAAAAACAAAGCAAGTATTAAAGTGATGGAGATTGATATGATGAGAATAGACCCGGGGGCCATAGGTTTCACTAGTGGCTTCTCTCAAGAGCATAAGTATTCTACGGTGGGTGAACAAATTACTGTAGAGCAATTGACGGAATTGAGCATAGTTATGAGTATATCTAGGTGTGATCATGTATATAGGCATCACGTCCAAGGCAAGTAAATCGAAACGATTCTGCATCTACTACTATTACTCCACTCATCGACCGCTATCCAGCATGCATCTAGAGTATTAAGTTAAAAACAGAGTAACGCCTTAAGCAAGATGACATGATGTAGAGGAATAAATTCATGCAATATTATAAATACCCCATCTTGTTATCCTCGATGGCAACAATACAATATGTGCCTTGCAACCCTTTACATCTGGGTAAGGACACGCAAGATTGAACCCAAAGCTATGCACTTCTCCCATTGCAAGAACTACCAATCTAGTTGGCCAAACCAAGCGGATAATTGAAGAGACTTGCAAAGATAACCAATCATACATAAAAGAATTCAGAGAAGATTCAAATATTATTCATAGATAAGCCGGATCATAAACCCACAATTCATCGGTCTCAAAAAACACAACGCAAAAAGAAGATTACATTGAATAGATCTCCACGAGAGAGGGGGAGAACATTGTATTGAGATCCAAAAAGAGAGAAGAAGCCATCTAGCTACTAGCTATGGACCCGAAGGTCTGAAGTAAACTACTCACACTTCATCGGAGGGGCTAAGGTGTTGATGTAGAAGCCCTCCGTGGTGGATGCCCCCTCGTGAGCTCCGGAACAGGCCCCAAGATGGGATCTCGTGGATACAGGAAGTTCTTGGCGGTGGAATTAGGTTTTGGCTCCGGTTTGATCGTTTGAAGTGCGTAGGTATATATAGGAGGAAGAAGTGCGTCGGTGGAGCAGGGGGGGCCCACGAGGCAGGGGTGCGCCCTAGGGGCGCCCCACCCTCGTGACCGCCTCTCGTTCCTTGGAGTAGGGTCCAAGTCTCTGGATCACGTTCGGTGAGAAAATCACGTTCCGAAGGTTTCATTCCGTTTGGACTCCGTTTGATATTCTGTTTCTTGAAACACTGAAATAGGCAAAAACAACAATTCAGGCTGGGCCTCGGTTAATAGGTTAGTCCCAAAAATAATATAAAAGTGGAAAATAAAGCCCAATATAGTCCAAAACAGTAGATAAAGTAGCATGGAGCAATCAAAAATTATAGATACGTTGGAGACGTATCAGGCATCCCCAAGCTTAATTCCTCCTCGTCCTCGAGTAGGTAAATGATAAAAAAGAATTTTTGATGCAGAGTGATACTTTGGCATAATTTCAATGTAAATCTCCTTAATCATGGTATGAATATTCAGATCCGAAAGATTCAAGACAAAAGTTCATATTGACATAAAAATAATAATACTTCAAGCATACTAACTCAGCAATTATGTCTTCTCAAAATAACATGGCCAAGGAAAGTTATCCCTACAAAATCATATAGTCTGGATATGCTCCATCTTCCCACACAAAATATTTAAATCATGCACAACCCGATGACAAGCCAAGCAATTGTTTCATACTTTAACATTTTCAAAACTTTTTCAATCTTCACGCAATACATGAGCGTGAGCCATGGATATAGCACTATATGTGGAATAGGATGGTGGTTGTGGAGAAGACAAAAAGGGAGAAGATAGTCTCACATCAACTAGGCGTATCAACAGGCTATGGAGATGCCCATCAATAGATATCAATGTGAGTGAGTAGGGATTGCCATGCAACGGATGCACTGGAGCTATAAGTATATGAAAGCTCAACAAAAGAAACTAAGTGGGTGTGCATCCAACTCGCTTCCTCACGAAGACCTAGGGCATTTGAGGAAGCCCATCATTGGAATGTACAAGCCAAGTTCTATAAAGAAAAATTCCCACTAGTATATGAAAGTGACAAAATGAGAGACTCTCTCATGAAGATCATGGTGCTACTTTGAAGCACAAGTGTGGTAAAAGGATAGTAACATTGTCCCTTCTCTCTTTTTCTCTCATTTTTTTATTTGGGCCTTTTCTCTTTTTTTATGGCCTCTTTTTTTTATTTATTTTTTCATTTTTCGACCGGAGTCTCATCCCGACTTGTGGGGGAATCATAGTCTCCATCATCCTTTCCTCACTTGGGACAATGCTCTAATAATGATGATCATCACACTTTTATTTACTTACAACTCAACAATTACAACTCGATTCTTAGAACAAAATATGACTCTATATGAATGCCTCCGGCGGTGTACCGGGATATGCAATGAAACATGAGTGACATGTATGAAAGAATTATGAATGGTGGCTTTGCCACAAATACGATGTCAACTACATGATCATGCTAGCAATATGACAATGATGGAGCGTGTCATAATAAACGGAACGGCGGTAAGTTGCATGTCAATATATCTCGGAATGGCTATGGAAATGCCATGATAGGTAGGTATGGTGGCTGTTTTGAGGAAGATATATGGTGGGTGTATGATACCGGCGAAAAGTGCACGGTATTAGAGAGGCTAGCAATGGTGGAAGGATGGGAGAAAGTGCATATAATCCATGGACTCAACATTAGTCATAAAGAACTCATATACTTATTGCAAAAATCTAGAAGTTATCAAAGCAAAGTATTACGCGCATGCTCCTAGGGGATAGATTGGTAGGAAAAGACCATCGCTCGTCCCGACCGCCACTCATAAGGAAGACAATCAATAAATAAATCATGCTCGAGTTCATCACATAACGGTTCACCATACGTGCATGCTACGGGAATCACAAACTTCAACACAAGTATTCTTTAAATTCACAACTACTCAACTAGCATGACTCTAATATCACTATCTTCATATCTCAAAACAATTATCAAGCATCAAACTTATCTTAGTATTCAACGCACTCAAAAGAAAGTTTCACATATCTTGAATACCAAGTATATTAACATTAAGAAAATTACCATGCTATTAACGACTCCCAAAATAATCTAAGTGAAGCATGAGAGATCAATAGTTTTTTTTAAACAAATCCACCACCGTGCTCTAAATGATCTAAGTGAAGCACTAGAGCAAAAATTATCACGCTCAAAAGATATAAGTGAAGCACTATGAGCAAAACTATCAAGCTCAAAAGATATAGGTGAAGCACATAGAGTATTATATCTAATTCCAATTTATGTATGGCTCTATCAAAAGGTGTGTACAGCAAGGATGATTGTGGTAAACTAACAAGAAAAGACACAAATAAAACAAGACGCTCCAAGCAAAACACTTATCATGTGGTGAATAAAAATATAGCTCCAAGTAAATTACCGATGGAAGTGGACGAAAGAGGGGATGCCTTCCGGGGCATCCCCAAGCTTTGACTTTTGGTGTCCTTGGATTATCTTGGGGGTTCCATGGGAATCCCCAAGCTTAGGCTCTTGCCACTCCTTGTTCCATAATCCATCAAAAGTATTCACCCAAAACTTGAAAACTTGACAACACAAAACTCAATAGAAATCTCGTGAGCTCCGTTAGAGAAAGAAAACTAAAGACTACTTTAAGGTACTGTAATGAACTCATTCTTTATTTATATTGGTTTTAAACCTACTGTATTCCAACTTCTCTATGGATTATAAACTATTTTACTAGCCATAGATTCATCAAAATAAGCAAACAACACCATAAAACAGAATCTGTCAAAACAGAACAGTCTGTAGTAATCTGTAACTAACGCAAACTTCTGGAACTCCAAAAATTCTACCAAAATAAGACGACCTAGAAAATTTGTTTATTGATCAGCAGCAATAGGAATCAATATTTTATCACGTTCTGGTGATTTTTAACAATTCGGGCACTGAGCGCAAAGTTTCTGGAAATTACAGCACGATCAAATAACTATTATCCAAGAAGATCCAATAGGTCTAGCTTGGCACAAACACTAACTAAAACATAAAACCACATCTAAACAGAGGCTAGATGGATTATTTATTCCTAAACAGAAGCAAACTAAAAACTAAAAAAAAATTGGGTTGCCTCCCAACAAGCGCTATCGTTTAACGCCCCTAGCTAGGCATAAAAGCGAGGATAGATCTAAGTAGTGCCGTAGTAATAAGATAGATCGGTGCAACTCATTTCATATTCTCTATGTTCGGCAGCAAGTTTTCTTTGAGGCAAGCAAAAGTAATCAAAAGGGCTAAATTTAATTGGACAAAAGTCCCCAAGATCAATTTTAGGAGGTATAGGTTCCTCTTTCGGCCCTTCGTATTGCACAACCAATTCATCATTATAAGCGTTCTTTTGACAGAACTTGGTGAGCCTATACTCAAGAGAGCATCCTAGCTCATTATTTCGAATATTCAAATCATCATTAAGCTCGGAGATTCTATCAATTAAAATATTGGTAGGCACCTTTTTTCTAAGATTTTCATTGAAAGTAACATAGTCGATAGATTGAAAACGCATTATTTCTTCTTGATCAAAAATGATAGATTATATGGGAGGACGGCCAGCGTCCACCCTATAGTGCGCAAAGATTTCTTTGGCTTCTTTTATTATAAACCTGAATTCATGAGCCAAAAAGATAGTAGCGGCACGCTTAACAGAGGAGTGTTCAATATTAGAAAATTCTAGGAAAATACTCTGTATAGAAGGGTGCATATGCATAAATTGCCTTTCAAGTTCAACGATAAGCATGGCAATAGCATCCGTGTAGCGACCCGACCTCAGATGGTCAAGTCTCTGTGCTTCTGTGTCATCCCTGGATCGGTAATGCTGACACACACAGTACTCGAAGGATTTATAACAGAGTAGCAATCACACACTTATTACATCGAATGTCTCAAAAGAGAACTTATTACAATAATATGGCTTAAGGCCATCTAATGCGATAACAGCGGAAGGCTTGGAAGATAAAGTGAGTCCATCAACTCCAGCGGCATAACTGAGCTGCACGGCAGCGACCTACAATCCTTACTCGTCACGAAAAGTCTGCAACATAAAATGTTGCAGCCGAAAACAGGTCAACACATGGAATATGCTGGCAATGTAACACATAGAGAGTAATGAAAGAATAATATATACTACATGCATATATGGCTGGTGGAAAGCTCTATGGTTACAGTTTTGCAAAAAGCCAATTTTTCCCTATATCAAAGGAATAATTTTTATTTTAACTATCATGGTGGTTGAAACATCATTGAGAAGGTATAACCCCATCTCAATCCCAATTAAAGTGATTAACAACCTAGCAGTATTAATTTAGAGTGATGAGATACATGTGAATACACAAGTACTAGATACTCAGAATTGTCCATAACCGGGGACACAGCTAACCATGATTAGATTGTACACTCTGCAGAGGTTTGCGCACTTTTCCCCACAAGACTCGATCGCCTCCGTTGGTTTCTCGCACTGCATGGTGTTTGAGAGACGGATGCGAGAGACACGATCTTTGAAACATTAACTCTCTACTCGGATAGATCATACCAAACCTATAAAACCCACAAACTGCTGATCTACCTCTTCGAAAGTTTCACGTAACTTACTCAACAATGCTAGAGCCCATAATAGCTTGTGGCTGCACACGGAAGTTTCTAGCATGAATAATCTCAGTTCCTTTGAGCACTGGTGGCGGTCCATAGGAAGATCACACGGGTACCCAGGTTTCAAAAATAAAACAGACAACCTGGGTTCCCAGGTGCCTCAATCCACCCAGATGTGTATTTAAGTTGCCACCTTAAAGTAAACCATTAATTAATAATCTCACATCTGTCGTGAATATCTCTCAAACCCAAACCACGTCTACGAGCATAGCATGGCAATATAAGCAACACGTAGAGTAACTCCCAAGGGTTTGATAGCAACAGGGCAATAGGTTCCTACCTCATTATCTAGTTCCCAACCCACAAATTAATGACATCCTAATCATGCAATGTTGGAGGGTTGAGCTAATGCATAAAAACTGGTATGAAAAGGTATGATCAAGTGTTACTTGCCTTGCTGACGATCCGTGAATCCTAGAGACTCGTAGTAACACGCTTCGCACTCCGGGAATTCTATCGCAAGCAAACAATACATACATAAGTAACAAACAAAGATGCACAAACGAAACTTCAACTGTAAGAGGTTGACCGGAGAGTTCAACTTAAGAACTCCGGTTTGCAAAAAGAATCAAACCAAACGGAACAACGAAACTCAAACGGCGAGAAAAACAAGGTCCGTTTACTAATCTGAACTAGAGTCAAATTTTACAAAGATAAAAACTGGTTTAAGTTGACTATTCGGAAAGAGGGTTTCGAGATGAAACTCCAGGCGCTTGAATCGCCTGATTCCGATAAACGAGCGAAAAGTTATACTCCCTCCGTTCCATAATATAGTGCCTATAGATTTATTGAAAAGTCAAACCTCACCAACTTTGACCAAGTTTGTGGAGAAATATATTTACATCTAGAGTGCGAAACATATATCACCAGATTCATCATAAGATGTAGTTTCATATTATATATTTTTTCTATTGTAGATATAAATATTTTTCTCTACAAACTTGGTCAAAGTTTGCAAAGTTTGACTTCTCAAAAATCTATAGGCACTACATTATGGAACGGAGGATACTAATTTGAGCATTGGTTCAAAATCGAATTGAATAATCGCGGAATAAAACCGATAAAAGAAAACGATGAACGACTAAACGGACGAACGTTCGTTAGCGGAAATTAAATGATGAACGGTTCGTAAAAACGAACGAACGAGTGAACGTTCGCAAAATAAATAAACCAAAAAAAATAAACCGATCTAAAAAAACGGCTAGAGTTTTCCAAAAAAAAAGAAGGTTATTTAAAAAAACGGACGGAGCTACCTCCGTGATCGTCTGGCAGGCGGGGCGGCTCGGCGGGTCCGTGAGGGCGGCGAGCGGCGGCGGCGGCTCGGCGAGGGCGATGGCGGGGCGGCGGCCAAGGCGGCGGGCGGCGGCGGGCTCGGCTCGTCTGGTCCCAAGGTGGTGGTGGTGATGGCTAAGGGGAGAGGGGTATATAAAGGGGGAGGTGGCTTGGAGGAGGGACAAGGCGGCGGGGAGGACTCGGCTCGGACTCGAGTTGTTGGCCAGCACGGTGGCGGTGGCAGTGGTGGGGCGGCGGCATCTTGGGCGGCCTGCTCGGCTGGGCCGTTAGCCCGATCGTAGCAGATTCTTTATTTTAAAAGAAACATTCCATGAAAATTGTAAAAATCCTAGAAAAATAAATAAAAATCTAAAATGCCAAAACAAGTTTTCTTTGCCTAAATAAAATATTTAGAACAAGATGAACTTTTCTTGGCCCCTAAAATGCAATTTTAGATATATGCAAATTTTTCTCTAGGCAAATAAAATTCCAAATAAGTAAAATAAAATCCCAAAAATTATTTTAACATTTTTCCACCGGTATTTCAATTATTTTTGGAGAAGTCATATTATCTCCTCTCGTTTAGTTTTTTTAAACATGAAATATTTTCCGGAGAGAAAAAAATTATAAAATCCAAAGTCCTCGTCTTTCATTATTTGATAAAATTCAAATATGAAAAATCGGAAAATCCCCAACTCTCTCCGAGGGTCCTTGAGTTGCTTAGGATTTCGAGGATAGCAAATGAAAATGCAATAAAATATGATATGCATGGATGACCTGTGTATAACATGCCAAATTGAAAATTTGGGATGTTACAAACCTACCCCCCTTAAGATGAATCTCGCCCTCGAGATTCGGGTTGGCTAGAAAATAGGTGCGGATGGTCCTTGCGAATATCATCTTCTCGCTCCCAGGTGGCTTCCTCCTCGGTGTGGTGGCTCCACTGAACTTTACAAAACTTGATAACTTTGTTGCGGGTGACTCGGCTGTCGAAATCCAAAATCTTTACTGGCTTCTCCTCATAAGTCAAATTATTATCCAACTGTATCGCCTCTAGGGGCATTGTATCCTTTAACGGTATGCGGCCATCTCAGCATGGCACTTCTTGATTGTGATCGTGAAACACATCGTGAACTCGACAGTCCTTGGGTAACTCCAGTTTGTAGGAACTTCTCCCATTCGTTCCAAAACACGATACGGTCCTACAAATCTTGGGGCTAACTTTCCTTTACTCCAAAGCGTTTCACTCCCCTCGGGGTGATACTCATGAATAGGCTCTGTCTCCAATTTCATAGGTTACTTCCTTGCGTTTTGAATCTGCGTAACTCTTACATCTAGATGAGCAATCTTTAGTCATCTCTAATCAGTTTAACCTTCTCCTCGAGTCTTTGATCAAATCTGGTCCAAACAATTGGCGGTCTCCGACCTCATCCCACATCAAGGGTGTTCTACATCTGCGTCCGTCTGAGCTTGAGCGGTGCCATTTTCAAACTGGCACGGTAGCTGTTGTTATATGAGAATTCTGCGTCTGACAAATTGTCATCCCAACTAGATCCATAATCTAGCGCACGGGCTCTTAACATATCCTCGAGATCTGGTTAACTCTCTCATGCATCTATCCGTGCATGGGTGGAATGCGGTACTAAACTCCAATCTGGTACCCAAAGTCTGGTGTAGTTGATGCCAAAACTTTGAAGTAAACTGTGTTCCTCTATCTGATACGATGCTCCTCGGAACTCCATGCAAACATACGATCCTGGTCATATATATCTTGGCCAACTTGGCACTTGTATAAGTTGTTTTCACTGGGATGAAGTGAGCTACTTTGGTCAAACGATCCACCACTACCCATATTGAATCATATCCTGCTTTGGTTCTGGGTAATCCGGTGATAAAATCCATGCCAAGTTTGTCCCACTTCCATTCGGGTATTGGCATAGGCTGCAACAGATCCTGCTGGCTTTTGTTGCTCTGCCTTCTCTCTCGACATACATCACAAACGGCTACATACTCGGCAATATCCTTCTTCATACCAGTCCACCAGAAACGTTCCTTCAAGTCCAAATACATCTTGGTGTTTCCGGGGTGAATCGAGTATGGTGAGTCATGGGCCTCTTGAAGTATTAACTTCCTGATCTCCGAATTGTTGGGCACATAAATCCGATCCTCAAACCACAAGGTATCGTGCTCATCCTCGCGAAAACCTTTGGCGTTTCCTTTGCCCATCTTTTCCTTTATCTCAGCAATCTCTTTATCCTCCTTTTGAGCGTCTCGAATCTTGTCTAACAAGGTCGACTGAACCTCCATTGTTGCAATAAAACCTCTTGGAACAACCTCCAACTGAAGTTCCATAATATCCTCTGCTAGCTCCTTTGGCAGTCCTCTACCTTCAAGGATATTGGCATAACTCTTCCGACTCAAAGCGTCTGCTACAACGTTGGCCTTTCCTGGATGATAGTGTAGCTTCATGTCGTAATCCTTTATAAGTTCCAGCCATCTCCTCATGCGAGGTTTAACTCATACGTGTGAAAATGTACTTTAAACTCTTATGATCCGTGTACACATCTAGCGGTTTCCCATGAGATAATGTCTCCAGGTCTTCAACGCATGTACTACAGCTGCTAACTCCAAATCATGTGGCATAGTTCAACTCATGAGGCTTGGTTGTCGTGAGGCATATGAAACAACTTTTCCGTCCTGCATAAGAACACATCCAAGTCCCAAGCGAGAGGCATCACAATACACTTGAAACTCCTTATGTACATCTGGCAAGGTCAGCACTGGGGCTGTAGTCAACCGTTTCTTCAACTCTTGGAAGCTTGTCTCACAATCGTCTGTCCATTTGAACTTGGTATCCTTCTTTAGCAATTCTGTCATTGGTTTAGCAATCTTGGAAAAATTCTCAATAAATCTCCGATAATATCCTGCCAGTCCAAGGAAACTGCGAATCTCGCTGACTAAAGTGGGTGCCAACCATTCAGTGACTGACTGAATTTTACTTGGATCTACTGCTATACCCTCTCCTGATAAAACATGCCCAAGAAATCCAACTTCCTTTAACCAAAACTCGCACTTGCTGAATTTGGCATATAATGGTGTTCCACGAGTTTCTCAAGAACCAAGCGTGGGTGTTCTGCGTGCTCCTCTTTGTTCTTGAGTAAACCATAATATCATCGATAAACACCACAACAAACTTGTCCAAATACTCCATGAACACTTTGTTCATCATACTCATGAAATAGGCAGGGGCGTTAGTCAGTCCAAACGACATGACCGTATACTCATATAATCCATATTGTGTGGTGAATGTTGTCTTTGGTATATCCTTCTCTTGGATCTTCAACTGATGGTATCATGATCGTAGATCAATCTTAGAAAACACCTTAGCTCCTTGCAACTGATCAAACATATCATTAATCATTGGTAAGGGATACTTGTTCTTTATCGTTACTTCATTCAGAGCTCGGTAATCAACAACCATCCTTAGGGATTTATCCTTCTTCTCCACCAAAAGTACTAGAGCTCCCCAAGGTGATGAACTTCTACGAATGTAACCTTTCTCCAATAGCTCCTTGATCTGCTTCTTAATTTCCTCCAGATCATTTGCGGGCATCCGATAGGGTCTCTTTGATATTTGTCCTGCACGGCATTAGTTCTATCGAAACTTCGATGTCTCGATCCGGTGGCATGCTGGTAACTCTTCGGAAAAACATCTGGATAATCCTTCACTCTGGTACTTCCTCTTGTACAACTCCGTGAGAGTATTCACTTGGCTCCTCCTAGGCACATGCCTAGATACATACTTAATCCTTTTTCCCTCTGGGGTGGTAAGATAAATTGACTTGCTAGCACAGTCAATACTTCCTCAAACTTGACATCCAATCCATACCTAATATCACATCCAATCCTTGCGACTCCAAGATAATTAGGTCGACGGAAAAACATGCGTGCCAATGATTAGGGGTATCTGGGTGCACCACTTGCTAGCCATGTACTCTGTTCGAGCGAGCTCACTAAAGAGGGTTCTAAGGGTGCAGGTTGGTAACAAACTTATCCACAAATCCCTTGATATGTATGAATCGATGCACCAGTATCGAAAAGAACAATAGCGGTAAATGGTGAACCAAAATTTACCTATTACAGCGTCCGGCTGCTCTTCAACTTCCTCCACGTTGGCGTGGTTCACTTATCCTTTGTTGAAGGGATTGGGCTTCTTCCAGCGCTCCCATTTCCGTTTCCATTCTTTCCTTGAGGCGATCGTTGGCATAGTGCCTGTCTTCCCGCACTTAAAGCAAATAACTTGGCTCAAGTCTCTCTTGTGGGTGTAGCTGGGTTTGGCGATTCGATTATTGTTGGCTGCATTTCCATTCCCATTCTTCGCACCATTATGCGATCCTCCTCGATATGGTTATGTCCTCCATGGTTATGAACTAGTCCTCCGAGTTCGGGGTTAAGCGAGACTTCGGTGAGCTCCGAGTTATACTTCCCTTGTCCATACTTCCTCTTACGATTCTCAATTTGCTGATGCTTTCCTTCAATCATTAGGGCCTTATCTACCAACTCCTGGTAGTTATTGAAAGTTGCCACCATCAGCTGCATACTCATCTCATCATTTAGCCCTTCCATAAACTTCTCTTGCTTCGCGGCATCTGTGGCCACATCATCAGGGGCATAGCGTGATAACTTGCTAAACTCATCCACGTACTGAGCCACAGTACGGTTCCCCTGGCGTAAGTTGCGGAACTCATGCTTCTTTATCTGCATGGCTCCGGTTGAAACATGGGCGTCTGAAAACTGTTGGAACTGGTCCCAAGTGACATTGGCTATAGGAAAAGTAGCCGTGTAATTCTCCCACCATGCGGCTGCTGGTCCATCAATTGATGTGCGGCAAAACGCACTCTTTCGAAATCCATGCATCCTGCGGTGGTTAACTCCTTCAATACGGCGTAACCAGTCATCTGCAACTATTGGCTCGGTGCTCTTTGAAAACACGGCGGTTGTAACCTTAAGCGGGCTAAATTGTCCACTTTGGCGGCGGGTTGTTGTTGTTGTTGTTGTTGGCATTGCCACAGTTACGAACTAGCAATTGCATCAAGGCATTCTGCTGTTGGATCAATGAGTGAGCTCGGTGGGAAAACAAAACCGGGTCACGTCTGGGAGGCGTCTGAAGGTTTAGATGGGAGAGATTAGAATAGAAAGAGGTCTAGTGAGAAAAACACTACCCATATGCACATGAGGCAAACACACATTCATTCAATCAAGCAAGCAAGGGCATACAAAACGATCTAGGACTATCGCATAAGTGCTCAAGTACTACTAGTTACATGGGGGTAATACTACTATTATATGGTGGTCATCTAGAAATTTTGATCGGTGGAAGACTCCATGATGTCTGCTCCACCGTCTTCATAGTCATCATCACTTGGGTCTGAGTCGGTGTAAATCGATGATGATTTAGTTGTCTGGACAAGCGGGATCTTCTTCCTCTTCTTGCTCCTCTTCCTTGGGTGCTGGTCCTCCCATGAAGACTCCGATCTTCTTGACTAGGTCGTCGTTCTTCTCTAGTAGTATTTTGATTTCTTCCTCATATCCATCGCGTGTAGACTTGAGTTCTTCCTCCAGCTCGATGATCTTAGTTTTCGCCTTCTTCAAATCCAGCATGTCTGCGCACATCTGGTTCTCATGACGTCGAATGTGCTGGTTTAGTTCCTGGATGTAGGCTGCAATGGATCTATCCTTCTTGGTGCTGATTACTTCCCATTGCTCGTCTCGGCGCCCACATATTTGGTATATGGTGTCTTTAACCTCCTTATTGTAGACTTCTCCAATCGTCCCATGGTAATGTGAGCTGCCATACTCTTTCCCAAACTCCATGTTGGTGCATTGAAAACACATACTATGGGCTCCGTGCTTGGCGCAAATGTCCTTCCGGAACTAGAGCTTGAATCTTCCAGCATTCTTCTTACGGTAAGGTGGCGTTATGCGTCCGGTGAAGCTTAGTATTCAATATTCAAGTACCTAGTGACTTCCTTCAAGTGGCGTCCGAAGGTGTGTCTTCATCCGGTTGGGAAAACTTGTACTTCATCTCCGTCATCCTAAAGAGTGGAAAAATGGAGAGGGTCAGAAATGAGTAGAGAGGAGTGACCTATGGTTTTATCTTAGTGGTCGTGTCCTACACTCAGCGTGTGCTCGATACCATATTGTAGCGACCCAACCTCGATGGTCAAGTCTACGTGTACATGTCATCCTGGATCGGTAATCTTGACACACATAGTACTCGAAGGATTTATAACAGAGTAGCAATCACACACTTATTACATCGAATGTCTCAAAAGAGAACTTATTACAATAATATGGCTTAAGGCCATCTAATGCGATAACAGCGGAAGGCTTGGAAGATAAAGTGAGTCCATCAACTCCAGCGGCATAAGCGAGCTGCACGGCAGCGACCTACAATCCTTACTCCTCGTCGAAAAGTCTGCAACATAAAATGTTGCAGCCGAAAACAGGTCAACACATGGAATATCTGGCAATGTAACACATAGAGAGTAATGAAAGAATAATATATACTACATGCATATATGGCTGGTGGAAAGCTCTATGGTTCTGAGTTTTGCAAAAAGCCAATTTTCCCTATATCAAAGGAATAAATTTTATTTTAACTATCATGGTGGTTGAAACATCATTGAGAAGGTATAACCCCATCTCAATCCCAATTAAAGTGATTAACAACCCAACAGTATTAATTTAGAGTGATGAGATACATGTGAATACTCAAGTACTAGATACTCAGAATTGTCCATAACCGGGGACACAGCTAACCATGATTAGATTGTACACTCTGCAGAGGTTTGCGCACTTTTCCCCACAAGACTCGACCGCCTCCGTTGGTTTCTCACACTGCATGGTGTTTGAGAGCGGATGGCCGAGACACGATCTTTCGAAACATTAACTCTCTACTCGGATAGATCATACCAAACCTATAAAACCCACTACCTGCTGATCTACCTCTTGAAAGCTTCACGTAACTTACTCAACTATGCTAGAGCCCATAATAGCTTGTGGCTGCACACGAAGTTTCTAGCATGAATAATCTCAGTTCCTTTGAGCACAGGTGGCGGTCCATAGGAAGATCACACGGGTACCCCGGGATTTCCAAAAAATAAAACAGACAACACTGGGTTCCCCAGGTGCCTCAATCCACCCAGATGTGTATTTAAGTTGCCACCTTAAAGTAAACCATTAATTAATAATCTCACATCCGTCGTGAATATCTCTCAAACCCAAACCACGTCTACGAGCATAGCATGGCAATATAAGCAACACATAGAGTTACTCCCAAGGGTTTGATAGCAACAGGGCAATAGGTTCCTACCTCATCATCTACTTCCCAACCCACAAATTAATGACATCCTAATCATGCAATGTTGGAGGGTTGAGCTAATGCATAAAAACTGGGTATGAAAAGGTATGATCAAGTGTTACTTGCCTTGCTGACGGTCCGTGAATCCTAGAGACTCGTAGTAACACGCTTCGCACTCCGGGAATTCTATCGCAAGCAAACAATACATACATAAGTAACAAACAAAGATGCACAAATGAAACTTCAACTGAAAGAGGTTGACCGGAGAGTTCAACTTAAGAACTCCGGTTTGCAAAAAGAATCAAACCAAACGGAACAACGAAACTCAAACGGCGAGAAAAACAAGGTCCGTTTACTAATCTGAACTAGAGTCAAATTTTACAAAGATAAAAACTGGTTTAAGTTGACTATTCGGAAAGAGGGGTTCGAGATGAAACTCCAAGCGCTTGAATCGCCTGATTCCGATAAACGAGCGAAAAGTTATACTAATTTGAGCATTGGTTCAGAAATCGAATTCGGAATAATCGCGGAATAAAACCAATAAAAGAAAACGACGAACGGCTAAATGGACGAACGTTCGTTAGCGGAAATTAAATGATGAACGGTTCGTAAAAACGAACGAACGAGTGAACGTTCCCAAAATAAATAAACCAAAAAAAATAAACCGATCTAAAAAACGGCTTGGGTTTTCCAAAAAAAAAACCAAAGGGTTATTTAAAAAAAACCGGCGATGGAGCTACCTCCGTGATCGTCTGCAGCGGGCGGCGGCTCAATGGCTCCGTGAGGCCGGCGAGGGGCGGCGGCGGCTCGGCGAGGCTCGGCGCGCGGGAGGCGGCGGCGGCTGGCGGCTCGGCTCGGCTCCTCCGGGTCCGCGGTGGTGGTGGTGGTGATGGCTAAGGGAGAGGGGGTATATAAAGAGGGAGGGAGGTGGCTTGGAGGAGGGCAAGGCGCGGGAGGAGTCGGCTCGGACTCGAGTCCAGGCAGGCGGCGGCGGGGCAGCAGCGTGGAGTGAGGCGGCGGCAGCTTGGGCCGGCTGCTCGGTGGGCCGTTAGCCCGATCGGTATGATTCTTTTTTAAAGAAACATTCCATGAAAATTGTAAAAATCCTAGAAAAATAAATAAAATCTAAAAATACCAAAACAAGTTTTCTTTGCCTAAATAAAATATTTAGAACAAGATGAACTTTTCTTGGCCCCTAAAATGCAATTTTAGATATATGCAAATTTTTCTCTAGGCAAATAAAATTCCAAATAAGTAAAATAAAATCCCAAAATGATTTTAACATTTTTCCTCCGTATTTCAATTATTTTGGAGAAGTCATATTATCTCCTCTCGTTTATTTTTTTGAAACATGAAATATTTTCGGAGAGAAAAAATTATAAAATCAAAGTCCTCGTCTTTCATTATTTGATAAAATTCAAATATGAAAAATCGGAGAATCCCCAACTCTCTCCGAGGGTCCTTGAGTTGCTTAGGATTTCGAGGATAGCAAATGAAAATGCAATTAAATATGATATGCATGGATGACCTGTGTATAACATGCCAAATTGAAAATTTGGGATGTTACAGATCATAAGGCTACTAGTTCTATGGAGAATAGAACCACCCATAGAGGTAAAGAACCAGCACAAGTAAAGAAATCTTGAATAACTCCTTTTCCAATAATATTACCACTACCGATTCGAAATCTTTTTGTGTGATAGGTAGGGGATTCTTCAGCAGGAGCTTCAGAATTTTCCATGATATTATTATCACCCATATCGGCGATAATTTCCCCAATTTCAGACATAGCGACAAGCAAGCAAACTAACACACGAGCAAACAAGCGGATGAGGAAAAGGCAATGGGAAAGAGAGGAGGAGATTGGGAAAGAGAGGGTGTAACATCCCAAATTTTGGAATGTTAATATAATTAATTGAATTGTTTGTTTGTTTGCTTGAGTGAATTAAACTTGAGTGAAATTTGAACCTTTTCAAAAACTTTTGAAAGAGAGGGAATAAAATGACTTTCCCCTTCTCCGGTAAATTCAAATTCATCCTATTAAAATCAATGAGAGAAGATGACATGACTTCTTCAACTATAAAGAATTTGAACGGAGTTTTGCAATTTAATTCTTTCAAATATTTGCACTTGCTTCTCTATTTTTCTTCCCAGAAATACCCGAAAAATAAATTCTTGCAAGCAAGAAAAGCGGAGGAAAATGACCCTCCAAAATCAGGGGCATTTTTAAATATTGAGCCAAGAAAAACCAAAGTTTTATTTAAAATTATTTGCAAAAAGAAATAAAGCCTTTAGGGATTTTCTGAAAAACATTTTTTTATTTTTTATTTTGGCCGTGGAATAATGCTCATCATCTACATTTTATTTTTCTGATAATTTTAGTATATAAAACTCTTTATTCGAATTGATTTGATTTCCTTTTATTGTTTTAGTTTCCTAATTTTAAAAATAGGAATGGAATCGTTTTATTAGGAAAAACCTGGCCCATTAAGCACTTTCCTATTCTAGCCCAACAAGAGATCATCTCCTTCCTCTGTTTCCTCTCACGTTCTGAAGCTTTCCATATCCATGGAGCAGAAACTCCACCTTCCCGATCTCCTCGTCTTTCCATCCCAGCGCCTCCCGAGACCGCCTATAAAACCCCTCCTCTCCTCGTTCCATTTTCCCATCACCACACCCCTCCTGCCCGTAGCCTTCTCGCCACCGTCCTCCTTTTCCTGCCTAGAACGCTCACCGGGAGCTCTCCTGGAACCTCCCCATCGCCTGCAGCACCCTCTGCGCCCCACCCTGCTGTGCCTCCCCACCGCCTCCTCCCACCTCCTCCGCCACCCCCACCCTCGCCGGGCGACCTCGCCCTCTCTTGAGCAGCCCTCCACATCGCCGTCTCCTTCCTGCCATCTCGCCTCACGTCACAGGTAACTCCCTTGTTGTTTTTTTTCTTTCTTTTGTCTATTCCCGTACCACCGTTAGATCTTGATCCTAAGGCCCCAAATAGATCCTTAATAGCCAAACCGTTTTCTTCAAATGTGCGGCCGTCCTCTAGATAGCCTAAAACGCCACACCGACAACCAATCAAATCTCGCCACGTCGCCGTTTTCGTTTTCAGATTTATTTCCGTAACAGATTTAGTTCCGTTCTTGTTTAGCCTATAACTTTTGATCTAGAAGTCCAATGATGCTGATTCTTTTGAGTTAGATCACAATTTTCTTGTAGTTTCCAAAATATATAATTTGTCTATGTTTGGATTTATAAAATTGAGTTAGATCAGATTTGAATTAAAGCTTGTTTTGCTTATTCGGGAGTTTCATAATAGATTTTATTTAATTCTTTTTGCTCCTAGTTGCTTAATGAAATATTTTCTGTTTAGTTAACATAAAACCATGATTAGGTGATGTTAAGAAATTTTTGTTATATAAAACTATTTTTGTTGTTATTTGATGTAGGAAAACTTTGAGTTGTTTTTTCTTTAAGTTTTCCCTTTGGGTTTTGCTTTGTTGGTTTTGGTGTGTTACTTTGTTATGTTATGTTATGCTATGTGCTTATTATAGTTATTGTTTGCCTCGGTAGAATTTTGGTCTGAAGATTGCTACTCTGAAACCCTAGTTTTTGAAGATCGTCAACAAGGCAAGTTCACTTTGACCATGCTTTCATGCCTATGTTTTATTGCATTTAGTGACATCTTTGCAACCACCCCTCAGTAGTATTATTGAATCCTTGTAGTTGAGTAGTATGCATGAGGTAGGAACCCACCCCCTGTTACCAAGCCGGGACGATATTTTATTTAGTGCTACGCTATAGTAGGCGGGGTTTGGTATGAGTACTGGAGTGGTGTGAGAATGGAGGATCGGCGTCAATGGCGACAACACCATGATGAAAGCTGCAAGGACTGCATCTTCAAGGCCTCAAGACTTCAAGACTCGAGACAAGAATTCAATACACACTCTTGGGTGAAGGGCGGTTGTGGGCACCTGGAGAAACCAGTGGTTGGCGGGATGCATGGAGAAGCGCCATGACATCTTGCGGAAAGCTTCACCCAGACTCAAAGAGGCGGAAGAATACTTCATGCCGGAAGCTTACCTGTGCAACCGCAAGTCATTATGGGCTCGGCTTGGTTGACCTTAGTTGTGACTCTGGCTGGGGCGGTACTAGCAGATGTAGAACTACGGTAGGATGGGTTGAGTACCGACAGTGGTCGGAGGAACTCTTTGGAAGACCATGTTTGGTCATCTTGTTCTCAAACACTCTGAAGTGCGAGAATTTAAAGAGAGGATCGAATCTTGCGGGTAAAGTGTACAAACCTCTGCAGAGGTTATAACCTAATCGATTAGTCGTGTCCCGATTACGGACAATTTGAGCCTCTGGACTTGGATCTATCTGGAACTCTCAACACGGATTGATAACTTAATTGTGGGCAACTTATGATGATTTTGGGCTATGAGACATCGGTTGGCGGAACCATGTCATGACAGAAAAACTCCATAGTACAAGCTTCATTTTATTCCTTTGATGTAGGTAAAATAAAACCAGCTTTTACATAAACAAAATTCGAATCTGAGCCATAAAGCCATATTGCATATAGTATAGTTTTATCATCTGTTTTCTCATGTTGTGATCTTGCGGTACATTCAATGTCTTGACCTACACGGCTGCAACGTATCATGTTGCAGATATTTCCTCGACAGTAAGAGTTACGATCTGAGGTTACGGTCTACACTCAACCTGCCGATGGCGTTGATGGGACTCCACACCCGTTTGATTGTTTCCGCTGATTATTATGAGGTATATATCATTTTACGTTATTTATACATGTGATTGCACTTTGATATATACATTAATGTCTGTGTGTGCCGATACTTGATCCGAGGATGGCACAATAACACGAGGCTTGACCGTGTGAGGTCGGTCGCTCTGAAATGGTATCGAGCACATGTTGACTGTAGAACGTGACCCTAGAAAATGACTTAGTAATATGAAGACCCCAATAGGAATGACCTTTGTTTTGTACTACTCTCGTAACACCTGATTCCTTTTCTTGAACCCTCCTTATTTGAACTATAGATGGAGAGCTACATTACGAACAAAAGAGAACACTACGAGAAGGTTCTTGGAGGTCCCTTCCTTGTGGAGCTAGTCAGGCTGCTGAAGTTACCGATACCGAGATCAAGGCAACTAAGAGGGCGTCCAGATCGTGGGAGTCAAGGCCCAAGTTTTTGGTCGTAAAAAGCCCCCAAGACTGCAGACATCAGCTTGGAACTATAAATAGTGATCGTGATATGGGCATCAACACTGCCGTCCATGATGCTATTGCACGTTTATGCTATCGTCATCGTGCTGCACTAAACCCACACTTCTTTGGAAGGATGGGATGGCAGAAGTCTGATGGAGCAACTATTGCCTTGACGGAAGCGCAAAAGATGAAGTTCTCCCCACTTTTAGTGTACAATCGGGATCTGGAACAATCGTCAAGAATCTTGAGATGGACCTCCGGAAGCCCTGTTTGACAATGAAGCACTACGAGAAGAGGACAAGACTCGAGACTGAAGGTAAACAAGCTGGAGGAGGAGAACCTCGAGATCTCGAGAATGCGTCAGGAACTGAAGAACAGCAGGACCATGTCTCATGCAAAGGACGTTGAAATCCAGAAGCTCAAGGAACAACTTCAGGACATACAGGGTCGTCATAAGAAACTCCGTGTCGACAGGGAAAATCTAGCAGAAGAACTGGAAGAGATCAAGTCCACACAGAAGAAACCCCAGTAAATTAGTAGTATTCCACCATGAGAGAAATAAAGGTGAACGCCATCCCGATTTAAGTATCTGACCATACCAAATTCTGTGGGTGGCGATACTGTAGAATTGATTGAATAAATGAATGCTTGGTTGCTATTATTTTGTATGTTTATTGAATGGATGGATAGATGCGATATTTGTTAGGCTTGTATTTATTTCAACCATGAGAGGCGTAAGTTACGGAAGAATGGTAGAAGGCCTTCATATGGGAACAGACATCGAGAATTGGAAACTCCGAGCATTGAAGACCGAAGAAATGAGGACTTAGAAACGAAACCATAGTAGAGCGGCCCATTACAAGCGATAATTTTGTTGATGAGTGGGTAATTGCCTTCTCTTTCTATCTCAACCAGACCCGAAATCTTGAACCCATGGACAACTGAACACCAAACCTTTACGGAACAATTGCAACTTCCCATGGAGATACATCCTTGTTACGAGCACTCCTCTTATCCTACACATGCAGATGACAACCCTTTATGAGTCTTTCCTTAAGGGCCTGAAGCGATCATGACCACGACAAGTGATCATGATTACCCAAGATCTTGAAGGACATGATGAAGCATATTCACCTTGAAGGAGATGCAGTCTACAAAGGCTACCCCTTCATGCAAAAGGGAGTGGAACTTTGGTATGTGGAGTACACCTCCACCATTTGAAAGGAGTTTGCCCAAAGAGGATGGGGCATTACTTTTTCATCTCACGTGTGCCACAAGCAACTTTCTTGATGCCGTTAGTGAAGCAGCCATGGAAGCCATCGCGAGATCGAGAGAAATACTTGAAGCAAGACTCCGTTATACTCAGGATTACCTAAGCGAAGTGCATGCAGAGATGATGAAGGTGAAGCTCAAGGCCACCACAATGAAACAGAAGATTGAAGATTTCAAGGCACATGTCGCACAATTCGGTGGGATGAAGAATCCTCGAGGAGGATAAATAAATAAAGTTGGAAGTAATGTCGACCATACCAAACCATGTGGGTGGCAGCATTTGTAACAAAGTACTTTTGAATTTGGATTCTGAAAATGGTAAAGGATGTAATAAAAGGTTGACATGATAATAAAGGGATTTATGGAATAAACTTGTGCATTTTGGTCGTAATACTCTGTAAAACCACAGGATCGATGAAGAAAGAAATGTGTTATCCATGACGGTCCATAGAAGGAAGCTGGACAAAAGAAGTTGGAATTTTGCTTTCGATATGATGGTATGAAGAAACAGAGCACTACTGGATTTAAATGAGGTGTAACAAGAGAGTTACTCCAAGGATGAGTTAAAGCTGCACTAGTGTTGAAGTGGGCCATAACCCACAGGCCCAGGATTTTTGAAAGGAAACTGATATAACCTTGATAAAGGAATAAATTGGAGGAATCAGCATTCCAATCAGCATACGTTTCGTAGGAGATTACGCAAAAACCTAAGAGTGGTGAAGTAACGATAGATGTTTTGTTTGGCTTGCAGAAACCATGGATTTACTCGAACCCAATTCGAGGACAAGAGAAATTCTGCAATGCTTGTGAGTATGCCCAAGTGTTAGAATCGTGATTCACTGTTTACGTATGTGGTAATGATTCAAATGCAGGATGGATTGGCCCCCATACCGGAGACTTCTATCATGAACTATCATATGTTGATGGAAAATCAGAGAGCCTTGAAAAACTTAGAAGAGTGTCGACGCGATAAGCCATAAAACCATAAAATGGTAGGACGATGGAACCCCATTACAGAGCAACCGTTGCCAAACGTCGGTTATCGGTGAGGTTCAACAGACCCGTTTTCTGCAGGAGAAAACCATAAATTGTAGACCACCATGAGTGTTTCGATAGTTGTTTAGAATGGACACAGACCCATCAGCTAAGAAGATCCGGTCTCGGACGAACTTCAACTTTGACGAGCCGACCCAAGCTTTTGAGGAAAACTCTATGCTTCCGACGTAAGAGCTTTAATGAAGGAGCTATTGTAAGATATGTGAAGAGACATACATTGTCAGCCCTCCGGAGGAAATATCTGAGTTTATTGGAACCATGACCTTGTTTTTAAGTGTGGTAGCACCCTGACCTTTCGACCAAGACATTTGCTAGAAGACCCCAACCCTAACCTTTTCTTGCTAGCCTCTTGAATCTAGAGGACGAGATTCATTTTAAGTGTGGTAGGTTTGTAACATCCCAAATTTTGGAATGTTAATATAATTAATTGAATTGTTTGTTTGTTTGCTTGAGTGAATTAAACTTGAGTGAAATTTGAACCTTTTCAAAAACTTTTGAAAGAGAGGAATAAAATGACTTTCCCTTCTCCGTAAATTCAAATTCATCCTATTAAAATCAATGAGAGAAGATGACATGACTTCTTCAACTATAAAGAATTTGAGCGGAGTTTTGCAATTTAATTCTTTCAAATATTTGCACTTGCTTCTCTATTTTTCTTCCCGAGAAATACCCGAAAAATAAATTCTTGCAAGCAAGAAAGAGCGGAGGAAAATGACCCTCCAAAATCAGGGGCATTTTGAAAATATTGAGCCAAGAAAAACCAAAGTTTTATTTAAAATTATTTGCAAAAAGAAATAAAGCCTTTAGGGATTTTCTGAAAAACATTTTTTAAGTTTTTATTTTGGCCGTGGAATAATGCTCATCATCTACATTTTATTTTTCTGATAATTTTAGTATATAAAACTCTTTATTCGAATTGATTTGATTTCCTTTTATTGTTTTAGTTTCCTAATTTTAAAAATAGGAATGGAATCGTTTTTATTAGGAAAAACCTGGCCCATTAAGCACTTTCCTATTCTAGCCCAACAAGAGATCATCTCCTTCCTCTGTTTCCTCTCACGTTCTGAAGCTTTCCATATCCATGGAGCAGAAACTCCACCTTCCCGATCTCCCTCGTCTTTCCATCCCAGCGCCTCCCGAGACCGCCTATAAAACCCCTCCTCTCCTCGTTCCATTTTCCCATCACCACGCCCCTCCTGCCCGTAGCCTTCTCGCCACCGTCCTCCTTTTCCTGCCTAAAACGCTCACCAGAGCTCTCCTGAACCTCCCCATCGCCTGCAGCACCCCTGCGCCCCCCACCCCTGCTGTGCCTCCCACCGCCTCCTCCCACCTCCTCCGCCACCCCACCCTCCGGGCGACCTCGCCCCTCTTGAGCAGCCTCCACATCCCGTCTCCTTCCTGCCATCTCTGCCTCACGTACAGGTAACTCCCTTGTTGTTTTTTTTTCTTTCTTTTGTCTATTCCCGTACCACCGTTAGATCTTGATCCTAAGGCCCCAAATAGATCACTTAATAGCCAAACCGTTTTCTTCAAATGTGCGGCCGTCCTCTAGATAGCCTAAAACGCACACCGACAACCAATCAAATCTCGCCACGTCGCCGTTTTCGTTTTCAGATTTATTTCCGTAACAGATTTAGTTCCGTTCTTGTTTAGCCTATAACTTTTGATCTAGAAGTCCAATGATGCTGATTCTTTTTGCGTTAGATCACAATTTTCTTGTAGTTTCAAAAATATATAATTTGTCTATGTTTGGATTTATAAAATTGAGTTAGATCAGATTTGAATTAAAGCTTGTTTTGCTTATTCGGGAGTTTCATAATAGATTTTTATTTAATTCTTTTTGCTCCTAGTTGCTTAATGAAATATTTTATGTTTAGTTAACATAAAACCATGATTAGGTGATGTTAAGAAACTTTTGTTATATAAAACTATTTTTGTTGTTATTTGAAGTAGGAAAACTTTGAGTTGTTTTTTCTTTAAGTTTTCCCTTTGGGTTTTGCTTTGTTGGTTTTGGTGTGTTACTTTGTTATGTTATGTTATGCTATGTGCTTATTATAGTTATTGTTTGCCTCGGTAGAATTTCCGGAGTGCGAAGATTGCTACTATGAAACCCTAGTTTTTCGAAGATCGTCAACAAGGCAAGTTCACTTTGACCATGCTTTCATGCCTATGTTTTATTGCAGTTAGTGACATCTTTGCAACCACCCCTCAGTAGTGTTATTGAATCCTTGTAGTTGAGTAGTATGCATGAGGTAGGAACCCACCCCCCCCCCCCTGTTACCAAGACCGGGACGATATTTTATTTAGTGCTACGCTATAGTAGACGGGGTTTGGTATGAGTACTCGGGAGTGGTGTGAGAATGGAGGATCGGCGTCAATGGCGACAACACCATGATGAAAGCTGCAAGGACTGCATCTTCAAGGCCTCAAGACTTCAAGACTCGAGACAAGAATTCAATACACACTCTGGGTGAAGGGCGGTTGTGGGCACCTGGAGAAACCAGTGGTTGGCAGGATGTATGGAGAAGCGCCATGACATCTTGCGAAAGCTTCACCCAGACTCAAAGAGACGGAAGAATACTTCATGCCGGAAGCTTACCTGTGCAACCGCAAGTCATTATGGGCTCTGGCTTGGTTGACCTTAGTTGTGACTCTGGCTGGGGCGGTACTAGCAGATGTAGAACTACGGTAGGATGGGTTGAGTACGGACAGTGGTCGAGGAACTCTTTGGAAGACCATGTTTGGTCATCTTGTTCTCAAACACTCTGAAGTGCGAGAATTTAAAGAGAGGGATCGAATCTTGCGGGTAAAGTGTACAAACCTCTGCAGAGGGTTATAAACTAATCGATTAGCCGTGTCCCTGGTTACGGACAATTTGAGCCTCGGACTTGGATCTATCTCGGAACTCTCAACACGGATTGATAACTTAATTGTGGGCAACTTATGATGACTTTGGGCTATGAGACATCGGTTGGCGGAACCATGTCATGACAGAAAAACTCCATAGTACAGGCTTCATTTTATTCCTTTGATGTAGGTAAAATAAAACCAGCTTTTACGCAAACAAAATTCAGATCTGAGCCATAAAGCCATATTGCATATAGTATAGTTTTATCATCTGTTTTCTCATGTTGTGATCTTGCGGTACATTCAATGTACTGACCTACACGGCTGCAACGTATCATGTTGCAGATATTTCCTCGACGAGTAAGAGTTACGATCTGAGTTACGGTCTACACTCAACCTGCCGATGGCGTTGATGGGACTCCACACCCGTTTGATTGTTTCCGCTGATTATTATGAGGTATATATCATTTTACGTTATTTATACATGTGATTGCACTTTGATATATACATTAATGTACTGTGTGTGCCAGCATACTGATCCAGGGATGGCACAGTAACACAGAGGCTTGACCGTGTGAGGTCGGGTCGCTACAGAGGGGGAATAAAACGGCAAGGGTGAAGTGGGGGAGAGGAAAATGAGAGGCAAATGGAAAATAATGTAATGCGAGAGATAGGGATTGTGATGGGTACTTGGTATGTTGAGTTTTGCGTAGACACCCCGGCAACGGCGCCAGAAATCCTTCTTGCTACGTCTTGAGCTTGCGTTGATTTACCCGAAAGAGGAGAGGATGATGCAGCACAGTAGCGTAAGTATTTCCCTCAGTTTCTGAGAACCAAGGTATCAATCCAGTAGGAGGCCACGCACAAGTCCGTCGTACCTACACAAAATGATAGCTAATCGCAACCAACGCGATTAGGGGTTGTGAATCCCTTCACGGTCACTTACGAGAGTGAGATCTGATAGAGATGATAGATAATATTTTTGGTATTTTTAGTATAGAGATGCAAAGTGAAAAGTAAAAGGCAAAGTAAAAACAAAGCAAGTATTAAAGTGATGGAGATTGATATGATGAGAATAGACCCGGGGGCCACAGGTTTCACTAGTGGCTTTTCTCAAGAGCATAAGTATTCTACGGTGGGTGAACAAATTACTGTTGAGCAATTGACAGAATCGAGCATAGTTATGAGTATATCTAGGTGTGATCATGTATATAGGCATCACGTCCAAGACAAGTAGATCGAAACGATTCTGCATCTACTACTATTACTCCACTCATCGACCGCTATCCAGCATGCATGTAGAATATTAAGTTAAAACAGAGTAACGCCTTAAGCAAGATGACATGATGTAGAGGAATAAATTCATGCAATATTATAAATACCCCATCTTGTTATCCTTGATGGCAACAATACAATACGTGCCTTGCAACCCTTTACGTCATTTGGTAAGGACACCGCAAGATTGAACCCAAAGCTATGCACTTCTCCCATTGCAAGAACTACCAATCTAGTTGGCCAAACCAAGCGGATAATTCAAGAGACTTGCAAAGATAACCAATCATACATAAAAGAATTCAGAGAAGATTCAAATATTATTCATAGATAAGCTGGATCATAAACCCACAATTCATCGGTCTCAACAAACACACCGCAAAAAGAAGATTACATCGAATAGATCTCCACGAGAGGGGGAGAACATTGTATTGAGATCCAAAAGAGAGAAGAAGCCATCTAGCTACTAGCTATGGACCCGAAGGTCTGAAGTAAACTACTCACACTTCATCGGAGGGGCTATGGTGTTGATGTAGAAGCCCTCCGTGGTGGATGCCCCCTCCGGCGGAGCTCCGGAACAGGGCCCAAGATGGGATCTCATGGATACAGGAAGTTGCGGCGGTGGAATTAGGTTTTTGGCTCCTGTTCTGATCGTTTGGGGGTACCTAGGTATATATAGGAGGAGGGAGTACGTCGGTGGAGCAACAGGGGGCCCACGAGGCAGGGGGCGCGCCCCCCACCCTAGTGATCGCCTCTCTCGTTCCTTGTAGTAGGGTCCAAGTCTCCTGGATCACGTTCGGTGAGAAAATCACGTTTCCGAAGGTTTCATTCCGTTTGGACTCCGTTTGATATTCTGTTTCTTCGAAACACTGAAATAGGAAAAAAAAAAAGGCAATTCTGGGCTGGGCCTCCGGTTAATAGGTTAGTCCCAAAAATAATATAAAAGTGGAAAATAAAGCCCAATATAGTCCAAAACAGTAGATAAAGTAGCATGGAGCAATCAAAAATTATAGATACGTTGGAGACGTATCAATAATCTGGCTAGAGTTAAAGATGAACTTCACCGCGTTAGCAAATATGCTTCTATGGTTGCTACTCAAGCTGAGCAAGTACTTAAAGCTCAAAATGATTTGCTTGATGAATTGAATAATAAAAATGACTTTGCTGTTAGAGTGGCTACTAGAACTGGTAGAATGACTCAGGAACCTTTGTATCCTGAAGGCCACCCTAAGAGAACCGAACAAGATTCTCAGAGAAATAATTTAGAGGCACCTAGTTCTTCTAAAAATAAGAAGAAGAAAAATGATAGAACTTTGCATACTTCTAGTGAACCTACCGTAGACACACCTGGGAATTCCAATGATGTTTCTATTTCTGATGCTGAAACACAATCAGGTGATGAACATGAACCTAGTGATAATGTTAATGATAATGTTCATGTTGATGTTCAACCTAGAAAAGACAATGATGTAGAGATTGAACCTGCTGTTGATCTTGATAACCCACAATCAAAGAATCAACGTTATGGTAAGAGAGATTATGTTGCTAGGAAGCATGGTAAAGAAAGAGAACCATGGGTTCAGAAACCGATGCCCTTTCCTCCTAAACCATCCAAGTCAAAGGATGATAAGAATTTTGAGCGCTTTGCTGAAATGATTAGACCTATTTTCTTACTTATGCGTTTAACTGATATGCTTAAAGTAAATCCTTATGCTAAGTATATGAAGGATACCATCACAAATAAAAGAAATATACCAGAAGCTGAAATTTCCACCATGCTTGCTAATTACACTTTTAAAGGTGGAATACCAAAGAAACTCGGAGATCCGGGTGTTCCAACTATACCATGCTCTATTAAAAGAAATTATGTTAGAACTGCTTTATGTGATCTTGGAGCCGGTGTTAGTGTTATGCCTCTCTCTTTATATCATAGAATTGAATTGAATAAGTTGATACCTACTGAAATATCTTTGCAAATGGCTGATAAATCAACTACTATACCTGTCGGTATTTGTGAGGATGTGCCTGTTGTGGTTGCAAATGTCACTATCTTAACGAACTTTGTTATTCTTGATATTCCTGAGGACGATAGTATGTCTATTATCCTTGGTAGACCTTTTCTTAATACTGCAGGGGCTGTTATTGATTGCAACAAAGGCAATGTCACTTTTCATGTTAATGGTAATGAGCATACGGTACACTTTCCGAGGAAACAATCTCAAGTTCATAGCATCAATTCTATTGAAAAAGTTCCAGCTATCATTTTTGGAGGTTTTGAATTTCCTCTCCCTACTATCAAGGAAAAGTATGATATTCTTATTGTTGGGGATTTTTATATCCCCGTTGAGGTAACTTAGTGTCATTCGAAATTTCTCCGGTTCCGTGTTATTCGGAATGAGTTCGTTAACAAGACTTGATCAACCTTGTTAGTGGGTTCATTTTGATGATCACGAGATGGATGAAACTAGAAGGCACAACCTTCTATACCCTCCTTTTACTTTCTGTTATTTAGAATAAATAAAACAACATTAGTATTATCCGTCCGTTTTCTGAATTATCCGTGCATTAAAAAATAGTCCGAAAATAAAAGTGCTCCAAATGCCCTGCAAATCTAGTATGATTTTTTCTGGAATATTTGAGGATTTTAGGCACTGAAAACACTGCAGGAGGGCCAAGCACCAGGCCACGAGAGAGGAGGGCGCGCCCCCATGTCTCGTGGGCCCCTGATGGCCCCCTCCACTTATGCCAGCACCCACACACTCCATCTTCTACCCAAAAAAAATCCCCATCCAGCTCAAGCACGAGTTCTAGCTCATTTTGCTGCGATTTTCGATCTCCTTACTCAAAGCTCCATTCACAAAACTGCTTTGGGAGATTGTTGCTTGGTATGTGACTCCTCCATTGGTCCAATTAGTTTTTGTTCTAGTGCTTTATTCATTGCAAATTTTTGCTGCATAGGTGACCATATTCTTGAGCTTGCATGTTAAATTTTTGAGGTCCCAAGCAATTCCAATGCATGATATAGGCTCTAGGCACTTGTAGGAGTAGTTGCTATAATCTTGTTTAGTTTTATTCACTTTTATTTTGAAGTTACTAAAATTTCAGAAATTTTCAGAAAAAGAAATATGCTTAGAAGAATGTACCAAGGAGGTTCCTCGGCAAAGAAAGGGCCAAGGATTGCTATCGTGAGCAAGATGTTGAATTGCCGAGGGCGCAAATGTACGGGCTTGTGAGTGGCCATCCGATGATTTTATGGTGAAGCAGGCTTCAAGGAGGAATTTGGCGCATATATGCGTAATGCCGAGCTGGAGGACTTCTTACAAGATAAGTGTCCATGATACTATCGATTGATTGATTCTTTTGTGCGGAGGTTCAGATATAACTGTGCGCGTAATTCTCCTAGTGTCATGTTTGATATGTATGATACATCTTATACCATGGATTTAGAGGACTTCACATCTCCTTGCAAACTCCCGCAGTGGGGTAATATTAATGATCCTCCCAAATCTGAATTTAGAGATTTCCTTGCTAGTATTACTGTGGGAGAATCTAGGGACGTAGCACAAGCTACCATAGTGAGTATTCATTTTCCTGCTATACATTACTTTGCTCTCTTTATTGGTAGATGCATTAACGGTAAGGACGAAGTATGTCACATGTGTGCTCCTGATCTTTGTGTCCTCAAGAGTGTTGTGTCAGGTTATAAAGGTTATAACTTGGGGGCAATAGTTGCACGTAGGTTGCAGAATAATAGTAGAAAGGGAGATTTATTTGGAGGAATTTATGCAACCCGTGTGGCTAACTTTCTTAATATAGCTCCACGAGAGGGGGATATGATTTTACCTCCTGTTTATTTGGATAAAGAAGCTATGTTCCATCATCATTTTCTTGAGAGGAATGAACAATTCCTCCATTACCGACTAATCTATGACAGACGCAACATCGTCCCTGTTACTCTTCCTGCTCCCTACCTTTTTGATTATCAGGCAAAAGGAAGATATGTTGTCACCAGGGAAGAAGCAACTGAATATGAGAGGGGAATGGATGCAGCTCGCCAACATGCTGCTGCTCAGGAGGCTGTTGCCTCTGCATCTTTGTACAACCCCAGTTTCACTTATGGATATCAGCCAGGCGGTCCTTGGTACTAGACCAACTTAGGCCAAAAGCCTAAGCTTGGGGGAGTACGTATTTCTCACCGAATTTACATTCATGTTCACACACTAGTCGTCGGTGCTCATACTCTTTCATTGTATTATCCATGTTAGTTTAATTTTCTTTTTCTAGTTTTCTTCTTGTGTGTTTGATAAACCTTAAGAAAAACCAAAATAATTAGTTAGTTTAATTTCCATGCTTGTAGTAGAAATTAAAATGAAAATCCAAAAAGATTTCTAGTTCTTCTTTTTACTTGTTGGGAGCTTTCCCGTGTAAATAGTTTTATTTTCTTTTATTTCTTTTGGGGGTCGAGAAGACCATATTGAAAATGCTTAGTGGCTCTCATATGCATGATTGTTTATTTAATTTAGAGCCCATATTACTTGTCTTCTCTCTTGAGTTGAATGCTTGGAGATTCCAGCTTAGTCCAATGCACGTGCACTCTTATTATTATACACATCGTTCGATCGTATGCAGTGAAAGGCAATAATGACGATATATGATGAACTTATTGGGATGAGAAAAGCTGGTATGAACTCGACCTCTCTTGTTTTTGTAAATATGATGAGTTCATCGTTTCTGAGTCAGCTATTATGAAGTAAACATATTTGCAATGACATTTAGAGATTATAGTTGCTTGTGCCATGCTTGATTAGGTATGAGTTATAATGGTTTACCTTGCGTGCCAACATGCTATTAGAATGATTATGATGTGGTATGATGGGATGGTATCCTCCTTTGAATGAATTGAGTGACTCGACTTGGCACATGTTCACACATGTAGTTGAATCAAATCAACATAGCCTTCATGATATTTATGTTCATGGTAGATTATATCCTACTCATGCTTGTACTCGGTGTGAATTAATTTTAATGCATGTTTACGACTGTTGTCGCTCTCTCAGTTGGTCGCTTCCCAATCTTTTGCTAGCCTTCACCTGTACTAAGCGGGAATACTGCTTGTGCATCCAAACTCCTAAAACCCCAAAGTTGTTCCATATGACTCCACTATACCTTCCTATATGCGGTATTTACCTACCGTTCCAAGTAAATTTGTATGTGCCAAACTCCAAACCTTCAAATGAAATTCTGTTTTGTATGCTCGAGCAGGTCATGTTTCAACTAGGGCTGCCTATATCTTCCATGCTAGGTGGGTTATTATCAAGAGGAGTGGACTCTGCTCCTCATTCACGAGAAAGGGCCGGTAACCGGGATGCCCAGTCTCATGATCCAAAAGATCAAAGCAAATCAAAATAATTAAACAAAACTCCCCCAGGGTTGTTGTATGTTGGAGGCCCTCGTTGTTTCGAGCAAGCCATGGATTGATGCTTGTTGGTGGTTGGGGGAGTATAAACCTTTACCATTCTGTTTGGGAACTACCTATAATGCATGTAGTATGGAAGATACAGTCATCTCATAGTTGTTGCGTTGACAGCGAAAGTATGCCGCTCAAAATGTTATTCAATCTCTATTTTAAACTCGAGCTCTGGCACCTCTACAAATCCCTGCTTCCCTCTGCGAAGAGCTTATCTATTTACTTTTATGTTGAGTCATCACCCTTCTTATTAAAAAGCAACCGCTGGAGAGCACACTGTCATTTGCATTCATTATTATTAGTTTATATTGGGTATGACTTGACTGGATCTCTTTTACTACCTCCGTCTCGGTGAATAAGTCATTCGCGTAGTTCTAGGTTGACGATTTAACTATCTAAATATGTATTATATGTGACAAAAAATATATATTTAGAAACTACATCCGTGTACAAATCTAGTGATATTCTTTTCATGACATATAACACATATTTAATTCCTTAAATCGATGACCTAGAACTACGCGAATGACTTATTCACCTAGACGGAGGTAGTACCATGAATTACAATGTTTAGTCAGTCCTTGATCTTTAAAGGTGCTCTGCATTTATGTTTTGCGGTCTCAGAAAGGGCTAGCGAGATACCATTCTGTTATATCATGTTATAATTATTTTGAGAAAGTGTTGTCATCCGAGGTTTATTATTATGGCTCGCTAGCTGATTATGTTATTGATATGAGTAATTGTGAGACCTATGTGTTATTGTGAGTATGGTTAGTTCATAATATTTGCTGAAACTTGAATCCTGGCTTTTCATGTTTACAACAACAACAACAAACCGAGTTTGTAAAAGTTTTTCTTTATCACTTTTAGTTTATCAACTGAATTGCTTGAGGACAAGCAAAGGTTTAAGCTTGGGGGAGTTGATACGTCTCCAACGTATCTACTTTTCCAAACACTTTTGCCCTTGTTTTGGACTCTAACTTGCATGATTTGAATGAAACTAACCCGGACTGACGCTGTTTTCAGCAGAACTACCATGATGCTGTTTTATGTGTAGAAAAGAAAAGTTCTCGGAATGTCCTGGAAATCAACGGAGGCACTTTTTGGAATTTATAAAAATTATTGGGCGAAAGAAATACACCAGGGGGCCAGGGCCTGTTGTGACGCCCTCGATTCAATCGTACACTAATCGTGCACGCAAATGTGTACGATCAAGATCAAGGACTCACGGGAAGATATCACAACACAACTCTACAAATAAAATAATTCATACAAGCATCATAATACAAGCCAGGGGCCTCGAGGGCTCGAATACAAGTGCTCAATCATAGGCGAAGTCAGTGGAAGCAACAATATCTGAGTCTGAGACATAAGTTAAACAAGGTGCCATAAGATGGCTAGCACAAAGCTGGGATCTGATCGAAGAGGAGCAGGCCTCCTGCAGGGATCCTCCTAGGTCACTCCTGGTCGTCGTCGTGGGCTGCACGTAGTAGTAGGCGCCTCTGGAGTAGTAGTCGTCATAGGCGGCGCGTCTCCCTGGGCTCCATCATCTGATTGCAGCAATCGAGTAGAGAAAGGGGGAAAAGGGGGAACAAGGCAACCGTGAGTACTCATCCAAAGTACTACTTAAGCAAGGAGCTACACTACATATGCATGGATTTATGTGTAAAGGCCATATCGATGGACTGAATCTGCGAATGCCGTAATAAGAGGGGATAGCTAGTCTTAACGAAGACTAAACTTCGGACACCGGTCCGGCAATGCACAAAAGAGGACAACGGAAGTCCTCCAAGTAACAACATATAGCAATAATCCTACCCGCAATCCCTGCTCATAACCACGAGCGAGGCGACCACCGGTTGTATCGGCACTTGGAAGGTGTGTTTTATCAAGTATCCGGTTCTAGTTGTCATAAGCTCAAGGTACAACTCCAAGTCGTCCTATTCTTGAAGATCACGGCTATCCGAATAGATTAACTTCCTGCAGGGTGCACCATCTTACCCAAAGACGCTTGATCCCATTTGGCGGACACACTTTCCGGGGTCATGCCCGCCGCGTAATATCAACACGTCGCAGCCCCACCTAGGCACAACAGAGAGGCCAACACGCGGTCTAAACCTAAGCGCGCAGTGCAGGCCCATCGCCTGAGCACACACGACGTTATCTGTGGCGGAAGCAGACCTAGCCCATCAGCGTTCCAGTCCAATCCGGCGCGCCGCTCGTCGCCGACGTCAAAGTGCTTCGGTGATACCACGACGCCGGGATACCCATAACTACTCCCGCGTAGATGGTTAGTGCGTATAAGCTCAGTAGCCAACCCAGATCAAATACCAAGACCTCGTTAAGCGTGTTAAGTAACATGAGCGCCGAACAGGCCAGGCCCACCTCTCTCCTAAGCGGTCTCAACCTGCCTGCCGCTCCGCCACAAAGTATCGATCGGGGCCGTCGGGAACCTAGGCCCACCTCTCCGGATGGAACCACCGTCCTTTCAGCCCCATCTCCGAACAGTACCACGAGTAATGTAATAGTGTACAATATATAGTATATACCGTGATCGACTCCCGAGTGATCACGGCCCGATAATATAGCACGGCGAGGCGGACAAGTATGAAGGGCCACAGATGAATGTGCTAGCATCCTATACTAAGCATATAGGATTGCGGTAAGGTAACAACGAAGTTACAAGGTCGAGGCTATGCGAGAGTATAGGAGTATCTCGAAAACAGAACATGCTATGCTACTCTAATGCAAGCAGTGTAGATAAGAGTAAGCGATATCTGGTGATCAAGGGGGCTTGCCTGGTTGCTCAGGCAAGAGAGAGGGTCGTCAACACCGTGGTCGAACCGGCCACCGCAGCGTCGGTCTCGTAGTCTACGGAGAGAAGAGGGGAAGAAACAATGAATACAAGGTAAAAGATGCATAACGATGCATGACATGCCAAGCGATGCTAGGCGTGCCCTAACGTGGTATGGGGGTATGGTTTAGGGGAAAACATCCGGAAGTTTTCCGGTTCGGACGTCTGTCGAGACGGATGAACCGGAGAGGAAAGTTTGCAGGTTCGATAGGTTAGAGGCGTGTGGTGGGCGAGCGGATCGCGTATCCGGATTCGTCTCGTCGTTCGAGCAACTTTCATGTTGAAAATATTTTAATCCGGGTTACGGATTAAAAGATATGATTTTTAAAAGATTTTATTAATTTCTAGAATTTAATTAATTTCAAAAAAGCATTTATGACATCAGCATGATGTCATGCTGACGTCATCAGTCAACAGGGTTGACTGAGTCAACCCTGACAGGTGGGTCCCGCATGTCATTCACTAATGACTAACTACCCTAATCAGATTTAATTAACATTACTTAATTAAGTTAATTAATGATTAGGGTTAATTAATTCAGAATTAATTAGATTAATTAATTACTTAATTAATTAATTAATTAATTAGTTAGTTAATTAGTTTAATTTATTTTCATTTTATTTTAATTCCCTTTTCTTTTTTTTCTTTTTTATAAAACGTTCTGGGCGCGGGGCCCTTTGGTGATGGCCGTGGGGTTCTTGAGCGTCTGGCGCGCCGGGTTCTGACGCAACCGGTTGGCCCGAGCCGGCAGTCTCGCGGCCAAGGCGCGGCGCGCCACGGGAGCAGGCGAGGGAGGCAGCGCGCCCGGGACGCCTGCGACAACACGCCGGCGAGGCGAGCCATGGCGCCAATGAGCCGGGAAGCGAGCCTGGCGTGGGCACGTCTTGGGAAGAGAGAAGGAGGGGCCTCACGGGGGGTTTGAAGGGCAGGCGGTGGGCTCGGGGTGGATGACGAGGTCGGCGGCGGCGCGGCCGCGGTGGTCCGAGGTCGGGAGGTGACGAGTCGGGCGGTGGGGAAGGGCGCCGGCGAGACGCGTCGGGGCGGGCGCCGTGTCCTCGGCGCGGCGTGGGTCGGTGAGTCCGTGGGGAGGATGATGATGGGCGGCGTCCGGCGAGGGGGAGCTCGGAGGAGGCCGATCGTCCGTCGAGGACGAACAGCGTCGGCGAGGGGGAAGTCCGGCGGTGGTCGGGCGAGGAGGCTCCGGGTGAAGGAGGGGCGAGGAGGCGAGGCGACGGGTGGTGGCGTCGAGGCCTGGGGAAGGGGCACGGCCGCGGGAAGAGGCGTCTTGAGGGACGAGGCGGGGCCAGGCGAAGGAGGGCGGGGTCCTTGCCTCGATCCGGACGGGGGAAGGAAGAGAGGTCGAGGGGGAGTGGGGGATCGATCCCGATCCAGATGGGATCGGGCGAGGGGGGGGGAGCGAGTGGGGAACGGGTGGGTTAGGGTTTGGGGTTCCAGGGATCGGGGAGCGTGGGTGGGCCAGCTGGGCCTTTTGGCTGATGGCTCTGGCTTGTCATTGGCCATTCGGCCCGAGGAGGAGGGTCCTTTTCTGTTTTTATTTTTCTTCTTGTTTTCCTTTTATTTATTTTACCTTTTTACTTTTCTATTTTATTCTAGCTTTAGCAATTTACTAAAGTGGCACCTAATAGAATTTACAATTTATGCCACTGCCACAATAGTTTATTACTTATAACAAATTAGTCTTGAAAATGTTTATTAATTTTAAAGCACTTAAATAATTACATTTGCTACTGTTTTATTCATTTTAGAGTATCTAAACATTTTATAAAAGTGTGGTTCCTCCATCATAATTACTTATGAATTATTTGGAACCACCCGAACACTTTAGTTTTAATATCTGAAATTTTTTATTGTTTGACTTTGTTTGAATTTGAATTTTGAATCGGATTTGAACTAACGCGAGATTTATCAACAGTAACCGAGGTGACGTGGCATCATTAGTGCGGATTACTGTAGCTTAATTACCCGGGTGTCACAATTCTCCTCCACTACAAGAAATCTCGTCCCGAGATTTAAGAGGGGAGCAAGGGGGAAAGGTCTGGTTACGATAATCTAACGGATCTTCACGAAGAAGTTAATCCCCTTCGTTGATGTCTTCAATCCTTTATTCCGATGCATCATGATAAGCTGGTCATCATTTCTTCGGGAATTCCATCGTACTTACGAAAAGATAAGGGGCAGCTCACTACGACATAATGCTTTTGAGGGAAACAATCTGGGGTTAACCCATGAATTAGTATAAAATTATCTCTCGAGTTGAACATATGAAATACCTCGAGAGTAAGGTACGAAGGTACCATAATAGGCTCCAAGCGGATAGGTAGTTGCTCGAAGTCTGAACCAGAGTGAGAAAGGGGTTCAGAGTAGCGAGAGTAAGTGTCGCGTCTGATACCAGAATAGATCACTAGTTCGGTGGCCCGTGAAATACATACGAGTCCACGCGGGAGGAATAACTTTGGGAACAGGGGGGTGTATAGGAGGGTCAGGTTTCGATCCTGTGAAAACTGCGGGTTATGGGCCCACCATGTGGTTAAAAGTAGAAGGTTGGTGACATCTTGCACGATCATGTAAGCAAGGCATGCCAGAGGAGAGTCTGGGGGGTCATGTCGGCAATAACATCGGTACCAAGGGCGAGGGACGAAGAGAACCATTCTCCTGCTCGTTGAACGAGGCGGACCAATAGGCAAGGTTCTCGTCCATCGGTGGTTACCGGAATGTCATCAACAATAGTAATAGGTTTTATTTACAGAGTGGTACAACGAGGTGCTTACCTAAGCAGGGGATGATCACTGCTTAGATTATATAGGTCACAAGAAAGGTTCAAATAACCAATGGAAAGTAAAATATGATTATCATATTAAACAGAACAATGGAAAGGAAAATGTGTTTAAACACATATTTCAGGGATATATCCTTACCAAGGATAAGCAGAGCATGATATCCATGACAGGATATAATGTAGAAAACCCTTTAGGTAAGGGGAGAGAAATTTCATGACATTACCCATACAACGGTGTTCGGATACTTGAGCAAGAAACATTTAGCCTTGGGCTTCGAATGTTCTTGTTGAAAATCAGAGTACCACCGACATGCTGCGAGATAGCAATGACATGGTCTTCAGGTGAAGATCAGACTTTGGAATCACGAAGGATCCATCAGGAATAACTTGTAGAACCAGTATTACACTTCCCTCATGGTTGAATGGATAACCCTGCTGAAAAGGAAACTATAATGATAGGTCCTCCAGCCGGGGGGGGGGTGCTAGGCATGACATCATGCTACCGGTTCATCAAAGGACCAATAACATAAACCTTGGAAAGTTGTCACAACCATCATATCTGACCGAGTTTCAGATCCGATTGGTGTCAGGATACCTCAGACTTAGGATACCTGAGAAGACAAGGTGCAACGCAAATTGACGAGATGACATTGTAAGATTCTCGGGAAAATGAACTATGGAGTGATTTCCGTTAACAAAAGTCCATCATTAACCCAAGGAGAGGACAAGGAGGTTTCTGGTGAACTCAACGGTAATTCATCGAGATTCCCAAAAGATGGATTTCCACAATTAAGTGAACAAGGAGATAACATTTGTCAGCTCAAATGATATAAGGAAGTATGCTCGAGGAAAACATACACAATTAAACATTGGTTGAAAGGTGCGCCCGAAATATGGGTTGGGTTGCACGACCAATGTCAGAAGGGTGATTCAATAATCAATAACCTAAGAATGAACTTTCGATCGTTAACTTCAAAGCAATAGGGTTGCTAGAAGTCCAGAACTCAAACAACACCGTTCACTTGATGGTATTAACACGGGGACCAAGAAAGAAGGGTGATGGTGAGAAGTATTTCTATGTCAAGAATTCTCAAGAGGTGGAGCAAATCTCAGAACATTCTTGACATAAAGGATGGTAATACTCCAAGGTAAAGAAGAACAATTGCTGGATAGCAAGGATCTCAAGGTATAACACCCAACATGAACAAGCTTGTGTTGGTGGGAAGGCAATAGAGTGGTCGGTGATTATACAAATCATCGAGGGCAAGGATGGTATTTCTCATCATGAATTCAATTGATATCCTGGATGAGCTCAGAATGTTGATGATCACGACACCTTTGTCACGAGAGTTCATGAAGATGTAATCGATCGGCGACGACATCAAGTCAAAGTAATGATGAGGTGAAAGGTTATTGGAACCAAGGGTACGGCACAAACTTGAACCCAAGCCTGTTGTTCAAGGCGAAATGATATGACGATGAGGATCGACGTAAGGTTAATTCATCGTCGAACATTGTGCTCCGAGAAGAAGGACCGGGTAGCACAGTTAGAATCATCACGACAATGATATAGCCAAACAGGCTAGGAATGGCGTGATCGGTTACAAATTCATACTTAAGGAAGATTATCAAGTGTCGTTGAACCGTAATGCAGACTCGGTTCAGTTATCGGTGTCTTTGAGTGTATAATAACTCAGAGCCCGTGAAAAATTGGAATCAGTGGGAAGGTAGCACTTGATGAAGAACTCATAAGAAGTTATGTTGTTCCATGATAATCTCGAGATACCAGGGGTAATACTCGATGACATATCAAAGTAGAGGTTGGACGGGGGTTATTGCTCTACAGAAGACAAGTACTCTAACTTGTCTGACAATTAGAATCAAGGGAGAACAAACATGGTCGGAACCACGGTTGCGTAGGATCAATTCACCGATACCAGATGATATTTACCAAGAAAATAGTTATTATTACAAGAAGTTTCCAAGACAGGATCTACATCGTGTCCATGGGCATGAACACAAGTTCAAGGTCGACTCCCACTTCTTCAATGTATAACCTTCCATTCACTTCTCGCTTTGATAAAGGCATTAGTGTTGAAAGTTGTACCTGGTGAAATACCAGATGAGTATGACTCGTGAAAACTTCGAGTTCACGATATAAAGGAAGACATAGGTTCAACCCGGCAGGTATCATGGAAACCTATACCGAATCTTTAGAAATAATTAACTCAAGCTCAAGGCGAGCATGGTTGAGAAAGCGAGAGGATACAATTTACCAAAGGCATTATGTATCAGGGGAAGGTCTCACAAAGTTATTGAATATGAAGGATGCTTACGGGTGAAATCCAATAATGGACCTGATGGTCCAAAAGGGGTCCGACGTGAGCATCGAGATTTAACTAGAGGAAGAAGAATGCAAGGAGATCAAATTATAGAAACAACTGACTAACTCAATTGTCAAAAGCAAAGGAATTATGATTCCCAAATCAAGGGATCAGAAGCAATGCTCTGATTAGGGATGGATAAGTTGAACAGCCTTAGGGTACAATCAACGACAATTGGATTGGTCGAGAACCAATTCCAGTTAAAAGAATGGCAGCTCAGCCAGAAAGGTAATTTATAAGGATCAATGATGATTGCGGGTATTTGCAAACATATTGAGTCAACAGACCCAAAATGATAATGACAAGGAATGTCAATATGACTACGAGACTTATGGGATTAACCATAATGCAAGCAAGCAAGAATTCCAAGAGCCAAAGGCTCCAGAGGATTCTCGGAAGCTCGAATTTTATTTTGAAGGCTTTTGTGAAACACATGAACAACTGGGGATGAGCGGATACTCGACAAGTGCGAGGATTTATAAGGGGTATTCATGTGACAAGAACTGCTAGGCAGTAGGCACAAAGTATTCTCGGAACAATAGAGAAAACTTCGGGGTATCTTGTAATAACAAGATCAACGGGGGATGATCGTATGAATGGCAAGTGTAAGTAGTTTTCCATACGGATTTATCGGTGGTCGGGAATAGCAAAAGGGGCGGGCACAAAGTCTCGAGAGAATATCAAAGAGTATCTCTGAATTCTTCCGATTAGCGATCGATCATCTGGAGTGAGGGCTCTCGGGAGAAAGTACTCGCGACAGAACCTAAAGTTAGTCTTGTTTTTAGCAAATTCATTTAACCCGAATAGAAGAGAGTTCAGAATCCCAGAGTAAAGATCGAGGAGTAAAAGATCCTAATACCACCCAATGGCGACGTGGGCCCGTGGGCCGCACAACCAAGTTAGTAAAAGTTTTGTAAAGTCTAGACTCGACTTCGGCCAAGGAGTTGGAAAGGGGGATTCCTACAGGCAGTCGGCTCTGATACCAACTTGTGACGCCCTCGATTCAATCGTACACTAATCATGCACGCAAATGTGTACGATCAAGATCAAGGACTCACGGGAAGATATCACAACACAACTCTACAAATAAAATAATTCATACAAGCATCATAATACAAGCCAGGGGCCTCGAGGGCTCGAATACAAGTGCTCGATCATAGACGAGTCAGCGGAAGCAACAATATCTGAGTGGACATAAGTTAAACAAGGTGCCATAAGATGGCTAGCACAAACCGGGATACAGATCGAAGAGGAGCAGGCCTCCTGCCTCGATCCTCCTAGGTCACTCCCGGTCGTCGTCGCCGGGCTGCACGTAGTAGTAGGCGCCTCCGAGTAGTAGTCGTCATAGGCGGCGCGCTCGCTCTGGGCTCCATCGTCGATTGCAGCAATCGAGTAGAGAAAGGGGAAAAGGGGAACAAGGCAACCGTGAGTACTCATCCAAAGTACTACAAGCAAGGAGTTACACTACATATGCATGGATATATGTGTAAAGGCCATATCGGTGGACTGAACTGCAGAATGCCGAATAAGAGGGGATAGCTAGTCTTAACGAAGACTACGCTTCGACACCGTCCAGCAATGCAGAAAAGAGGACAACGGAAGTCCTCCAAGTAACAACATATAGCAATAATCCTACCCGCAATCCCTGCTCATAACCACGGCGAGAGTGACCACCGTTGTATCCGCACTTGGAAGGGTGTGTTTTATCAAGTATCCGGTTCTAGTTGTCATAAGCTCAAGGTACAACTCCAAGTCGTCCTGTTATCAAGATCACGGCTATCCGAATAGATTAACTTCCTGCAGGGTGCACCATCTTACCCAAAGACGCTTGATCCCATTTGGCCGGACACACTTTCCGGGGTCATGCCCGGCCGCGTAAGATCAACACGTCGCAGCCCCACCTAGGCACAACAGAGAGGCCAACACGCCGGTCTAAACCTAAGCGCGCAGGGGTCTGGGCCCATCGCCCTGAGCACACACTCACGTTCGCTGTGACGCGAAGCAGACCTAGCCCATCAGCGTTCAGTCCAATCCGGCGCGCGCGCTCGTCGGCCGACGTCCGGTGCTTGGTGATACCACGACGCCGGGATACCCATAACTACTCCCGCGTAGATGGTTAGTGCGTATAAGCTCGTAGCCAACCCAGATCAAATACCAAGACCTCGTTAAGCGTGTTAAGTAACCGCGAACGCCGACAGGCCAGGCCCACCTCTCTCTAGGCGGTCTCAACCTGCCTGCCGCTCCGCCACAAAGTATCGGTCGGGGCCTGTGGGGAACCTAGG
The DNA here is from genome assembly GCA_021605205.1 of Aegilops longissima. NCBI lineage: Eukaryota > Viridiplantae > Streptophyta > Magnoliopsida > Poales > Poaceae > Aegilops > Aegilops longissima. The sequence goes on from CM038682.1 coordinate 55,072,120, forward strand.
CCCACCTCTACGGATGGAACCACTGTCCTTTCAGCCCCATCTCCGAACAGTACCACAGGTAATGTAATAGTGTACAGTATATAGTATATACCCGTGATCGACTCCCGAGTGATCACGGCCCGATAGTATAGCACGGCAGACGGACAAGTATGAAGGGCCACAGATGAATGTGCTAGCATCCTATACTAAGCATATAGGATTGCGGTAAGGTAACAACGAAGTTACAAGGTCGGGCTATGCAGCGATAGGAGTATCTCAAAACAAGAATATGCTATGCTACTCTAATGCAAGCGATGTAGACAACAGAGGCGATATCTGGTGATCAAGGGGGGGCTTGCCTGGTTGCTCGGCAAGAGAGAGGGTCGTCAACACCGTAGTCGAACCGGCCACCGCAGTCGTCGGGTCTCGTAGTCTACCGGAGAGAAGAGGGGAAGAAACAATGAATACAAGGTAACAGATGCATAACGATGCATGACATGCCAAGAAGCGATGCTAGGCGTGCCCTAACGTGGTATGGAAGTCTTGGTTTAGGGTGGAAAACATCCGGAAGTTTTCCGGTTCGGACGTCTGTCGATGGATGAACCGGAGAGGAAAGTTTGCAGGTTCGATAGGTTAGAGGCGTGTGGTGGACGAGCGGATTGCGTATCCGGATTCGTCTCGTCGTTCGAGCAACTTTCATGTTGAAAATATTTTAATCCGGTTACGGTTAAAAGATATGATTTTAAAAGATTTTATTAATTTCGGAATTTAATTAATTATTTAATTAATTTGAAAAAGCATTTATGACATCAAGATGATGTCATCTTGACGCTCATCGATCAACAGGGTTGACTGAGTCAACCTTGATAGGTGGGTCCCGCATGTCATTCACTAATGACTAACTACCCTAATCAGATTTAATTAACATTACTTAATTAAGTTAATTAATGATTAGGGTTAATTAATTCAGAATTAATTAGATTAATTAATTACTTAATTAATTAATTAATTAATTAATTAGTTAATTAGTTTAATTTATTTTCATTTTATTTTAATTCCTTTTCTTTTCTTCTTTTTTTTTTAAAAGCGTTACAGGCGCGGGCCCTTTGGTGATGGCCTGTGGGGGTTCTTGGCGTCTTGGCGCGCGGATTCTGACGAATCCAGTTGGCCCAGCCCCGGCAGTGCGGCCAAGGCGCGGGCGCGCCCACGGGAGCAGGGGAGGGCAGCCGGCAGCCGCCGCATGAGGCGAGGCCATGGCGGGCCAGCCAGGCCGGGAAGCGAGCCTGGCGTGGGCACGCAAGGGAAGAGAGGAGGGGCCTCACGGGGGTTTGAAGGGCAGGCGGTGGGCTCGGGGTGGATGACGAGGTCGGCGGCGGCCGACGGTGGTCCGGGGTCGGGGAGGTGACGAGGCGGGCCGGTGGGGAAGGGCGCCGGCGAGGACGCGTCGGAGGCGGGCGCCGTGTCCTCGGGCGCGGCGTGGGTCGGTGAGGTCCGGCGGGGAGGGGATGATGACGGGGCGGCGTCCGACGAGGGGGAGCTTCGGGGAGGAGGCGATGCGTCCGTCGGGGACGAACGGCGTCGGCGAGGGGGAAGTCCGGCGGTGGTCGGGCGAGGAGGCTCCGGGCGAAGGAGGGGCGAGGAGGCGAGGCGACGGGTGGTGGCGTCGAGGCCTGGGGAAGGGGCACGGCCACGGGAAGAGGCGTCTTGGGGACGAGGGCGGGGCCGGGCGAAGCGGCGGGGGTCCTTGCCTCGATCCGGACGGGGAAGGAAGAGAGGTCGAGGGGTGGGGATCGATCCCATCCGGATGGGATCGAGGCGAGGGGAGCGAGGGGAGCAGGTGGGTTAGGGTTTGGGGTTCGAGGATCGGGGAGCGTGGGTGGGCCAGTGGGCCTTTGGCTGATGGCTCTTGGCTAGTGGGCCATTCGCCCGGGAGGAGGGTCCTTTTCATTTTTATTTTTCTTCTTGTTTTCCTTTTATTTATTTTACCTTTTTACTTTTCTATTTTATTCTAGCTTTAGCAATTTACTAAAGTGGCACCTAATAGAATTTACAATTTATGCCACTGCCACAATAGTTTATTACTTATAACAAATTAGTCTTGAAAATGTTTATTAATTTTAAAGCACTTAAATAATTGCATTTGCTACTGTTTTATTCATTTTAGAGTATCTAAACATTTTATAAAAGTGTGGTTCCTCCATCATAATTACTTATGAATTATTTGGAACCACCCAACACTTTAGTTTTAATATCTGAAAATTTTATTGTTTGACTTTGTTTGAATTTGAATTTTGAATCGGATTTGAACTAACGCGAGATTTGTCAACAGAACCGAGGTGACGTGGCATCATTAGTGCGGATTCTGTAGCTTAATTACAGGCGTCACACATCCACGACGAGAGGGGGCGCCCAAAGGGCGCCCCTATCTCGTGGCCCCTCCAACCTCAACTCCAACTCCATATATTCCGTCTCGGGAGAAAAAATCAGAGAAAGTTTCATCGCGTTTCACGACACGGAGCCGCCGCCAAGCCCTAATCTCTCTCGGGAGGGCTGATCTGGAGTCCATTCGGGGCTCCGGAGAGGGGGATTCGTCGCCGTCGTCATCATCAACCATCCTCCATCACCAATTTCATGATGCTCACCGCCGTGCGTGAGTAATTCCATCATAGGCTTGCTGGACGGTGATGGGTTGGATGAGATTTACCATGTAATCAAGTTAGATTTGTTAGGGTTTGATCCCTAATATCCACTATGTTCTGAGATTGATGTTGCTATGACTTTGTTATGCTTAATGCTTGTCACTAGGGCTTGAGTGCCATGATTTCAGATCTGAACCTATTATGTTTTCATGAATATATGTGTGTTCTTGATCCTATCATGCAAGTCTATAGTCACCTATTATGTGTTATGATCCGATAACCCCAAAGTGACAATAATCGGGATACTTCTCGGTGATGACCGTAGTTTGAGGAGTTAATGTATTCACTATGTGCTAATGCTTTGTTCCGGTTCTCTATTAAAAGGAGGCCTTAATATCCCTTAGTTTCCGCTAGGAATCCACTGCAACGGGAGGGTAGGACAAAAGATGTCATACAATTTCTTTTCCATAAGCACGTATGACTATTTACGGAATACATGCCTACATTACATTGATGAACTGGAGCTAGTTCTATATCACCCTATGTTATAACTATTGCATGAGGAATCGCACCCTGCATAATTATCCATCACTGATCCATTGCCTACGAGCTTTTCATATATTGTTCTTCGCTTATTTACTTTTCCATTGCTACTGTTACAACTACTACAAAAACTCAAAAACATTTATCTTTACTTTTGCTACCGTTACCTTTATTATCATACCACTTTTGCTGCTAAACACTTTGCCGCAGATACTAAGTTATCCAGGTGTGGTTGAATTGACAACTCAACTGCTAATACTCAAGAATATTCTTTGGCTCCCCTTGTGTCGAATCAATAAATTTGGGTTGAATACTCTACCCTCGAAAGCTGTTGAGATCCCCTATACTTGTGGGTTTTCATCTACTGTCGCAGATCTGCTTCAACGCCACCGACAGCCATCGCACCCCCGATGCCTACACAGCGCCGCAAGAAAGGTGGTACTTCATATCTCCTCAACTTTTTGATCTCAACCAGAAAATAGATCGTAACTTGGTTACTCTACTTTCTTTTCAGCTCTTAGAATTTAATTCTTAGTTCGAAGAAAACAATGGATGCTAAATATCATTTCTCCAGTTTGGAGCTTTAAATCTGCCATGGCACAGTCATAATACGGTTTAATTGATCATGCTTAGGGTTTAATTGATCATGTTGGTTCCATGGTGGTTTCTTTAATAGAAACCGGAGGGGAAACCCTCTTTTGCTCAAAAAAATGCTTAGGGTTTCCCCCTTTGATGATCACTATACGATCAGAATACGTGCTTCGTGCCATAATAACATTGCTCCACCCATCAAGCTAAACAAGCTTAGTTGTTCAAATACGAATATGATATTATTAAAACAGAGTCATTTAATTGGTCAGCTAAATGTTCCTAATTTAGTTTCGAAAATGCATGTTCGCCGCTCGGGTGTGTATCTCTACAGGGTGCCCACGGTGGGCCGGCCCACCCTGCGATTTTGGGTCATCCCAGGCCCCGATTCCTCTCTGTTCTGTTGCGCGCTTCCGATCTCTACTTGCCCCCAGCCGCCTGCCTCGCCAGCGACTTGCCGTCCCCGGACGACATGACTCTAGGAGGAGACGCCGGACTAGAAGGAGGTCAGGAGCCGCTCGCCCTACAGCGTCACTGCTACCTGGGCGCGCCGCCGTGCCTACCTTCCCAGTCCGTTCAGGGCTCAGGCGTGCAGCACCCACTAAGCCAACCCAATTTATCCTGAGATACGTCCTCAACACTCAGCACTTCAGCAGCCACTCCTCATCACCCAATTTCTAATTGATTCATTACTCATTAGGCAGGACTGTCATTATGGTTTGTTGTGTGCTGAGTGCTACCTACACTTAATGGTTCAGATGTATTTCAGTAATCTTTAGTACCTGTAAAGTTCACAGGGTTTCAAAATTCCAGCCCTAGGAACATATACTAGTCATTTTGGATTGTTGGTCGTAGTGACATTGACCCAGATTACTACTGCAGGCCAGGTTTGTTGACAATTTTACTTGTCTTTCTTACTGATTCGATATGATATCCAATTATTCACGTCGATTAGTTGCAAATAGTAAGTTGAAAGTGCAACTATCCCTAGGTGGTTTTGGTAATTCCTAACAACATATAGCTCATTGAGCTAATGCTATTTCAAGATTAATATTTCAGGAAAGCTCAATGATTAACATGGCATGGATGAGAAAAGTGGAACCCTCAAAATGCTAAGGACAAAAGGATTGGCTCAAGCTCAATGCTCAAGACTCTACATTTTCTATTTTAGTGATCCAAGATCACATCGAGTCTATAGGAAAAGCCAATACTATCAAGGAGGGATGAGGTGTTGCATAATGAGGCTCTTGCTCAAAGTTCTTAGTGATATGCTCCAAAGCCCTCAACTACTTTCTCACATCCACTCATGACCTAAACCAAGAGTCAAACTCGGCCGCACCGATTCTTTCTATCCGGCGCCATCGAGTTCAGATGTCATAGCCACTGCCACAAACCCTAGGCAAATCGGTCTCACCGATAGGGATCTCGGTCTCACCGAGATGAGATTGTAATCTATCTGTTTCCCTTCGTAACGTTTCGGTCCCACCGAGATGAGCGATCGGTCCCACCGAGTGCAATGTAAACTCTCTGTTTCCCTTTTGTAACATTTCGGTCTCACCGAAATGAGCGAATCGGTCCCACCGACTTTACCTGACCAACCCTCTAGTTTGCTTATTACCAAAGTCGGTCTCACCGAGTTTGTGTAATCGGTCTCACCGATATTACGTTATGCCCTAACCCTAACCATATCGGTCCTACCGAGTTGCATGTCGGTCCCACCGAAAACCCTAACGGTCACTAGATTTGCTGAATCGGTCCGACCGAGTTTAACAATTCGGTCCCAACAAGTTTGGCAAGTTGTGTGTAACGGTTAGATTTTGTGTGGAGGTCATATATACCCCTCCACCTCCTCTTCATTCGTGGAGAGAGCCATCAGAACATGCCTACACTTCCAATACACATTTTCTGAGAGAGAACCACCTACAGTTGTGTTGAGCTCAAGATATTCCATTCCAACCACATAAATCTTGATCTCTAGCCTTCCCCAAGTTGCTTTCCACTCAAATCTTCTTTCCACCAAATCCATATCCTGTGAGAGAGAGTTGAGTGTTGGGGAGACTATCATTTGAAGCACAAGAGCAAGGAGTTCATCATCAACACACCATTTGTTACTTCTTGGAGAGTGGTGTCTCCTAGATTGGCTAGGTGTCACTTGGGAGCCTCCGACAAGATTGTGGAGTTGAACCAATGAGTTTGTAAGGGCAAGGAGATCGCCTACTTCGTGAAGATCTACCGCTAGTGAGGCAAGTCCTTCGTGGGCGACAGCCATGGTGGGATAGACAAGGTTGCTTCTTCGTGGACCCTTCATGGGTGGAGCCCTCCGTGGACTCGCGCAACTGTTACCCTTCGTGGGTTGATGTCTCCATCAACGTGGATGTACGATAGCACCACCTATCGAAACCACGGCTAAAAAATCTCCATGTCAACATTGCGTTTGCTCCTTCAAACTCATCCCCTTTACCTTCATATGCAATTATTTTACATTCCGCTGCTATACTCTTAGAATTGCATGTGTAGGTTGATTGCTTGACTTGTGATAAGTTGCTAAAATCTGCCAAGAACTAAAATTGGGAAAAGGCTAGATTTTTATTTAGTCAATTAGTCTTATCACCCCCCCTTCTAGACATACTTTCGATCCTACAAGTGGTATCAGAGCTTTGGTCTCCATTTGCTTTGATTTCCATAGCTTTTGGTGGTCATAGCCGTGGTTTCAAAACCTAAGAGAGTATGGCGTCTAGCGAGGGAAATTACCACCGTAGAGGTCCTTACTTTGATGGTACTAATTTTGCTAGTTGAAGCATATGATGAAAATGCATATTCTTGGACATAACCCCGCTGTTTGGGCTATTGTGTGTATTGGCTTGCAAGGTGAATTCTTTGATGGGTGAGAACCGAACCATGAAGCTACCGCGGAAGAGTTGAAGATGCTGCAATACAATGCTCAAGCTTGTGATATCCTCTTCAATGGATTGTGCCCCGAAGAATTCAACAAAATCAGCCGTCTTGAGAATGCAAAGGAAATTTGGGATACTTTGATTGATATGCACGAAGGTACCAACTCCGTCAAGGAATACAAATTGGATGTGCTTCAAAGTCAACTTCACAAGTTCAAAATGAAGGATGGTGAAGGTGTCGCCGAAATGTACTCTAGGCTTGCTCTCATCACAAACGAGATTGCCGGCTTAGGAAGTGAAGAGATGACCGATAGATTCACCATCAAGAAGATCCTAAGAGCCTTGGATGGAAAATATGATACCGTGTGCACATTGGTCCAAATGATGCCCAATTACAAAGATCTCAAGCCAACAGAAGTCATTGGAAGAATTGTTGCTCATGAGATGTCACTCAAGGATAAGGAGGAGCTCCATAACAAGTCAAGTGGTGCTTACAAAGCCTCATGTGATGCCCCCACATCATCAAGTGAGAAGCAAAACTTCAATGAAGAATTGAGCTTAATGGTGAAGAATTTCAACAAGTTCTACAAGAGTAGAAGCAAAGAGAGAAGTTCAAAATCAAGGTCCTACAATGACAAAAGGTCTTCTAGTCGAGAGAGAAATTGCTACAATTGTGGAAGACCCGGACACTACTCAAATGAGTGCACGGCTACCTACAAAAGAAGAGAAGATTCTCCCAAGAGAAGAGTAGAAGAGAAGAATCACCATCAAGAGAGATAAGGAGTAGAGAGGATCGTTATGAACGAAGACCCTCTCGGAGAAGTAAGGATTCGGAAAGGAAGGAAAAGTCACCAAGGAGCTACACAAGAAGAAGACATCAAGCTCATGTTGGTGAATGGGTATCCGGCTCCGACTCCGACAATCACTCCGAAAGAAGTTATCACTCCGACTCCGAATATACTCAAGATGAAGGTGTTGCCGGACTAGCACTTGTGACAACCAACTCCTACGACATATTTGACTCACCAAATGAAGGAATTGGAAGATGCTTCATGGCCAAGGGTCCAAAGGTAACACGTCCCGAGTATGTTGATTTCAATAGCGATGAAGATGATTTGCTAGGTGATGATGATTTACTTGGTAACAACTCTAGTGATGAAAACTATGATGAAACATCGATTAATCATGTTAATCAAGATAAAACGAATGATGATGATAAGAAGGAGATTGAGCATCTAACTAAAGAACTAAACACTCTTAAGTTAGCTCATGAAACTACCTTGGAAAATCATCGAGAACTTTTAAAGACTCATGATAAGCTACGCTTTGAAAAGCTCAACCTTGAGCAAGAGCATGAGTTTTTAAAGGCAATCAATGATGATCTTCGCAAGAAAAGTTCTTCTTACATTGCCAAGCGTTTACTCTTGTCTACTTGCATGCCACAAGTTAAATCTAGCAACAAGAACAAGAAAGATTCTTCCTCTAGTAGTAACAATAATCATTGCTAAATCCAATATTGTTGCTTCTAGTAGTTCTCTTGATTCCACTAATGATTCTCTTAGCCAAGTTACACTTGAGCAAGAAAATAGCTTATTGAAGGGAATTATAGAGAAAGGTGTTTACAAGAGCCTTGCCGGTAGGGCTGGAAAAAAAGCTTGAAACTTGCGAGCTAAACAAGTAGCTCGTGACTCGGCTCGAATCAACTCGAGATCGAAGAATAACGAGTCGAGCCAAGCTTTAATTTAAGATTGTTTATAGAACGAGTTAAACGAGCCGATCTCATGAGTACTCGTGTAACTCATTAGGCTCGGTACAAAAGATCAGCCAAGCACACTTCATCTCACGCGCACAACACAATGCCCAGACGTTCGAGGAAATTACAATTGTTTGGTCATGTATATGTTACTAACTTGCTGATCATTAAGGTCATGTACAATTATTTGTGGTCAATGGTCATGTACATGATACTGACTTGATGGTACTGACAATTCTAAGTTAAGCTCGTACATGCGTACACTTGTTTGTGAACATTATACATGTCAATATGTACAATTCACATTTCCAAGTAATCATTTTTATTTTTACCATATTTGTAAGCTTTTATGTTCATATCATTAACAAGCTTAACAAGCTAAACGAGCCAGCTCATGAGTTATACGAGTCGAGTCAATTTTGGATTCGAACTCTTTATAGTAACGAGTCGAGTCGAGTTAGCTCGTTAATGGAACGAGCTTTAGCGAGTCGAGCCGAACCGGCTCGACTTGGCTTGAATTCCAGCCCTACTTGCCGGGAGTAAGCAATTCCAGGAAATTGTACGCAAGCAAGGAAGGCACCGGAAGAACCAAGGTGTTAGTTTTGAACGAAAGTTCAATGCCAATGGAGTTGAGTGAGAAGAAGATCAATACCCCAAGACGAAGTTTGTTCCTCAACAAGAGAAGTATGATCCTACTTCTTTCAAAGGGACACAAGCTCAAGATGATCTTCCACCACAAGACCACAAGCAAAAAGGCAAGGATAAGCTTCAAGAGGAGATTGATGCATTTGAAGAAGCACCTAAGGCCTTGGTCAAGTGGGTTCCCAAGACTACATCAAGTTCCACTTCATCAAGTACGACTACAACAAAGAGGATCCCCATCAAGATGGTGTGGATCCCGAAGAAGAAGAACTAGAGAGTTCTTGAGGGTGACTCCGCCAACATACTTCACTCTTATCATTTTGGCAAGAACAAGTGCGATCAACTTCCACATCTTGCACTAGTTCAAGGAGTCACAAACCCTCTTGTTGGTAAGACAAGGGACAAGGTAACCTAATGCTTTCATGGACATCATTTTGTGTATACATCACTCTATGTCTATGGATATCCTTATTGTTCCTTGTGGGATTAACCTGTAGGTATTGAAAGTGCAACTCACTCCAAAGGATTGCTCCAAATGATCAACATTAACATTGAGCATCCACATCTTCAACACCTACATGAAGTCATCATCGACAAAACCCAAGGTTAGTTCATCCCTCTTAGGGGGGATCTCACATCTAGGGGGAGCTTTACTCTAAGAATTGAGCTAAAGCAACTCTAATGGTGTGAACACAACAATGCTTTATGTAAAAGTGGTAACCCCACTTGTGCTTAAACGATGAGTATGACCTATGATCAAATGTTCTCATTTGACTCCTAAGTCAATATACTCATATATAGATGACCTAGTCATCGCCAATTGCTTGATAGATGCTAGAATTGGTTGTGCATGCTTTGCCACAGATTTCATTTGCCATTTTATTGTGTGAGCATGTTGGTTGCATAATTTACTCATTCGAGGACATCCACTTGTTGTTTTGATTGTTTGGTTCCTTTTTCTTTTGCCAAGTGGATGGACAAGAATGCCTAAGAACCTTCTCTAGCTATATATGCTTTTCTTTCTCAAACTCTATTCATGCTACATCACAAAGTTTGATCAAGTCAGATTCGAACCACTCTGTGTGAGGAGCACTCGGAGTCCCCGGTTCGTCATAGACTTAAACTTCCAAAACTTCTTTGTGCGTTTCGGTCTGACCGATTCATCCATTTCGGTCATACCAAGATCACTAAGTCGATCTAGGTTTTCAATCTCGGTGCAACCGATTTGAACTTTTCGGCCACACCGAGTTGCGGTAACTGCTTGCAGCTATGCATCTCGGTGCCACCGAGTTGTTCCACTCGGTCAAACCGGCAGGTCGCTATATATATCCCCGAGCCAAAATTTGGAAAATTCTCCGAACCCCTTCGCCCGTGCTCAGCCTGCTCTGCCTCCCTGGGTCTCCGGATCGTCCTCCTCATCGCTAGCTGCCTCCCGCCGCTGGTATCCGCCGCCGTCAATGGAAATCTGCTCCGTCGTTGCCGCCGTAGCAAGTTCACCGCCGAACTAGGGTACGAACTTGATCTTTGTGCTAATCCATAACTCCGATTCTTAGCACATTGCTTTGCCATGTATCTTGCCATGATTGAGATCACTCTATCCAGCGAAATCACTCCATAGAATAGTTGTGGATTGAAAATTTAGGGTTAGGTTTCCGCCGAAACCATCTCGGACCAACCGGGTTGTTGAAATCGGTTCCACCGATTTGTCTTAGGCCATTGCACATGTGATTCTCGGTCTGACCGATAATTGCAAATCGGTGTGACCGAGTTCAGATCTTTGTGAAACCCTAGCAGTCTCGGTGCCACCGAACTGTGACTCGGTCTGACCGAGTTCACTAGTTTCGGTTCCAAAAGCTGCTTGGTATCACCGAGATTTCAAATCGGTAGATCCGAAATGCTTTCTGAGAGAGAACCACCTACTCATGTGTTGAGGCCAAGATATTCCATTCCTACCACATGAATCTTGATCTCTAGCCTTCCCAAGTTGCTTTCCACTCAAATCTTCTTTCCACCAAATCCAAATCCTGTGAGAGAGAGTTGAGTGTTGGGGAGACTATCATTTGAAGCACAAGAGCAAGGAGTTCATCTTCAACACACCATTTGTTACTTCTTGGAGAGTGGTGTCTCCTAGATTGGCTAGGTGTCACTTGGTAGCCTCCGACAAGATTGTGGAGTTGAACCATGGAGTTTGTAAGGGCAAGGAGATCGCCTACTTCGTGAAGATCTACCGCTAGTGAGGCAAGTCCTTCGTGGGCGACGGCCATGGTGGGATAGACAAGGTTGCTTCTTCGTGGACCCTTCGTGGGTGGAGCCCTCCGTGGACTCGCGCAACCGTTATCCTTCGTGGGTTGAAGTCTCCATCAACGTGGATGTACGATAGCACCACCTATCGGAACCACGACAAAAACATCCGTGTCTCCAATTGCGTTTGAATCCTCCAAACCCTTCCCTTTACATTCTTGCAAGTTGCATGCTTTAAATTCCGCTGCTCATATACTCTTTCCATGCTTGCTTGAATTGTGTGAAGATTGCTTGACTTGTGCAAAGATAGCTAAAATCTGCCAAAGTCTAAAATTGGGAAATGTTAAGTTTTTAATTGGTTAAGTAGTCTAATCACCCCCCCTCTAGACATTCTTCAAGGTCCTACAAATCTGCTTCTTCTTTGCGCATTATGATCACTGGTGGCAAACTTCGATGCCCAGTGGATGTAATATACCATAAATCATATAGTGTAGGTTTATTCTAAGTTACTATGTCGTAATTTCTTTATTGTATAGAGTAGGTTTGTTCTTAATTCCTACTAGTTATTGCCATCATTCGCCTCTAACGGGCATGGGTTTTAGTGGGCCACAATTGGGCCGGCCTGCATCTTACTCCGGCCTATATTCGGCCCAAATTTTAGTTGGGCCTTTTGTGGACCCAGCGCTTAGATTGTCCTAGGTAGCGTTGGGCCATTAACAGGCTGAATGTTCTACTAGCCTGTTACGGCCCAGAAGAAACCATGGGCCTTTAGCAGGCCGAAATGCACGTTGGGCCTCAATTTTCACTAGTCGTCGACGGGCCTTCAGCAGGCCGAAATGTAGACCGGTCCTTTTTTGGCTCAGTTATATGACGGGTCATTACCACGCCGAAACATATCTTGGGCCTTAGTTGGCCCACTGATATCATGGGCCTTTAAGAGGCCGAAAGCTTAGTGCATGCATCAACCGGCCGAATTATACGACAGGCCTTTAACAGGCCCAAAGTCACGTTGGGCTGAATTGTTGCCACCTTAGTCGTATTAATACCAATTGTAATTACTTTAGGACACAAAGGGGATGTAGCTCAGATGGTAGAGCACTCGCTTAGCATGCGTGAGGTATGGGGATCGATACCCCACTTCTCCATTTCTTTTTCGTTTTGTTTCATTCTTTGCAATCCTATAAGGAAAATTTATCTTCCTATAAGCAAAAAGGCAAGGATAAGCTTCAAGAGGAGATTGATGCATTTGAAGAAGCACCTAAGGCCTTGGTCAAGTGGGTTCCCAAGACTACATCAAGTTCCACTTCATCAAGTACGACTACAACAAAGAGGATCCCCATCAAGATGGTGTGGATCCCGAAGAAGAAGAACTAGAGAGTTCTTGAGGGTGACTCCGCCAACATACTTCACTCTTATCATTTTGGCAAGAACAAGTGCGATCAACTTCCACATCTTGCACTAGTTCAAGGAGTCACAAACCCTCTTGTTGGTAAGACAAGGGACAAGGTAACCTAATGCTTTCATGGACATCATTTTGTGTATACATCACTCTATGTCTATGGATATCCTTATTGTTCCTTGTGGGATTAACCCGTGTAGGTATTGAAAGTGCAACTCACTCCAAAGGATTGCTCCAAATGATCAACATTAACATTGAGCATCCACATCTTCAACACCTACATGAAGTCATCATCGACAAAACCCAAGGTTAGTTCATCCCTCTTAGGGGGGATCTCACATCTAGGGGGAGCTTTACTCTAAGAATTGAGCTAAAGCAACTCTAATGGTGTGAACACAACAATGCTTTATGTAAAAGTGGTAACCCCACTTGTGCTTAAACGATGAGTATGACCTATGATCAAATGTTCTCATTTGACTCCTAAGTCAATATACTCATATATAGATGACCTAGTCATCGCCAATTGCTTGATAGATGCTAGAATTGGTTGTGCATGCTTTGCCACAGATTTCATTTGCCATTTTATTGTGTGAGCATGTTGGTTGCATAATTTACTCATTCGAGGACATCCACTTGTTGTTTTGATTGTTTGGTTCCTTTTTCTTTTGCCAAGTGGATGGACAAGAATGCCTAAGAACCTTCTCTAGCTATATATGCTTTTCTTTCTCAAACTCTATTCATGCTACATCACAAAGTTTGATCAAGTCAGATTCGAACCACTCTGTGTGAGGAGCACTCGGAGTCCCCGGTTCGTCATAGACTTAAACTTCCAAAACTTCTTTGTGCGTTTCGGTCTGACCGATTCATCCATTTCGGTCATACCAAGATCACTAAGTCGATCTAGGTTTTCAATCTCGGTGCAACCGATTTGAACTTTTCGGCCACACCGAGTTGCGGTAACTGCTTGCAGCTATGCATCTCGGTGCCACCGAGTTGTTCCACTCGGTCAAACCGACAGGGTCAGGCTATATATATCCCCGAGCCAAAATTTGGAAAATTCTCCGAACCCCTTCGCCCGTGCTCAGCCTGCTCTGCCTCCCTGGGTCTCCGGATCGTCCTCCTCATCGCTAGCTGCCTCCCGCCGCTGGTATCCGCCGCCGTCAATGGAAATCTGCTCCGTCGTTGCCGCCGTAGCAAGTTCACCGCCGAACTAGGGTACGAACTTGATCTTTGTGCTAATCCATAACTCCGATTCTTAGCACATTGCTTTGCCATGTATCTTGCCATGATTGAGATCACTCTATCCAGCGAAATCACTCCATAGAATAGTTGTGGATTGAAAATTTAGGGTTAGGTTTCCGCCGAAACCATCTCGGACCAACCGGGTTGTTGAAATCGGTTCCACCGATTTGGCTTAGGCCATTGCACATGTGATTCTCGGTCTGACCGATAATTGCAAATCGGTGTGACCGAGTTCAGATCTTTGTGAAACCCTAGCAGTCTCGGTGCCACGAATCGTGACTCGGTCGACCGAGTTCACTAGTTTCGTTCCAAAAGCTGCTTCGGTATCACCGAGATTTCAAATCGGTAGATCCGAAATGCTTTCTGTGGAAAACTAAAACTAAGTTTTTGACTCATTCTTTTGCAAAAACCTATGCACTTTGTGATGCTCATCCAATCTATCCCATCTATATCTATTCACAGGGTCTGCTGTCAGTGTTTGCATCATGTCAGATCAGAGTGACAGTCAGAACAAGTCTGAGGAGCAAGTTCACATGAGTGAGGGCACTAGTCCCTCTAGCAGCTATGATGATGGAAGCAGGAGCACACCCAGCAACTTGCCTAAGGCAGCCACCAGGGCCAGAAAGAAGAGAACCTCAGATTCTAAGGATGAGGACTATGTGGCTGATGAGGAAGAGGCCACCTCAAAGAAGAAAGTGCTGAAGAAAGAAGTTGGCACAACAGCTCCACTAAAGCCAGGTCTGAAAACAAAAATGGCAGCAAGAAGAGTTCCTATGTCCAAAGCCAGAGCTTCAACTGTTGAAGCCTCAAAATCTGCTATTGAAGGAACTGGAGATGGAAAGAAGAGAAAAGAAAGGGTCAAGAAGACCATGGCCAGAGTAATTGGGAATCCCTCAATGATGGAAGAGGAAGAGGAAGAGGTTGCTGCACCAGCACCTAAAGCACAGAAGCTTATGGGAGATACTATAAGATCAGGGGCTGCTCCGTCTAAGCCCAAAGAAGCTCCCAAGGCATCTGCTCCAAAACCCAAAACTGCACCCAAGAGGAGTACAAGGAATATTCTAGCTGCAGAGAAGAACAAGGCCCCAGTGCCTGAAGCTGCTATAGAAGAAGAAGATGATGAGTCACATGTCTTGAGGAAGTTGAAGCCCAAAATTCTAGATCACAATGATGCTCATCCAGTAGCTGAGAACATGAAGCTCAGGAAGGATGCAGGACTCAGAAAGTGGATATTGACTGATCCCTATGCAGTCAAGAGAAGAATTGTTGTGGACTATAGGTTCCATACAAAGGAACAACATGACTTCTATGAGACAGTGTTGCTTGACAAGAAGCCTATAGTATGTGATATGAGCTGGGTGGACTGGAAGTACATTAGGAACAATGAAGAACACTATCCTAGAGTCTATGATAGTTTCAAGTCTTGTGGAGTAGAGGACTTTTTGGGCAGAAGTTCACAAAGTGGAATGATGAGCTTATTATGCAGTTCTACTCCACAGCTCACTTCTACCCAGATGGAAGAATTGTCTGGATGTTTGAAGGTACTAGGTACCAGTCAACTATTGAGGAATGAGATCAGTTGATCAATGCCCCAGAAGAAAATGAAGATGACTTGGATGTCTATGCCACAAAGAAGAAGGATAAAAACACCATGGCACATATGTACAGAGAGATCCCAGATGCTGCTCTTGAGACACATGAATTTGGATCAGTACATTACCTTCTGTCAGGTTTGCCAACAATCAACTGGATCCTCAGGCACACTCTATTGCCAAAGTCAGGTGATCACAAGATGATCAGATGCCATGCAATTAACTTACTTCACATATTTGATGTGCCTCAAAAGTTCAAAGTCATGAGCCTAATTGTGGAAACAATAAAGAGGACAGATGCAGATCAGAAGAGAAGTTGTGGGTATGCCCCACAGATCCAGGAGCTAATCAACTCCAAGATGGGCACTGGCACATATCTTTTGGACAAGGAGCACCTGCCCATCTACCCAGAATTTGAGGACAACACTGTGGTCATGGATGAAAATGAACCATCTTCTGTGCAAGCACAAGCAAAGAGGGAGAAGGCAAGGATTGAAAAGGCTGCAAAGATGCCAACCATTGATGAGGCATCTCAGTATCTTTTGAAGAGCAAGCCAGATCAGCTTGGTTACTTGATTGCCTCCACTCTGAGGATTGAGAAGGGATTGGCCACCCTGACTCAAAACCAGGAGAGCTTGGAGAGGATCATTAAGGAGAAATTCTACAATATTGATGTCAAAGTAACTGAGATCCAAACAGCAGTTGAGCTACTCTAGGAGGAAGTAGAGGAGAGCTGATGCTTTTGCTAGAGTGCCCAGAGGACAGAGATCTGCTGCTATGCCTGTTACAGACACTAGAGCAAATTCATCTGCACCAGCTACAACTTCAGTGCCACCAGCTCCAGCACCTACTCCGCCAGCTCCATCTACATCAACTGATGCCTTCGTCCTTGGAGTCTTATCCACACCACCACCTAAAGACCAAGCCTGAGAGTCAATCTAGCACTATGCACTTTTTATGAACTTTTTGGTAACTTGTTGCCAAAGGGGGAGAAAATGTATAGATCATAGGCTTCGAGAGAGAGTGTTGCTTTTTGTTCTCTCTTGTTTTTGGTGGTTGAAATTTGTTATTTGCTTGGTTGAGATATTTTATGCTTGTGTGTGATACTTGGATGATCATGTGTTTGATAATATGCTACCTTAATGCTTGTTGGATGACATTATCCTTTATGTCCCCATATGATCTTTCACTTTGCTTGGTGATGAGTGCATGTATTTAATTATTATCATTTTGAGCGCTCCACCAAGATGTATGTGACATGGAAAAGAGTAACCCATGATCCTAACTCATTGTGCATTTGTAGTCCAAAGATAATTTTAAACTATGCACAAATTTAGGGGGAGCTCTTGCTTATCACATACTTCTCAAAGCGACAATGTTTTTCACTCTTATTTTCATTTGTCGAAGCTTTGATCTATATGTTGTCATCAATTACCGAAAAGGGGGAGATTGAAAGTGCAACTATCCCTAGGTGGTTTTGGTAATTCCTAACAACATATAGCTCATTGAGCTAATGCTATTTCAAGATTAATATTTCAGCAAAGCTCAATGATTGGCATGGCAGGGATGAGAAAAGTGGAATCCTCAAAATGCTAAGGACAAAAGGATGGGCTCAAGCTCAAAGCTCAAGACTCTACATTTTCTATTTTAGTGATCCAAGGTCACATTGAGTCTATAGGAAAAGCCAATACTATCAAGGAGGGATGAGGTGTTGCATAATGAGGCTCTTGCTCAAAGTGCTTAGTGATATGATCTAAAGCCCTCAACTACTTTCTCACATCCACTCATGACCTAAACCAAGAGTCAAACTCGGCCCCACCGATTCTTTCTATCCGGCGCCACCGAGTTCAGATGTCATAGCCACTGCCATAAACCCTAGGCAAATCGGTCTCACCGATAGGGATCTCGGTCTCACCGAGATGGGATTGTAATCTCTTTGTTTCCCTTTGTAACATTTCGGTCCCACCGAGATGAGCGATCGGTCCCACCGAGATTGCAATGTAAACTCTCTGTTTCCCTTTTGTAACATTTCGGTCTCACCGAAATGAGCGAATCGGTCCCACCGAGTTTACCTGACCAACTCTCTGGTTATCTTATTACCAAAGTCGGTCTCACCGAGTTTGTGTAATCGGTCTCACCGAGATTACGTTATGCCCTAACCCTAACCATATCGGTCCTACCGAGTTGCATGTTGGTCCCACCGAAAATCCTAACGGTCACTAGATTTGCTGAATCGGTCCGACCGAGTTTAACAATTCGGTCCCACCGAGTTTGGCAAGTTGTGTGTAATGGTTAGATTTTGTGTGGAGGCTATATATACCCCTCCGCCTCCTCTTCATTCGTGGAGAGATCCATCAGAACATGCCTACACTTCCAATACACATTTTCTGAGAGAGAAACACCTACACTTGTGTTGAGCTCAAGATATTCCATTCCAACCACATAAATCTTGATCTCTAGCCTTCCCCAAGTTGCTTTCCACTCAAATCTTCTTTCCACCAAATCCATATCCTGTGAGAGAGAGTTGAGTGTTGGGGAGACTATCATTTGAAGCACAAGAGCAAGGAGTTCATCATCCACACACCATTTGTTACTTCTTGGAGAGTGGTGTCTCCTAGATTGGCTAGGTGTCACTTGGGAGCCTCCAACAAGATTGTGGAGTTGAACCAAGGAGTTTGTAAGGGCAAGGAGATCGCCTAGTTCATGAAGATCTACCGCTAGTGAGGCAAGTCCTTCGTGGGCGACGGCCATGGTGGGATAGACAAGGTTGCTTCTTCATGGACCCTTCGTGGGTGGAGCCCTCCGTGGACTCGCGCAACCGTTACCCTTCGTGGGTTGAAGTCTCCATCAACGTGGATGTACGATAGCACCACCTATTGGAACCACGGATAAAAAATCTCCGTGTCAACATTGCGTTTGCTCCTTCAAACTCATCCCCTTTACCTTCATATGCAGTTGTTTTACATTCCGCTGCTATACTCTTAGAATTGCATGTGTAGGTTGATTGCTTGACTTGTGATAAGTTGCTAAAATCTGCCAAGATCTAAAATTGGGAAAAGGCTAGATTTTTATTTAGTCAAGTAGTGTAATCACCCCCCCCCCCCTTCTAGACATACTTTCGATCCTACATAAGTGCTAGATAAACTTCTTGATTCGGATATTGGACTGTCTCTTACTGCAGTTACAATTCTGCATACTTGTCCTAGTGAGCTCACAAGTAAATGATTGATTAACTACATCTATGCTTGCCTTCTCATATTTGTTGTCAATATTCTTTTATGGTGGACCACCCTGTTTCAAACTACTCGAACCGTAGACATGAGTGAATAGTATTTTTCTATGTGATCTCTTCCATCATGTGTGGGCAATGACACTGCATTGTATAGAAATAAAGTGTCATTCCCACCTTTTACATAGGCTACGATCTTTTACATGGAATACAATCTACCTACTTGCTTTGTTTCGCAGTACCAACACTCCACCCTTGAAGCTAAACATTATGCCACTCATAATTCCTTGGTTTATTTGTTCAAATACGAATTTGATATGATTCTAATTTTCCTACTTCAGTTTTGAAATGTGTGTCTTCCTGTTATAGAGACATAAGGGGTTTGTATTTCTGTGTTAGGTCTGGTCAGCACGGTTGGGGGGTGAACTTTGCATATGCAGGGGTTTATAGGGAGACACTCTTTGAGTTGAATCCGCAATGCATTCCATAGATAATCTGACTACTTTTTATGTTTTCATGAATCTCTGATTCTGAACGGCATCATAATGATTATGAGCTTGCGGCATGAAAAGAATAAAGCGTAACAATGCCATGGCTGTCAAACTTGGCATTAAGGGACTGAAATCAAGTCTGGATGCAATGCAATGCAAACGCTCTCCACCTACAGATTCATGCTCAGAATATGATCCTAACAGTGATTCTGAGCTAGAGGGAGACCTAAGTCAATGTAGCTCCCTAGTGGAGGAGTCAGAGGCAGATGCCCTATCTTATCCACCCATCAAGGTGCTTGCTCTAACTTTCCATGGTTATATTGGTCACACATATCTTGTAGCTGATGCTTTGCATTGCTTCTACTTTGTTGCACTGCCATTAGCTTAGTTTACACATCGTGTATGTCAATACACCCTGCCTATCCATTTTCAGTACATATTCCAACTGTCATCATACCATATTTATCCATTCAAATGTTGTTCTTGTGTATCAGACATTCAAAAGGAAGAGGGTGATTGCTGATCGCGGAGGAGCACAAGCAAAGTATTTGGAAAAGGTAGTGACACCTGATAAATCAAATAGCCCATTAGGTGTAGTTGCAATATCACCTGACCCGCAAAACACCCCAACTCTAGCAGACTCTAGCCCTACTACACTGGTCATTTCTGATGCCCCAACTCAGCAGACCCCAACTGCAGCAAACAGTATGATGATGCCAGTTGACATAGCACCAGCTCTACGATGCAAAACCCCCATTCCAGCAAAGAGTACACCAAATCCAGTTGCCAAATCCCTTTTTGAACCAGAGAGAGCCCCAATTGCACCAAATAGGACCCCCGTTCCATTTCCTCCCAGTTTAGAAGACGAAGCTTATATTGTTGTCAGGAACTTTGTGCGCATCTTTCCTTCATGGAAAGATTATACCACAGACACAGAACAATTTCCAGTCTTCCTCCGCAACTTACACATAAGTAATGTACTAATGTTATTCATGGTAATTACTGCATATGTTTCTGCTGACAGAAGATACAAGATTTCATTCTTTTAAATAGGCGAGGACCAAACTGGATTGTCAAGACGAGCAAGGGTTGGTTCCGTTTTTCAAGCACTCGTTGATGAAGTATCGTTCCTACCTAAGGCAAGTGCACTTCAATGGCAAGCCTCTAAACGAATTTTCTGTAAAGTCTCCGGTGCTATATTTATCCGACAGTGACTGGAATAATCTTGTTACACATTGGTCTCGGCTGTAGCGTAAGGTACTGTCTATGATATCACATCACAATTTGAACTACACTTCTGCATTTGCCTTAACATCTCACTTGTACAAAAACTGTTAGCAGAAGAACATTCATTCTCAAGGGACCACAGAATCTCACAACTATACTGCACACTGCATTGCTCTTGTGAGTACCTCTTGCCCTGTATGACCATACTTACTTTCATAGCTGTTTGATTATGTAGCATCACTGCACATGTTAGCCTCGTTATCGTCCATTTGGTGGACATTATAAGATCCATATGGACTCTTACATAAATTTAGAATCAACCCAATGCTTTTGAAGAGGTTTAGCTCTGCAGTCCTCTTGTAAGGAATGAACGTCGTCTATCACTGTACTTACATTAACAGCTACTCCCTCCATCCCATAATATAAGAACGTTTGTACAGACACCAGTGTTCAAAACACTCTTGTATTATGGGAAGAGGATTGTTCATTGTGTAGCATTCGCATCTTATCTCCTCGCCCACCATTTACTAAAAGATATCAGATCTATATTTAATCTTACCAAAAAGTTGAATACACAGACAATGCGAGTGCAGAAGTGTAGCCCATTGGTCTTGTCAGTACATTTTGTCCTGTAACGCTTGTACTTACAGGGATTGTTAGTTGATTATGTAGCATGAATCTGCATCTTATCTTCATTATCCTCTATCCCTTCCAGTATTATCATATCTATAATTACTCTCTACAGAATGTAGAGTACATGCAATGCTTATGAAGAAGATTGTGTACTGAAATTCTTGAGTTATCCTTCCCTTGACATGGAGAAGGGCATTATAAAGCCGGTGTTAACTGTTAATGTAAGTCAGTCCTTCTAAAGGCTTTATCCTCAACTGATGTTTAATTTTCTCATACTCCCTGTCGTTTACTGCTGTTTAGTTTGCTGTTTCTATCAAAATGCATGTTCGCAAGAACCGTAAGTTCCAAGTTTTACTTGTAAAACCAAATTCCTTATTCATACCATGCACATTACTCAATACTCCCTATACGTATACTTGTTTTTGTGGATCTATAATCCAGTGTGTGGTGAAGCAGCCCACATTTGCACCTTGTCATCTCCTGTTTTTTCTTACTGATGTGGCTGATGATATGAACAACATGCCATGCACATTAACCAAAATAGATACAATGATTGTCTTTGCCCTTCATCTATGCTTGTTATGTTGACATGATAATCCAGTAGTGTGCTGAAGCTCCCCGCATTATGAACAATGCCAGATTATGCTATTGATATTTTGAACTTACACTTTATTTTCTAATTTGAAATTGGATGGAACTGACAGCACAGTTATCATCTTTGTTCATACACGTGGAAAACCTGTCATCTCTCTGCTTGTTTAAGGGTGATATGCCTGATGGCATGCACAAGTCTGCTGAAGGCTGTGAGATAAACCCAACATATATTGCAACAAAGAAGGCAAAACGTCTTGAAGATAGCGAGACAACCCCAAAGTCTTGTCTTGATGCAGTGTTCAAGTTACTTGAGACTAGCAGTCAGACAAGCTCACAAAATTCGCTGTCTGAATCAGTTCGACTTCTTCAGTCCCAAGTTCTAGAAGAAAGGCATTCTGCAATTCAACTTCGACTTGAAGTCCTGCCTCTAAGAAAGATTGCGGAGAACACCAATGAGAACCTCATTGATAAACAGCTACACCTGGAAGCTATGACCGACATGCTAGGCCGGTCTCACAGCCTTGCTCAGCAGCTTGCGCAGCAGTTCCCGCGCAAGGCTAACCTTTCTTGAACTTTCTTGGAAGTGGTCTCGGTTCAGTATTATTTTGTTGCGCTGCAATGGTGCCCAGTTTTTGTAATCTTGAAAGTGCAACTATCCCTAGGTGGTTTTAGTAATTCATAACAACATATAGCTCATTGAGCTAATGCTATTCCAAGACAAACATTTCAGGAAAGCTCAATGAATGGCATGGCATGGATGATGAAAGTGGATCCCTCAAAATATTAAGGACAAAGGATTGGCTCAAGCTCAAAAGCTCAAGACTCTACATTTTACATTTTAGTGATCCAAGATCACATTGAGTCTATAGGAAAAGCCAATACTATCAAGGAGGGATGAGGTGTTGCTTAATGAGCCTCTTGCTTCATGTGCTTAGTGATATGCTCCAAAAACCCTCAACTACTTTCTCACATCCACATATGACCTAAACCTAAAGTCAAAATCGGTCCTACCGATTCTTTCTATCCGGCGCCACCGAGTTCAAATGTCATAGCCACTGCCACAAACCCTAGGAAAATCGGTTTCACCGATAGGGATCTCGGTCTCACAGAGATGGGATTGTAATCTCTCTGTTTCCCTTCGTAACATTTCATTCTAACCGAAGTGAGCGATCGGTCCCACCGAGATTGCAATGTAAACTCTCTGTTTCCCTTTCGTAAAATTTCGGTCTCACCGAAAGAGCGAATCGGTCCCACCGAGTTTACGTGACCAACTCTCTGGTTAGCTAATTACCAAAATCGGTCTCACCGAGTTTGTGTAATCAGTCTCACCGAGATTACGTTATGCCCTAACCCTAACCATATCGGTCCTACCGAGTTGCATATCGGTCCCACCGAAAACCCTAACGGTCACTAGGTTTACTGAATCGGTCCGACCGAGTTTGTTGATTCGGTCCCACCGAGTTTGGTAAATTGTGTGTAACGGTTAGATTTTGTGCGGAGGCTATATATACCCCTCCACCTCCTCTTCATTCATGGAGAGAGCCACCAGAACAAACCTACACTTCCAACTTACCAGTTCTGAGAGAGAACCACCTACTCATGTGTTGAGGCCAAGATATTCCATTCCTACCACATGAATCTTGATCTCTAGCCTTCCCAAGTTGCTTTCCACTCAAATATTCTTTCCACCAAATCCATATCATGTGAGAGAGAGTTGAGTGTTGGGGAGACTATCATTTGAAGCACAAGAGCAAGGAGTTCATCATCAACACACCATTTATTACTTCTTGGAGAGTGGTGTCTCCTAGATTGGCTAGGTGTCACTTGGTAACCTCCGACAAGATTGTGGAGTTGAACCAAGGAGTTTGTAAGGGCAAGGAGATCGCCTACTTCGTGAAGATCTACCACTAGTGAGGCAAGTCCTTCGTGGGCGACGCCCATGGTTGGATAGACAAGGTTGCTTCTTCGTGGACCCTTCGTGGGTGGAGCCCTCCGTGGACTCGCGCAACCGTTACCCTTCGTGGGTTAAAGTCTCCATCAATGTGGATGTACGATAGCACCACCTATCGGAACCACGACAAAAACATCCGTGTCTCCAATTGAGTTTGAATCCTCCAAACCCTTCCCTTTACATTCTTGCAAGCTGCATGATTTAAATTCCTTTGCTCATATACTCTTCGCATGCTTGCTTGAATTGTGTGAAGATTGCTTGACTTGTGCAAAGATAGCTAAAATCTGCCAAAGTCTAAAATTGGGAAAAGGTTAAGTTTTTAATTGGTCAAGTAGTCTAATCACCCCCCCTCTAGACATTCTTCAAGGTCCTACAAGCGGTATCAGAGCTTTGATCTCCATTTGCTTTGATTTCCATAGCTTTTGGTGGTCATAGCCTTGGTTTCACAACCTAGGAGAGTATGGCATCTAGCGAGGGAAATTATCACCGTAGAGGTCCTTACTTTGATGGCACTAACTTTGCTAGTTGGAAGCGAAAATGCATATTCTCGGACATAACCCCGCCGTTTGGGCTCTTGTGTGTATTGGCTTGCAAGGTGAATTCTTTGATGGGAGAGAATCGAACCGTGAACCTAGCGCGAAAGAGTTGAATATGCTGCAATACAACGCTCAAGCTTGTGATATCCTCTTCAATGGCTTGTGCCCCGAAGAATTCAACAAAATCAGCCGTCTTGAGAATGCAAAGGTAATTTGGGATACTTTGATATGCATGAAGGTACCGACTCCGTCAAGGAATCCAAGTTGGATGTGCTCCAAAGTCAGCTTGACAAGTTGAAAATGAAGGATGGTGAAGGTGTCGCTGAAATGTACTCTAGGCTTGCTCTTATCACAAATGAGATTGCCGACTTAGGAAGTGAAGAGATGACCGACAGATTCATCATCAAGAAGATCCTAAGAGCATTGGATGGAAAATATGATATCGTGTGCACATTGATCCTAATGATGCCAAATTACAAAGATCTCAAGCCAATGGAAGTCATTGGAAGAATTGTTGCTCATGAGATGTCACTCAAGGATAAGGAGGAACTTCACAACAAGTCAAGTGAAGCCCCCACATCATCAAGTGAGAAACAAACCTTCAATGAAGAATTGAGCTTAATGGTGAAGAACTTCAACAAATTTTACAAGAGTAGAAGCAGAGAAAGAAGCTCTAGGTCAAGGTCCTACAATGACAAAAGATCTTCTAGTCGAGAGCGCAATTGCTACAATTGTGGGAGACCCAGACACTATTCCAATGAGTGTACGGCACCCTACAAAAGAAGAGAAGATTCTCCAAAAAGAAGTAGAAGAGAAGAATCATCACCAAGAGAGAGAAGGAGTAGAGATGATCGTTATGAACGAAAACCCTCACGGAGAAGCAAGGATTCAGAAAGGAAGGACAAGTCATCAAAGAGCTACACAAAACGAAGACATCAAGCTCATGTTGGTGAATGGGTATCCGGCTCCGACTCCGACAATAACTCTGAGAGAAGCTATCACTCTGACTCCGAATATACTCAGGATGAAGGTGTTGCCGGTCTAGCACTTGTGTCAACCAAATCCTACGACATATTTGATTCACCAAATGAAGGAATTGGAAGATGCTTCATGGCCAAAGGTCCTAAGGTAACACACCCCAAGTATGTTGATTTTAATGGTGATGAAGATGACTTGTTAGGTGATGATGATTTACTTGTTGACAACTCTAGTGATGAATCAAATGAAACAAATGACAATGATAAGGAGAATATTGAGCTTCTAACTAAAGAACTAAACACTCTTAAGTTAGCTCATGAAACTATCTTTGAAGATCATCGAGAACTTTTAAGGGCTCATGAGAAGTTACGCTTTGAAAAGCTCAATCTTGAGAAAGAGCATGAGTTCCTAAAGGCAATCAATGATGATCTCCGTAAGAAAAGTTCTTCTTACATTGCCAAGCGTTTACTCTTATCTACTTACATGCCTCAAGTCAAGTCTAGTAACAAGAACAAGAAAGATTCTTCCTCTAGTAGTAACAATAATAATGCTAAATCCAATATTGTTGCTTCTAGTAGTTCTCTTGATTCCACTAATGATTCTCCTAGCCAAGTTACACTTGAGCAAGAAAACAGCTTATTGAAGGGAATTATAGAGAAAGGTGTATACAAGAGCCTTGCTGGGAGTAAGCAATTCGAGGAAATTGTATGCAAGCAAGGAAGGCACCGGAAGAATCAAGGTGTTGGTTTTGAATGAAAGTTCAATGCCAATGGAGTTGAGTGGGAAGAAGATCAATACCCCAAGACGAAGTTTGTTCCTCAACAAGAGAAGTATGATCCTACTTCCTTCAAGGGAACACAAGCACAAGATGATCTTCCACCACAAGACTACAAGAACAAAGGCAAGGACAAGCTTCAAGAGGAGATTGATGCATTTGAAGAAGCACCTAAGGCCTTATTCAAGTGGGTTCCCAAGACTACGTCAAGTTCTACTTCATCAAGTACAACTACAACACCAAGGATTCCTATCAAGATGATGTGGATCCCGAAGAAGAAGAACTAGAGTGTTCTTGAAGGTGACTGCGCCAACATTCTTCACTCATATCATTATGGCAAGGACAAGTGCAATCATCTTCCATATCTTGCACTAGTTCAAGGAGTCACAAACCCTCATGTTGGTAAGGCAAGGGACAAGGTAACCAAATGTTTTCATGGACATCATTTTGTGTGTGCATCACTCTATGTCTATGGATATTCTTGTTTGTTCCTTGTGGGACTAACCCATGTAGGTATTGAAAGTGCAACTCACTCCAAAGGATTGCTCCAAAAGATCTACATTAACATTGAGCATCCACATCTTCAACACCTATATGAAGTCATCATCGACAAAACCCAAGGTTAGTTCATCCCACTAAGGGGGGATCTCACATCTAGGGGGAGCTTAACTCTAAGAATTGAGTCAAAGCAATTCTAATGATGTGAACACATAAATGCTTTATGTAAAAGTGGTAACCCCACTTGAGCTTAAACGATGAGTATGACCTATGATCAAATGTTCTCATTTGACTCCTAAGTCAATATATTCATATATAGATGACGTAGTCATCGCCAATTGTTTGATAGATGCTAGAATTGTTTATGCATGCTTTGCCACATATTTCATTTGTCATTTTAGTGTGTGAGCATGTTGGTTGCATATTTTACTCATTCGAGGACATCCACTTGTTGCTTTGATTGATTGGTTTCTATTTCTTTGGCCAAGTGGATGGACAAGAATGCCTAAGAACCTTATCTAGCTATCTATGCTTTACTCGTCTCAAACTCTATTCATGCTACATCACAAAATTTGATCAAGTCAGATTCGAACCACTCTGTGTGAGGAGCACTCGGAGTCCCCGATTCGTCATAGACTTAAACTTCCAGAAATTCTTTGTGCTTTTCGGTCTGACCGATTCTTCCATTTCGGTCATACCGAGATCACTAAGTCGATCTAGGTTTTCATCTCGGTGCAATCGATTTGAACTTTTCGGTCACACCGAGTTGCTGTAACTGTCAACAGTTATGCATCTCGGTGCCTCCGAGTTGTTCCACTCGGTTACACCGATAGTGTCGGGCTATATAATCACACGGGCAAAATTTTGGAAAACTTTCTCCAAACCTCTTCGCCCGCGCATAGCTCGCTCTGCCTTCTAGGTCTCCGGATCGTCGACTTAAATGCAGCCGCCTCGTCGCTGGTCTCCGCCGCCAACGGATTTCATCTCCGCCGTTGCCGCCGTAGCGAGTTCATCGCCGAACTAGGGTATGAATTCGATCACAGTGCTATCCTCGTCTGATTCTCAGCACATTGTGTTCATTGTGATTCTTGCCACGATTGAAACACATCTATCCAGTCAAAACACTCCTTAGAATAGATGCGATTCGAAAATTTAGGGTTAGGTTTCCGCCGAAACCATCTCGGACCAACCGAGTTGAAAAACTCGGTCCCATCGATTCAGCTAACGCCATTGCACTAGTAACTCTCGGTCTGACCGAGAATTGCTAATCGGTGTGACCGATTTTAGAACTTTGTGAAACCCTAGCAGTCTCGGTGCCACCGAACTGTGACTCGGTCTGACCGAGTTCACTAGTTTAGGTTCCAAAACTGCTTCGGTATCACCGAGTTTGAAAATCGGTTGATCCGAAATGCTTTCGTGGAAAACTAAAACTAAGTTTTTGAATCATTCTTTGCAAAACCTCTACATTTTGTGATGCTCATCCACTCTATCTCATCTATAACTATTCACGTGGTCAGCATCGGTGTGAGTAGCATGTCAGACCAAAGTGACAGCGGAACAAGTCGAGGAGCAGATCAGATGAGTGAGGGCACTAGTCCCTCTAGTAGCTCGGATGAGGGAAGCAGAAGCACTCCTAGCAATTTGCCCAAAGCTGCCACCAGGACAAGGAAGAAGAGAACCTCAGAATCTGAGGATGAGGATTATGTAGCAATAGAAGATGAGGCCATTTCAAAGAAGAAAGTGCTCAAGAAGGAGTATAGCTCAACTGCAGTAAAGCCAGGGATGAAGATCAAAAGGCCTGCAGGAAGACAACCAATGTCTAAAGCCAGAGTCTCAACTCAAGCATCTTTGGAATCCCAACCCAAAGAGCCTGCTGCAGAAGGAAAGAAAAGGAAGGAAAGGGTCAAGAAGACCATGGCCAGAGTGATTGGAAAGCCTTCCATGATGGAAGAAGAAGAAGAAGAAGAAGAGGTTGCTGCACCAGCACCCAAGGTACAAAAGCTGATGGGTGATGCTATAAAGTCAGGGGCTGCAACATCAAAGCCCAAAGTAGCACCCAAAGCTGCCTCCAAGCCCAAGAGTGCACCTAAGAGGAATACCAGGAGTATACCAGCTGCTGAAAAGAACAAGGCCCTAGTGCCAGATGTTGCTGCTGAGGAAGATGATGAAGGACAAGTCCTAAGGAAGCTCAAACCTAAGATTCCAGACCACATTGATGCTCATCCTGTGGCTGAGAACATGAAGATCAGGAGAGACTTAGGGTTGAGGCTATGGAGAGAGACAGATCCATATGCCACCAGGAGAAGGACTGTTGTTGATTACAGGTTCCACAAAAAGGAACAGCAGGATTTCTATGAGACAATCTTGTTGGACAAGAAGCCCATAGTGTGTGATATGAGGTGGGTCGACTGGACCTACATACAGGAGAATGAAGAACATTATCCTGGAGTGTATGAAGCTTCAGTGCATGTGGAGTTGCAGACTTTGTTGGGCAGAAGCTCACAAACTGGAATGATGAGCTCATTATGCAATTCTACTCCAGGGCACATTTCTATCCAGATGGCAGGATAGTTTGGATGTCTGAAGGAACGAGATACCAATCAACTATTGAGGAATGGGCAAGTCTGATCAATGCCCCAAAGGAGAGTGAAGATGACTTGGACGTTTATGCCAAGAAAAAGATGGATCACAACTCTATGTCACAGATGTACAAGGAGATCCCACACAAAGCTCTTGAGACTTTCAAGCTTGGTTCAGTCCATTTTCTTCTGTCAGGGCTGCCAACAATCAACTGGATCCTAAGGCACACTCTTTTGCCAAAATCAGGTGACAACATGATCAGAGGGCATGCAATTAATCCGCTACACATATTTGATGTGCCACAGAAATTCAAGGTCATGAGCCTCATGGTTGAGACTATCAAGAGGACAGCAGCAGACCAAAAGAGAAGTTGTGGATATGCCCCACAAATTCAGGAATTGATTAACTCAAAGATGGGCACAGGAAAGTATCTGTTGGATAAGGAACACTTTGTTCTCTATCCTGACTTTGAGGACAATCAAGTTGTGATGAATGAGAATGAGCCATCATCAGTACAAGCTCAAGAGAAGAAGGAGAAAGCAAGGAAAGAGAAGGCTGCTAAGATGCCAACACAAGAGGAGGCATCTGAGTACTTTTTGAAGAGCAAGCAGGACCAGCTTAGTTACTTGATAGCATCAACTCTGAGGATTGAGAAAGGGTTGGCCACCCTAACTCAAAACCAGGAGAGCCTGGAAAGAATCATGGAACAAAATTCTATGATCTTGATGTCAAAGTGGCGAGATTGATCGGTTGTGGAGCAGCTACAGGATGACATGCAGGAGAGGAAGGGCAGGAAAACTACTGATGCATTTGCCAGAGTGCCTCGAGCTCAGAGATCAGCTGCAGTGCCAGTAACAGACACCAGAGTCACTTCATCTGCTCCAGCTACAGCTCCAGCGCAACCAGCTCCAGCACCAACTCTTACAGCTCCTTCCACATCAACTGAAGTCTTCGTCCAAGGAGCCATCTCTACGCCACCAACTGAAGACCAAGCCTGAGAGACGATATAGAACTATGCATTTTCTAGGAACTTTTTGGTAACTTGTTGCCAAAGGGGGAGAAAAATGTATAGATCATAGGCTTTGAGAGAGAGATAGAGTTTTCTTTTGTTCTCTCTTGTCTTCTTGGTTGAACTTTGTTTGCTTTTGCTTGCTTGAGATACTATGCTATTATTTGTGAGACATTGATGATCATGTGTTTGATCATACGCTACACTTATGCTTGTTAGATGATATTATCTTACTTATCCTTATATGGTCATTCACTTTGCTTGGTGATGAGTGCATGTATTCAATCTTTATTATTTTGAGCGCTCCACCAAGATGTATGTGACATGGAAGAGTAACCCATGAGCCTAATTCCTTGTGCATTTGCAGTCCAAAGCAAATCTTAATATATGCACAAATTTAGGGGGAGCTCTTGCTTATCACATACTTCTCAAAGCGACGATGTTTTTCAATCTTATTATCATTTGTTGAAGCTTTGATCTATATGTTGTCATCAATTACCAAAAACGGGGAGATTGAAAGTGCAACTATCCCTAGGTGGTTTTGGTAATTCATAACAACATATAGCTCATTGATCTAATGCTATTCCAAGATAAACATTTCAGGAAAGCTCAATGAATGGCATGGCATGGATGATGAAAGTGGATCCCTCAAAATATTAAGGACAAAGGATTGGCTCAAGCTCAAAAGCTCAAGACTCTACATTTTACATTTTAGTGATCCAAGATCACATTGAGTCTATAGGAAAAGCCAATACTATCAAGGAGGGATGAGGTGTTGCTTAATGAGCCTCTTGCTTCATGTGCTTAGTGATATGCTCCAAAAACCCTCAACTACTTTCTCACATCCACATATGACCTAAACCTAAAGTCAAAATCGGTCCTACCGATTCTATCTATCCGGCGCCACCGAGTTCAAATGTCATAGCCACTGCCACAAACCCTAGGCAAATCGGTTTCACCGATAGGGATCTCGGTCTCATCGAGATGGGATTGTAATCTCTCGGTTTCCCTTCGTAACATTTCGGTCTAACCGAAGTGAGCGATCGGTCCCATCGAGATTGCAATGTAAACTCTCTGTTTCCCTTTCGTAACATTTCGGTCTCACCGAAAGAGCGAATCGGTCCCACCGAGTTTACCTGACCAACTCTCTGGTTAGCTAATTACCAAAATCGGTCTCACCGAGTTTGTGTAATCAGTCTCACCGAGAATACGTTATGCCCTAACCCTAACCATATCGGTCCTACCGAGTTGCATATCGGTCCCACCGAAAACCCTAACGGTCACTAGGTTTACTGAATCGGTCCGACCGAGTTTGTTTATTCGGTCCACCCGAGTTTGGTAAATTGTGTGTAACGGTTAGATTTTGTGTGGAGGCTATATATACCCCTCCACCTCCTCTTCATTCGTGGAGAGAGCCATCAGAACAAACCTACACTTCCAACTTACCAGTTCTGAGAGAGAACCACCTACTCATGTGTTGAGGCCAAGATATTCCATTCCTACCACATGAATCTTGATCTCTAGCCTTCCCAAGTTGCTTTCCACTCAAATCTTCTTTCCACCAAATCCAAATCCTGTGAGAGAGAGTTGAGTGTTGGGGAGACTATCATTTGAAGCACAAGAGCAAGGAGTTCATCTTCAACACACCATTTGTTACTTCTTGGAGAGTGGTGTCTCCTAGATTGGCTAGGTGTCACTTGGGAGCCTCCGACAAGATTGTGGAGTTGAACCAAGGAGTTTGTAAGGGCAAGGAGATCGCCTACTTCGTGAAGATCTACCGCTAGTGAGGCAAGTCCTTCGTGGGCGACGGCCATGGTGGGATAGACAAGGTTGCTTCTTCGTGGACCCTTCGTGGGTGGAGCCCTCCGTGGACTCACAAGAAACTGTTATCCTTCGTGGGTTGAAGTCTCCATCAACGTGGATGTATGATAGCACCACCTATCGGAACCACGACAAAAACATCCGTGTCTCCAATTGCGTTTGAATCCTCCAAACCCTTCCCTTTACATTCTTGCAAGTTGCATGCTTTAAATTCCGCTGCTCATATACTCTTTCCATGCTTGCTTGAATTGTGTGAAGATTGCTTGACTTGTGCAAAGATAGCTAAAATCTGCCAAAGTCTAAAATTGGGAAATGTTAAGTTTTTAATTGGTTAAGTAGTCTAATCACCCCCCCTCTAGACATTCTTCAAGGTCCTACAAATCTGCTTCTTCGTTGCGCATTATGATCACTGGTGGCAAACTTCGATGCCCAGTGGATGTAATATACCATAAATCATATAGTGTAGGTTTATTCTAAGTTACTATGTCGTAATTTCTTTATTGTATAGAGTAGGTTTGTTCTTAATTCCTACTAGTTATTGCCATCATTCGCCTCTAACGGGCATGGGTTTTAGTGGGCCACAATTGGGCCGGCCTGCATCTTACTCCGGCCTATATTCGGCCCAAATTTTAGTTGGGCCTTTTGTGGACCCAGCGCTTAGATTGGCCTAGGTAGTGTTGGGCCATTAACAGGCTGAATGTTCTACTAGCCTGTTACGCCCGAAAGAAACCATGGGCCTTTAGCAGCCGAAATGCACGTTGGGCCTCAATTTTCACTAGTCGTCGACGGGCCTTCAAAGAGGCGAAATGTAGACCGGTCCTTTTTGGCTCAGTTATATGACGGGTCATTACCACGCCAAACATATCTTGGGCCTTAGTTGGCCCACTGATATCATGGGCCTTTAAGAGGCCGAAAGCTTAGTGCATGCATCAACCGGCCGAATTATACGACAGGCCTTTAACAGGCCCAAAGTCACGTTGGGCTGAATTGTTGCCACCTTAGTCGTATTAATACCAATTGTAATTACTTTAGGACACAAAGGGGATGTAGCTCAGATGGTAGAGCACTCGCTTAGCATGCGTGAGGTATGGGGATCGATACCCCACTTCTCCATTTCTTTTTCGTTTTGTTTCATTCTTTGCAATCCTATAAGGAAAATTTATCTTGATTCTTGACTTCCTTTTGCAAACTCCAAATCTCCCAAACATGCACAAAAATCCCTCTAGGCACAAAGGAAAATTAGAAAAACACGCGTAATCCTATGCTGCAAACAAAAAGCGGTGCGGTAATAATCACGGACCAAGAGCAAAATGACCATCATGATTTTGTTAACCATCCACTCTGTAGAAAAAAGAAAAAAGCAAAATGATACCTGGAGACACAGTTTCTGCATTCCAGAAGAAGAAGAAGAAAACTCGTCCATATGTTCTGTCCTGCACCTAACCAACTTTATTTTGTCAATCAATCTCGCCAATGCGACATCCACATCAAGAGACAGCTAAAACATTCCAGGAGAAAAAAAACAGCTCTTATATATCCACATAGTAAGCCCCTGATTACGGTGCTCTATCAAAAAAAATAGTGCCTGAAATGTTGATCTGCAGCCACGGTATTCTTTTAGATCATCTTACACTTCACCCGAGCATCCTGACAAAAGTTTCAGCTCGGATCAGGTCAAACCATAGAATCCTAAAAGCAGCGTCGAGTGCGCCAAGAAAATCGGTTGATAGAGGGAACAACAGACTTACACAAAAATAACACTGGCCGACACTAACCTTTCATCAGACCATATAACATGCTGATCAAGATGGCACCACAAATCATGGTCACAAAATCAGAAGGAAAGAAAGACCAAATTACTTTCCACTAGTTACAATCAGATTCCCAGATATATGCCTGATGAAAAACATCTCCATACAAAGAGCGGGAGCGACAAGGTGAAAAAAGCAATAGGACCAAGGTGTGCACTGAGAATAAAAGATCGGAATGTTAAGCTATAGAGGGGAGCATTGTAACATCCCAAAATTCTAAATTTTGGAATGTTATAATAAATAGATAGTTTTGATTGTTTGTTTAATTGATGTGTGATTGATTGACTGAAATTGAGTGAAATTTGAAACTTTTGAAAGTTAAATGAGAGGGAATAAAAGGACTTTCCCAAACTTTCATTTTTGCTTTTATGATCTCCATGAATTCAAATTCTTTTCAACACAAAACCCTGGAGAGAAGAAGACATGACATCTTCCATTTATTTAAATGAAAAAGGGTTTTGAAAAGATTTGAATTTCATTCGAAAATATTTCCAATTCATAAACTTCATGCAACTCAATGATTTTCATGAGAGAAGATAAAATGACTTCTTCAAAACATATGAAATATGAGTTGGGAGTTTCGAAGGATCAAATTTAAAGTCCTTTTGAAATTATTTTTCAATTTGGAGTTATTTGGAAGGATCAAAATTTTCAAGTTGGCGACTCCCAGCGCCATGGTAACCGCCGCCCCTCCCCTCGCCGTTGGATCTGGATCCAACGATCCAGATCTTTCTGAATTTTTTCCTTTTTGTTGTTATCTAGCAAGCGTTCGCTAGGTTAGCTTTAGAAGTGAACGTCTTCATCGTTTATGCTTTTAAAGCGGACGTTCGTCCGATAGTTTTCTGTCACGTAGCCAAGGACCCAGTTGTAATTATCTTTTCTTACAGGTTAGTCCTTGATCTTCAAACGATCGTAACTTTTTACCCGTTCATCTAAATTTAACGAAACCAACGCCCACTTCTTCGTTATGATACCCTCTATCCAGTAAAACAACTTAAACATATTTTTTGAAAGTTTAAAATTTGATTTCAAACAGATTTGTATTTGAACTTCGTTTGATCGTAACTTGAGTTTTATAACTCCGTTTGAGTTGATTCTTTTTGCAAATCGAAGCGCTTGACCTAAACTTTCTGATAAGACCAAATCCACATAATTTGGTACTGTTAGAAATTGTTTTCAGTTGCAAGAGTTAATTACTTGTTTTCAAGGTTTTCTGAGATCTTTTCTTCGATTCTTTTGCATGATTGCTTATGTGCGGTTACTATTGCTTGCTTATGATAGATTGACCGGAGTGTGACGAATAGAACTATCAAGAGTTATGAGTGTGAATCATCTTCATCAACAGTAAAAGGCAAGTTCACACTTTGATCATGTCCCTTTATTACCCAGTTTTTATGCATTAGTTTCAACCCTCACACATTGCATGAGTAGGTCTTGATAACATGTGGGTATTGGGAAGTAGTTGATGAGGTAAGAACCTATTGCCCTGTATTCAAACCTTGGGACTTACTATTACATTGTGCTTACTGCTATGCTATGCTCGTAGATGTGGTTTGGTTTGAGTGATTCATGACAGATGTGAGAGTTATTATTAATGGTTAACTTAAGGTGGCTACTTTAATACACATCTGGGTGGAATGGTAGGGGCACCCTGGATCACCCAGTGGTTTGCCCGAGCACCTGGAGAACCCAGTGTTGGGGAACGTAGTAATTTCGAAAAACTTCCTACGCACACGCAAGATCATGGGGATGCATAGCAACGAGAGGGGAGAGTGTGTCCACATACCCTCGTAGACCGAAAGCGGAGGCGATAGCACAACGCGGTTGATGTAGTCGTACGTCTTCACGATCCGACCGATCAAGTACCGAACGCACGGCACCTCCGAGTTCAGCACACGTTCAACTCGATGACGTCCCTCGAACTCCGATCCAGCTGAGCTTTTAGGGAGAGTTCCGTCAGCACGACGGCGTGGTGACGATGATGATGTTCTACTGATGCAGTGCTTCGCCTAAGCACCGCTACGATATTATCGAGGTGGATTATGGTGGAGGGGTGCACCGCACACGGCTAAGAGATCCAAGGGATCAATTGTTGTGTCTCTGGGGTGCCCCCTTGCCCTCGTATATAAAGGAGCAAGGGGGGGAAGGCGGCCGGCCAGGAGGAGGCTCGGAGAAACTTTTATTTTCTTGTTACGATGATTCACCACTTTACTGTGAAATACTTTGAACTTTTCAAATGTTTCAGATTTGTGTTTCATTAAGTAGATATACCCATATCTGCTCAAATCATCTGTGAAGGTCAGAAAAATAACGATACCCGCTGCGAGCCTCAACACTCATCGGACCGCATACATCAGTATGTATTATTTCCAATAAGTCAGTTGCTCGCTCCATTGTTCCGGAGAACGGAGTTTTAGTCATCTTGCCCATGAGGCATGGTTTGCAAGCATCAAGTGATTCATAGTCAAGTGATTCCAAAAGTCCATCAGCATGGAGTTCTTCATGCGCTTTACACCTATATGACCTAAACAACAGTGCCACAAATAAGTTGCACTATCATTATTAACTTTGCATATGTTGGCTTCAATATTATGAATATGTGTATCACTACGATCGAGATCCAACAAACTATTTTCATTGTGTGTATGACCATTGAAGGTTTTATTCATGTAAACAGAACAACAATTATTCTTTGATTTTAAATGAATAAGTGTTTTGCAATAAACATGATCAAATCATATTAATGCTCAACGCAAACACCAAATAACATTTATTTAGGTTCAACACTAATCCCGAAAGTGTAGGGAGTGTGCGATGATGATCATATCAATCTTGGAACCACTTCCAACACACATCATCGCTTCACCCTTAACTAGACTTTGTTCATTCTGCAACTCCCGTTTCGAGTTACTACTCTTAGCAACTGAACCAGTATCAAATAATGAGGGGTTGCTATAAACACTAGTAAAGTACACATCAATAACATATATATCAAATATACCTTTGTTCGCTTTGCCATCCTTCTTATCCGCCAAATACTTGGGGTAGTTCCGCTTCCAGTGACCAGTCCCTTTGCAGTAGAATCACTTAGTCTTAGGCTTAGGTCGAGACTTGGGCTTCTTAACTTGAGCAGCAACTTGCTTGCTGTTCTTCTTGAAGTTCCCCTTCTTCCCTTTGCCCTTTTTCTTGAAACTAGTGGTCTTGTTAAACCATCAACACTTGATGTTTTTCTTGATTTCTACCTTCGCCGATTTTAGCATCGCGAAGAGCTTGGGAATTTTTTTTCTTCATCCCTTGCATATTATAGTTCATCACGAAGTTCTAGTAACTTGGTGATAGTGACTAGAGAATTTGTCAATTACTATCTTATCTGGAAGATTAACTCCCAATTGATTCAAGCAATTGTAGTACCCAGACAATCTGAGCACATGCTCACTGGTTGAGCTATTCTCCTCCATCTTGTAGGTAAAGTACTATCAGAGGTCTCATACCTCTCGACACGGGCATGAGTATGAAATACCAATTTCAACTCTTGGAGCATCTTATATGCTTCGTTGCGTTCAAAACATTTTTGAAGTCTCGGTTTTAAGCCGTAAAGCATGGTGCACTAAACTACCAAGTAGTCATCATATCAAGCTTTGATAAACGTTCATAACATTTGTATCTGCTCCTACAATTGGTCTATCACCTAGCGGTGCATCAAGGACATAATTCTTCTGTGCAGCAATGAGGATAATCCTCAGATCACGGATCCAATCCGCATCATTGCAACTAACATCTTTCAACTTAGTTTTCTCTAGGAACATATCAAAAATAAACGGGGAGATACATCGCGAGCTATTGTTCTACCACATAGATATGCTAATACTACCAGGACTAAGTTCATGACAAATTAAAGTTCAATTAATCATATTACTTAAGAACTCCCACCTAGATAGACATCCCTCTAATCATCTAAGTGATCACGTGATCCAAATCAACTAAACCATGTCCGATCATCACGTGAGATGGAGTAGTTTCAATGGTGAACATCACTATGTTGATCATATCTACTATATGATTCACGCTCGACCTTTCAGTCTCTGAGGCCATATCTGTTATATGCTAGGCTCGTCAAGTTTAACCTAAGTATTCCGCATGTGCAACTGCTTTGCACCAGTTGTATTTGAACGTAGAGCCTATCACACCCGATCATCACGTGGTGTCTCAGCACGAAGAACTTTCGCAGCGGTGCATACTCAGGGAGAACACTTATACCTTGATAATTGAGTGAGAGATCATCTTATAATGCTACCGTCAATCAAAGCAAGATAAGATGCATAAAAAGATAAACATCACATGCACTCAATATAAGTGATATGATATGGCCATCATCATCTTGTGCTTGTGATCTCCATCTTCGAAGCACCGTCATGATCACCATCGTCACCGGCGCGACATCTTTATCTCCATCATAGCATCATTGTCGTCTTGCCAACTTATGCTTCTACGACTATCGCTACTGCTTAGTGATAAAGTAAAGCATTACAGGGCGATTGCATTGCATACAATAAAGCGACAACCATATGGCTCCTGCCAGTTGCCGATAACTCGGTTACAAAACATGATCATCTCATACAATAAAATTTAGCATCATGTCTTGACCATATCACATCACAACATGCCCTGCAAAAACAAGTTAGACGTCCTCTACTTTGTTGTTGCAAGTTTTACGTGGCTGCTACGGGCTGAGCAAGAACCGTTCTTACCTACGCATCAAAACCACAACGATAGTTCGTCAAGTTAGTGTTGTTTTAACCTTCTCAAGGACCAGGCGTAGCCACACTCGGTTCAACTAAAGTTGGAGAAACTAACACCGGCCAGCCACATGTGTGCAAAGCACGTCGGTAGAACCAGTCTCGCGTAAGCGTACACATAATGTCGGTCCGGGCCGCTTCATCCAACAATACCGCCGAACCAAAGTGTGACATGCTGGTAAGCAGTATGACTTGTATCGCCCACAACTCACTTGTGTTCTACTCGTGCACATAACATCAATGCATAAAACCAGGCTCGGATACCACTATTGGGGAACGTAGTAATTTCAAAAAAATTCCTACGCACACGCAAGATCATGGTGATGCATAGCAACGAGAGGGGAGAGTGTGTCCACGTACCCTCATAGACCGAAAGCGGAAGCGATAGCACAACGTACCTCCGAGTTCAGCACACGTTCAACTCGATGACGTCCCTCGAACTCCAATCCAGCCGAGCTTTGAGGGAGAGTTCCGTCAGCACGACGACGTGGTGACGATGATGATGTTCTACCGATGCAGGGCTTCGCCTAAGCACCTCTACGATATTATCGACGTGGATTATGGTGGAGGGGGGTACCACACATGGCTAAGAGATCCAAGGGATCAATTATTGTGTCTCTAGGGTGCCCCCTTGCCCCCGTATATAAAGTAGCAAGGGGGGAAAGGCGGCCGGCCAGGAGGAGTCCTACTCCCACCGGGAGTAGGATTCCCCCCCCCCCTTCCAAGTAGTAGGAGTAGGAGTCAAGGCAAGGGAAGAGAGAAGAGAAGGAAGGAGGGGGCGCAGCCCCTCCCCCTAGTCCAATTCGGACTAGCCTTGGGGGGCGCGCAGCCTCTCCTCTCTCTTTCCCCTAAAGCCCAATAAGGCCCATATACTCCCTGGCGGATTCCCGTAACTCTCCGGTACTCCGAAAAATATCCGATTCACTCGGAACCTTTTCGATGTTCGAATATAGCCATCCAATATATCGATCTTTATGTCTTGACCATTTCGAGACTCCTCGTCATGTCCCCGATCTCATCCGGGACTCCGAACTACCTTCGGTACATCAATACACATAAACTCATAATATAACTGTCACCGAACTTTAAGCGTGCGGACCCTACGGGTTCGAGAACTATGTAGACATGACCGAGACACGTCTCTGGTCAATAACCAATAGCGGAACCTGGATGCTCATATTGGCTCCCACATATTGTACGAAGATCTTTATCGGTCAAACCGCATAGCAACATATGTTGTTCCCTTTGTCATTGGTATGTTACTTGCCCGAGATTCGATCGTCGGTATCTCAATACATAGTTCAATCTCGTTACTGGCAAGTCTTTTTACTCGTTTCGTAATACATCATCTCGCAACTAACTCATTAGTCATAATGCTTGCAAGGCTTATAGTGATGTGCATTACCGAGAGGGCCCAGAGATACCTCTCCGACAATCGGAGTGACAAATCCTAATCTCGAAATACGCCAACCCAACAAGTACCTTTGGAGACACCTATAGAGCACCTTTATAATCACCCAGTTACATGGTGACGTTTGGTAGCACACAAAGTGTTCCTCCGGTAAACGGGAGTTGCATAATCTCATAGTCATAGGAACATGTATAAGTCATGAAGAAAGCAATAGCAACATACTAAACGATCGAGTGCTAAGCTAATGGAATGGGTCAAGTCAATCACATCATTCTCCTAATGATGTGATCCCGTTAATCAAATGACAACTCATGTCTATGGCTAGGAAACATAACCATCTTTGATTAATGAGCTAGTCTAGTAGAGGCATACTAGTGACTATCTGTTTGTCTATGTATTCACACATGTATTATGTTTCCGGTTAATACAATTCTAGCAAGAATAATAAACATTTATCATGAAATAAGGAAATAAATAATAACTTTATTATTGCCTCTAGGGCATATTTCCTTCACCCAGTGCTTGCCCAAGGGGATCCCGGAGGACCCACGTGATCACCCTATGGAA
Source organism: Aegilops longissima (assembly GCA_021605205.1). Taxonomy (NCBI): domain Eukaryota; kingdom Viridiplantae; phylum Streptophyta; class Magnoliopsida; order Poales; family Poaceae; genus Aegilops; species Aegilops longissima. The sequence goes on from CM038682.1 coordinate 55,112,539, forward strand.
TGCCACCCAGGCTCAAAGGGATCATAAGATTATTCATGCTAGAAACTTCCGTGTGCAGCCACAAGCTATTATGGGCTCTAGCAAAGTTGAGTAAGTTGCATGACCTCTTCTAGTGGTAGGCTAGCAGATGTAGGGGATGTAGGTTGGTACTGTCTACCCGAGGTTAGAGTTAATGCTTCTGAAAGACTGTGTCTCGGTCATCCGTTTCTCAAACACCATGAAGTGCGAGAAATCCAACGGAGGAGATCGTGTCTTGTGGGGAAATGTGCGCAAACCTCTGCAGAGTGTACAAACTAATCATGATTAGCTGTGTCCCCGGCTATGGACATCTTGAGTATCTGGTTCTTGGATTATCATGTTGATCTCATCACTTTACTTAATTAGTTTGTTGGGTTGATAATTATTACTTTGGGATTGAGCTGGAGGAACCTTCTCAATATTTTTAACCAACTTTGTAGTTAAATAAAATTTATTCCTTTGCAGTAGGGAAAAATTGGCTTTTCGCAAAAACATCATAACCATAGAGCTTTTCCACCAGTCAAATATGCATGTAGTGATAGCTATTATTCATCGTTATCCTATGGTGTGAATTTGCCAGTACACTCAATGTACTGACCCTTTGTGGCTGCAACGTCTCATGTTGCAGGAATCTTACGACGAGTAAGTGATATGTTAGGGTTACGATTTCTACACTCAACTTTGCCGTTGGTGTTGATGGGAATCCACAACCTTGTTGTTACTTCCGCTATTTGGATTGAGTTAATAGTATTTATGTTACTTTAAACATGTGATTTACCTCTGTTATAAATCCTCGAGTACTGTGTGTGTCAGCATACCGATCCAGGGATGACACTTAAGCACAAAGACTTGACCGTCTGAGGTCGGGTCGCTACAAGATGGTATCAGAGCACATGTTGACTATAGGACGTGACCCCTAGAAACTGGCATGCCCATAGGAAAGCTTTTCTCTACAACTTTATTTTCAAAAAGATCTTTTACCTCTCTTCTCTTCTGAGCTTATTCAAATATTTCCTTTTAGTGAGACCCTACCCCTTTTCCCTTTTGACCACTCGAAGATTCGACTGATGAGACCACTCCAAGAAGTACAAGATATCGGACAACCAAGACCACTACGGAATGAAGAAGATCTTACCATGCATCTGAATAATGGAAACTACAACGATTTAAGACTCTGAAGTCTAGGAGAATTTGAAGGCTCTGGAGAATTTCCTGATTGGTATGACCTAGGAAGGCTACCCTTATGGAACTTGGCAGACTATGGAAGTTGTCAATACCCGAGATCAAGGTGTACTGGAGAAAGACCGGAACATGCAGAGTTAAAAACTCAAAGTTTTGTCAAGAAAACCCTAAGGCAGGAGATATCAACTATGGAATGATAGTTCATGTCAATGACCCGGGCAGAAATATGGATATCCAAGATGTTATCGCCCGCTTATGCTATTGTCACCGTGTTGAGTTAAGCATGCATATGCATGGAAGGATGGATGGTAGAAGGCTGATGGAGCACCTATCAGCAAGAGATGAAGTTTTAAACCTTAGCTAGTGTACCTCCAGGATCGAGAGTATTACATTAAGGAGGTTAGGGTGGATTTACAGGAAGCCGTATTTGACCAGGAAGTATTTCGTGAAGGACTTAGGACCCAGAAGCTGAAGTAGCCAAACTGGAGGAGCAAAACCCCGAGATACCGGAGATTCGTCAGGAACTGAAGGACAGTAGGACATGGCTCATGCCAAGCATGTTGAAACCAGAAGTTTGGAACGCAACTCCAGAATATTGAAGGACGTCACAAGAGACTTCGCGTCAACGGAGATGATCTGGCAATAGAACTTGAGAAGGACAAGCACGAGCGGAAGTAGCCATCGGAGACATGAACAAGACTTGAAGAGTTTGACGACTTTGAAGATTTATTGACCTTTAGAAGACCAAACCCCTGTTATATACCTACGTTAGATGCGACGATTGTGAGCTGTCATTTGATTGATGCTTTTCCGACAGCCACAAATAAAATCTGCCTTTTCAAAACTTTTGTTTGTATTGTGTGTATCCCTCTCTATCTCTCTTATCCCACCCCAAACCCATGGACCCAATAGAGGATGAATGGAGATGAACTCATATTTTCTGGACCGATAACTCAATTGGAGACGGACCGATGGATTCAGAACATGGAGGATCACATGAAGAATAACCCTATAGTCGGAAAAGATATAACCCAGCATGCTCTTCAGTGCTTTGAAAGAGGTGCTGCTACTTGGTGGATGATGTACCAAACCATCAATGGATGGCAAAGAGTAACCACTTGGGAAGAATTTAAGTTGACTCTGCTAAAGTCTCGGCTTGTGTCCCAGGAATTGAAGCCTTATGGAAATGATATGAAGAAACCTTGTGCATGCAAACTCTGTGGAGAAATAGGACACAACCATAAGGAACACAAGGATGAATGCCCTAATTGTGAAGGAAGTCTTCCAGCTGAAGAATGCCCAACTAGGCAGATCACTTGATTCTTCTGTGAAGGGACTACCCACTACCCTGCTCAGTGTCACATTTACCCCAAGGTACAAAGAATCATCCAGCAGAAGAAAGAAGTAATGAAAGGAGCCCTCATGGAAATTTTAGAAGAACCTGTAATGAAGGAAGAGGTGGAGGACACACCCAAAGAAGACCCAATTAAACCCTGCACCAAGTCTTGCTATTCATGTGGAGAAGAAGGACACATCTCCAATTTTTTGAGTGGGGATCTAGTAGAATTCCCGACAGAGGAAGTAGAGTATGATCCATAGGAAATAGAAGCCCTGATTGGACCAGAAAAGTCTAGGAAGAGAAATAGATTGGATTCCAGGAAGGACCTGAGTCATATCATCTGCTACAGGTGCAAGGAATTAGGGCACTACCTCAGTCGTTGCCCAACAAGGAAACCTCGGGACTTGTCAGAAGTAATATGTTTTCGTTGTAATGAAGTAGGACACTTTGCCAGAGATTGTCCCAAGGAGAAGGAGACTTGTGATAATTATTTGTGTTTGTGAGAAATATAGTAGTAGCAGTGGGAACATTTCCTTTATAGTGAGGTGTTGAGTTGAGGCATGTAATGGAAATGCAGGAGATCTTATATTTACTAATTGGAAGCATCATACGAGACACCACATTAATCCTTAGAATTAAGAAATTTTGACCATCCGATTAATATATGATTCATCTATAGTCGTAGGATGAAAACAGGAGACCAGCTCTCCTATCCCACGTACAGGAGTCCTTCTCACCATGGTCTCTCTTTGTTTTCCCTCAAATAAAAAAAATTGATCATACGTGAGTCCTCCTCCCTATGGTCTTTCTTTGTTTCCCTCAAAAAAAATTGTGCCTCATCACTAAATAAACATACGCGAGTCCACCCCATGGTCTCTCTGTTTCCTTCAAAATAAAAAAAATTTGAGCGCTATCCCTTGAAAAAAATACATGAGCGTCATCTCCTCCAAAATTTCACGTACCTAAGAGGATCCTCCCCTTCACCTTTGTTTGTTTCCTCGGAAAGAAAATCTGAGCACCGTCACCTCGAATTCAATTATGAAATCGGAAACCTGCATCAGATTAAATCAGCAGGTGCATGAGGGAGAAGCCACCTCCTGCCTCCCCAAGGCCTCTCTACTGCATCACATAGATTTTGTGGCTCCGCGGCTCCATAGCAGGAAGAGACGATGGCGGAAGTTTGCATCATCCACGTCAAATTTGCACAACTGTAGTGTTGTCTGGAACCATGTAATCGACACAAAAAAAAATCCCTGATATCAGGTAAGAAACACGATCTTTTCTTTCCCAATCCATGGGTTGATTCCATCTAGAAAAGTTGAGAACCTAACAGAGGACTGATCTGCTTGGATCTAGGATCATTGAAGTCAGGCTCGGTGGAAACTGTAGGAATAAGATTACTCCTACAAATTTATTGGTAAGCTTCTTCTCTACACTGATTGGGTAGAACCCACATATAGGGAGTAGTGTAGTTTTCATACTGCAACAATTATATGGCCCAGGGTCCCTAGAAGAAAAGAGTTGAAAGATTCAAAGTTTTCATGCAGATTAGTTTGTGCTGCCTACAATTTTCCACGACAAAATCCTATAACTCAATTTTTATTAATTGTGAATATGGAAAATTTTCTACAAGATTGAAGCAAAGTATCGCTTGAGAATAGGCTGTGTTCGAACAAGCCTGTTGTAGACCTGTTAATAATAATTTTTTAGGTACTAAGATTTGTTCGCATGCTTTTAAGTAGGCTCTAGCACAACAATTCTCATTTTCCTTATGGTTGTTGCTACATAAGGCATGTAGTTTTTCGTTGATCAGCTTGGCTTGATGCTTATATAATTGGGTGTGTATTTGTCAGGAAGGAAGATGAAGTGACATGATAGGCATTTTTTAGTTCAGGTATAAATTAATACAATGACTGCGCATCTCATTTTGTCTACGTCTACTAAACATATAAGAAGACTCCTCTCTTTCCTGTATGCAAAAATATGATATGAGTAGACTCATCACTGAAATATGTAGTAATTGGGGGCACATCTTTCTACTAATTGGAGGAACATATTTTGAGCCACTACATTAACTTTGGACGAATCGATTTATTGTAAGTGAAAAAAATACCTGAAAGGCTCTAATTTTGCATCGGACAGCCTGCATTGACTCTTGCTACAAATTACACAGGGACGAAATCTATGTTGTCTACTGCTCCTAATAAACAGTCTTGACCACGTACGTCTGTAGCGCGTGAGAAAAGCAGCTAGCATGTCACTGAGTCGGATGAAGATGACTAGGTCCTCACACCTGAATATATGACGAAGGTGAACCCAGGAAAATCAAGTGCCATCGAACTCAGGGAGCTCCTCCTGTAGGCTCCCGGTAAGTGGCTCCAGTCTCTGGGTAGCAAGTAATGGCATAATGAAGGTTAGTCCACAAATCAACACACTTGCTATTGGTAGCCCAGAGCCGGAAGAGATTATTATTCTGCATAAACATTAGTTTTAGGTAAATCTAACTTTTCTCTCTTTTGTTTACTACATTTGCGTGATGGATGCGTGAGCAGTGAATTATACTTTTAGAGCATGTGTTCAGTATTTTCTCTGGAAGCGTGCAACTACTGATACTAACGTGCACATATATGTACCAATAAGATATTCTATAGAATGCGTTGTGGCAAGAAAAAGGAAAAAGTGTGAAATATTTCTCATAATAATTATATCAAGTACTCCACTTTAATATTCCGGAGTATATCTTAAATTTTTCCAGAAATGTTTGCCACTTTTAAAGAGTGTTATTGATAGTCGAAGCTCCGTTTTGACCTAAAATACTTCAAAATTCCGTTTTTGATATTCAGATAAAATTTTATGTAAATTCCACGATTAAGAAAAAACAACAATACAGAATAAAATTTGACGTCGTGATTTTTTCTATTCAATGTATAGAATATTACTTTGTCATTTTATTGAATACTATTTGCTATATGGTCAAACATGAAACTAAATGATCTCATCGACATACCACTTCTGCATGGATGTCATAAAGACAAACCGAAGGTGAAATTTAGACTTCCATTCATTCTTAAACTTCTACAAATTTATGGGATATTTGTGAATGTATTGAACAAACACGATTTTTTCCATTCACAACTATGCATGTTGACCACGTATGCAAAACCTCAACAAAGTTGGGCCCTCATATTAATTACTACCTCTGTTCCTAAATATAAGAGCATCTTATATTTGCGAATAGAAGGTGTATCATCTATCAATCGGAGGTCGAGTGTGCCATGACACAATAGGTACATAGAAGGAATAAAAATCATTCTACATCCAAAGCTAACCATGAAAAACAGTAACATACATTTCCCTAATAATATTTCAAACGAATGTGTTATAATTTTGCGCTGACTTTTCTAATGCGCACAATTTTATGCATACTATGTATATCCAAAGTGCTAGCCCATGCAGGTGCACGGGTTGCCGACTAATTGTAATAATTGGAGAATCAATAAAGTTAGCCTCATTGGTACTGATTTGGATTTTATGAGTTTTTACTCTATGAAGAAAGATTTTGACCATTTTTGAGGATATGAGAAACATGGTCTATGGATGAATTTGTGCATTTTAAGGGTGGTAGTACCCTGTGAGGACCCTTGACCCCTGGAAAAGATAAAGATATTCCACGGAGTGGACTTCGGATAAAGTAAGCACGAGTTTTGTCTTGATATGTGGGATACCCCAAGAATATGAAGGGATGAAGTACTATTGGATATAAGGAGGCAGAATGTTGGTAATATGGAGCAATTGTAACTCCATGATGAGTTTGAGTAATCACGTCTTAGCTTGGTACCAACAGAAGGAAGGAAGACAGTACAATTGGAGGGATTTTAAGTATGCTAGGAAGCTGGATGTTGGAATAATGATCAGTTGCCCCAGATGATGAGTTCAAGGTTTACAAGTGATGAGATGGGCCATAACCCACAGGCCCCAGGACCTGCCAAGAAGCAAGCACATTCTTGCTGAAGGAAAAAACCCTGGAAGAGGATATGCCTTTATCGACGGGCGATCTTATAGGAGTAACGCAAAACCTGAGAGTTGTGAAGAAACGATAGATGTTTCTTTGGCTTGCAGAATCAAAGGATTTTCCGAACTTGGTTCGTCGACAAGAGAAATTCTGCAATGCTTGTGAGGATGACCGAGTGTTAGAATGCGAGATTCGCTAAACCATATACAAGGTAATGATTTGGGTGCGGGATGGATTGATCACCATACCGACTTACTCTTATTATTCACCTTGCTATATGGGATGGTAAATCTGAGTGACTTACCTATAGTAGAGAGACGGCGATATTAAACCTTGTTTAAACCTTAGAATGGTATAAGTATTTTCCCTTGTACAAGGAAGTTGTTGCCAACCGTAGGTCATACTGTGAGAATGAAGCCCAGACCCATTTCATGTAGGAGAAACCATAAATTGTTGACCACCATGAGATACCGATAGTTGTTTAGTATTGACGTCAGACCCGTCGGCTAAGAAGACCAAGTCACAGAAGAACCTTACCAAGATAAAAGGACAAAAGAATTGCGGTAAAGGTTATGCCACTACCGGAAGAGCCCAGAGAAGGAATTATCCTGAAGATTTGAGAAGACCTGCCCCGTCAAGAATAAGGATGGAGTATATGAGTATTGTTGGACCGTAACAATGTTTCTAAGGGTGGTAGCACCCCAGACCCCCCCTGTGACAATTGACGGATTTTGAGAAGACCCCCAAACCTAACCTATTTCTTTCTAGCCTCTCCGAATCTCGAGGACGAGATTCATTTTAACGGTGGTAGGTTTGTAACATCCCAAAATTCTAAATTTTGGAATGTTATAATAAATAGATAGTTTTGATTGTTTGTTTGATTGCTGTGTGATTGATTGACTGAAATTGAGTGAAATTTGAAACTTTTGAAAGTTAAATGAGAGGGAATAAAAGGACTTTCCCAAACTTTCATTTTTTGCTTTTATGATCTCCATGAATTCAAATTCTTTTCATCACAACACCCTGGAGAGAAGAAGACATGACATCTTCCATTTATTTAAATGAAAAAGGGTTTTGAAAAGATTTGAATTTCATTCGGAAATATTTCCAATTCATAAACTTCATGCAACTCAATGATTTTCATGAGAGAAGATAAAATGACTTCTTCAAAACATATGAAATATGAGTTGGGAGTTTCGAAGGATCAAATTTAAAGTCCTTTTGAAATTATTTTTCAATTTGGAGTTATTTGGATTTTTATTCAAATTATTTTTCTCGAAATAAAAATATACAGAAATTAGGGTAAAATGATTCCCTACATCAGAAAATTGGAGAGAAATAAATTTGAAATCATTTTGGTATTTTAAAATGATTTTTATTGGATTTTATTAGAGCTGTAGCATTGTTTTCTTTATTTGAATTTTTGTGAATTTTATTTGGAGCTAGAATAATGTTTATGTCATAAAGAATATTTTTCTGAAAATTTTGATATATTATATGCCTATATAATATTTTTATTTATTTTATTTTTGTTATTTTGTTTGTCTGAAAAAAAATGTTTTTTTAAATCCCCTCTGGACCGACCGGACCGGGCCGGCCAGCTCGCCAGGCCACGGCCCAGCCGGCCCATAGTGCTCGCCCGCTCGTCCCCGAGCTCCGCTCGGAGTCCGTCGCCACCACGGCGCGCCGCCGCGCCGACCTCGGCGTTCGTGTCCGCCCCGGACTCCTCCTGCCCCTTGCCCAAGCCACCGCCGGCCCCTCCCCTTTATAAGCCGGGCCCCAGGACCCCAATTCCCTTTTCTCTCCTCCTCCCTAGCCGCCGCACTCCACCGCCGAAGTTGCGAGCTCCGCCGGAGATCCGTCGCCTCGTCCCGCGCTTCACCGCTGCCCTCGACCGCCGCCGGCACCACCATCGACTCTGCCGCACCGCGCCGCCCCTCCCCGACTGCTCCGCTGCCCTCCTCGACCACCGGAGCCGCCTCCCCGCACGCAGCTGACGTCGTTTTCTCCGTCATCGGCGACTCCCAGCGCCATGGTAACCACCGCCCCTCCCCTCGCCGTTGGATCTGGATCCAACAATCCAGATCTTTCTGATTTTTTTTTCTTTTTGTTGTTATCTAGCAAGCGTTCGCTAGGTTAGCTTTAGAAGCGAACGTGTTCGTCGTTTATGCTTTTAAAGCGGACGTTCGTCCGATAGTTTTCTTTCATGTAGCCAGGGACCTAGTTGTAATTATCTTTTCTTATAGATTAGTCTCTGATCTTCAAATGATCGTAACTTTTTACCCGTTTATCTAAATTTAACGAAACCAACGCCCACTTCTTCGTTATGATCTCCTCTATCCAGTAAAACAACTTAAACATATTTTTTTAAAATTTTAAAATTTGATTTCAAACAGATTTGTATTTGAACTTTGTTTGATCGTAACTTGAGTTTTATAACTCCGTTTGAGTTGATTCTTTTTGCAAATCGAAGCTCTTGACCTAAACTTTCTGATAAGACCAAATCCACATAATTTTGGTACTGTTATAAATTGTTTTCTATTGCAAAAGTTAATTACTTGTTTTCGAGGTTTTCTGAGATCTTTTCTTCGATTCTTTTGCATGATTGCTTATGTGCGGTTACTATTGCTTGCTTACGATAGATTGACCGGAGTGTGACGAATAGAACTATCAGGAGTTATGAGTGCGAATCATCTTCATCAACAGTACAAGGCAAGTTCACACTTTGATCATATCCCTTTATTACCCAGTTTTTATGCATTAGTTTCAACCCTCACACATTGCATGAGGAGGTCTTGATAACATGTGGGTATTGGAAAGTAGTTGATGAGGTAGGAACCTATTACCCTGCATTCAAACCTTGGGAGTTAATATTACATTATGCTTACTGCTATGCTATGCTCGTAGACGTGGTTTGGTTTGAGTGATTCATGACAGATATGAGAATTATTATCTATACCTACTAATAAAGCAAGGTGCGTTTCTACAAAATTTTAATCCGTTCACCCTATGCAAATTAGCCGCTAATAACATATGTCCGAGGTGGTACTAAAACAATGTAAAAAGCTCTGGTTCGTGCTGGGCCACCTAGATGTACGTTGCTAGGCCTAATCTTATGGGCCGTCACCCATGCGAGCGGACAAAAAAGATGCCCAGCTGGAATTCGAACTCACGCCCCTTGCCATTATTGTCTAACACCAGCACTGCAATAACCAGCTGAACTATAACATATTTGATGTTTAGTAGTCCCACCTAACTATTTGAAATCGATCAACACAAGTTAATATACGAGCCGCCTTGACTTGCAAAGCAGCCACGTGTTTGGGGCGAGGTAATTAATAAGATGAGCTAATGAAAGGAAGGATTGTGGGCTGCCTAATTTAAACGGATGGAGCTAAGGAAGGATTGATTGATTGATTGGATTGTGGGCTGCCTAAAGTATTTAAACGGACGGAGCTATTAAAGGAAGAATTAATTGATTGGCTAATTAATGGATGAGTTAATTAGATATCTTATATTTACTAATCGGAGGCACCGTTCGAGCCTCCACGTTAATCCTAAAAAACTCCCTATAATAACTGTTGGATATTTATATAAACGTCTAAGATTAAAGGAAACTGGCGTACCTATATTTTCCACAAGCTCTAGAGTCCTGAACGGCTACAACTACGATGTAATAGTACAACCATTTAAGAAAAGTGATACTACGGCTTCCAAATCTGAAGGAAAGGAAAGGTGGAGTTTTACTAATCGGAGGCACCGTTCGAGCCTCCACGTTAATCCTAAAAAACTCCCTATAATAACTGTTGGATTTTAGGTAAATGTCTGAGATTAAAGGAAACTGGCGTACCTATATTTTCCACAAGCTCTAGAGTCCTGAACGGCTACAACTACGATGTAATAGTACAACCATTTAAAAAAAGTGATACTACGGCTTCCAAATCTGAAGGAAAGGAAAGGTGGAGTCTTTTATTGCCACATTATAGACAATTAGCCATGGAGTCCATATATACCGTACGTGGAAATGTGCAGCAAAAAAATCACCCAAAGACTAACATGTTAGCGCATGCGTAACGCAGCAGCAACCATGAATCTATCCAAAAAAATCTATTTATAGACATACCAGTGTATTTTAAAAAAAAATCACGAACTACACAACAACCAATGCATGAATGTATTCATACTTTACTATGCTCCTTGATAAATCACATATAGATATATAGGTGCGATCTATCTATTTATCTATACCTCTGTACCTATACTAATTAGGCCCTCCCAAGAAATTCCCACATTAATTAGAAAATACGAGCCATTTATCTGGTGGGACCGACTTATTACGGTGTATATTAATCCATTTAATCCCCTCATGGTTTCTATTTAGAAAAACACACAATCTTGCTGTACAAAAATGGTACAGTAGAATAGGACATGATTGGATAAATTTTTATAGGAACATAAGAGAAAAAACACCCGATCTCCCTATACAAAAATAGAACTACAAGAATAAGTCATTATCGGATCATTTTTATAGTGACATGTTTTGCCACGAAAAAACCATCATTTTACAAAAAGACAGGAAGAATAGAACACGATAAACAAACGATCGTTTTCTAAAACAATAGGAAAAATAGATCACAGTCTGATTAAAAAATTCACCGTCCCAAACTCTTAACTTACTCGATTGTGTCCAAAAAATAACTCTCTCACAAATAATTCAATTCCCATCTTTGTTCAATCTATCTCACCAACTCTACCTGATGTGACTGCAACAGAGTGCATATTTTTTGTTGGGTTAGCCTAACGTTTATATGGAACTGCTGTTTGCAGTTGCATAACGTAACTGCATATCCGTTCTTTTGCCCAACGATATAATAATTGTGTCATTGGGTTTCATAAAGTGAACTTGCAAGCATACAAGATTTTGAATCAAACTATTAATGAACGAAAACTATAGTAATATTTTCTAATCAAATAAATAAAATCTTTTTAGATTAAGGTATGTTATCTAATAAATAGCAATCCTTTTAAGAACGTAAACTATAGTAATATTTCTCATGGAGACTCAATTACTAGATATACAGAGGAGTATATTGGTGAAATCATCATCCTGTCGTGCACTACATTCTTCATAATATGCATTTATAGCATACTGGTAGATTTATTGAAAAGAACGTACTCTTTCTGCCACAGTAAACAATATCAATTGTTCATGTTGTTTGTTGTAGATGGTTTACAATTATATTATGGTTATTCTTATAATTTTCTTCTCTAACAAATATTGCATGCAACAGATGTTAACCGTAGTTCAACTTATAAACATCTATTAAAATACGCTAGCCCGTGCACACGCACGGGTTGACGACTAGTTACTACTAGAAAGGATTGTGGATGCCTATAGAATATTTAAACATGGAGCTAATTTAGTGGAAGGATTGAGACGCTGCTCTGGTCCTGCTACAACATGTTGTGTCTAGTGGAGGCGCTGGGTACCGGGCGCGGCCAAGACTGGACGTGGTTGTCTTATATATACATCTTTACATCTAGCAGATCGTTGGTACTCCCTCCGTTCCAAAATAGATGAGTTAGTATAAAGTTGGGTCATCTATTTTAAAATGGAAGGAGTATTTGTGAGCAACAATGCAACTTGGCTATGGCCAAGTTGTTTGAATAAAAAACGTGAAAGCAATTGCACCTATCACGATGACATATATCTTATCATGCAATCATGCATGTATGTGCAAATTGAAAGCTTGATGTCCGACATTATTAAAGAATTGAGTGTGACTTTCTTATACATTCGATCGATAGATGGAAAAGCATACTTCACGATATGATTTCTTAACAATTTAGTTTTCCGTTGCAAATATTATGTTTCAATTATTTATGTAGCACTTCAATTTTAAGATTGATGCAGTACAACTTTTATTGAATTCACAAGTATTGGTTGCTTGAGAATTTTTATTCCATGATAACACATGAGCATCAAGGAGTAGCTTGCGTCGACCGGCCCTCATATCTAGCTCAATGATTTTCGTTTTTCAAATTATAAACATTCCCTTGCGCCAGTGCAGTTCAGTGTCACTGTGGTGGCTGGGCTCATCGCCTTGAAATTGACCACCTTTGGATGCGTTTGACCGGGAGAATAGCAACCGGTGACGACTGGAAGAAACATAAGTGATGACACAAATGTGGTATCGTGTTGAAATAGAGGACGTGGATTTTGTGTGGTGGTGATGGATTGTGGTATTATTTTTCTCCCGTTGCAACGCACGTGCATATTTGCTAGTTAATGGTTAACTTAAGGTGGCTACTTTAATACACATCTGGGTGGAATGGTAGGGGCACCCTGGAGCACTCAGTGGTTTGCCCGGGCACCTGGAGAACCCAGTGCTTGCCCAAGGGGATCCCGGAGGACCCGTGTGATCACCCTATAGAATGCCACCCAGGCTCAAAGGGATCATAAGATTATTCATGCTAGAAACTTCCGTGTGCAGCCACAAGCTATTATGGGCTCTAGCAGAGTTGAGTAAGTAGCATGACCTCTTCAGTGGTAGGCTAGCAGATGTAGGGGATGTAGGTTAGTACTGTCTACCCGGGGTTAGAGTTAATGCTTCTGAAAGACTGTGTCTCGTTCATCCGTTTCTCAAACACCATGAAGTGCGAGAAATCCAATGGAGGAGATCGAGTCTTGTGGGGAAAAGTGCACAAACCTCTGCAGAGTGTACAAACTAATCATGATTAGCCGTGTCCACGGTTATGGACATCTTGAGTATCTGGTTCTTGGATTATCATGTTGATCTCATCGCTTTACTTAATTAATTTGTTGGGTTGATAATTATTACTTTGGGGTTGAGTTAGAGGAACCTTCTCAATATTTTCAACCAACTTTGTAGTTAAATAAAATTTATTCCTTTGCAGTAGGGAAAAATTGACTTTTTGCAAAAACATCATAACCATAGAGCTTTTCCACCAGCCAAATATGCATGTAGTGATAGCTATTATTCATCATTATCCTATGGTGTGAAATTGCCAGTACATTCAATGTACTGACCCTTTATGGCTGCAACGTCTCATGTTGCAGGAATCTTACGACGAGTAAGTGATACGTCAGGGTTACGATTTCTACACTCAACTTTGCCGTTGGTGTTGATGGGAATCCACAACCTTGTTGTTACTTCCGCTATTTGGATTGAGGTAATAGTATTTACGTTACTTTACACATGTGATTTACCTTTGTTATAAATCCTCAAGTACTGTGTGTGTCAGCATACCGATCCAGGGATGACACTTAAGCACAAAGACTTGACCGTCTGAGGTTGGGTCGCTACAAGCATGCAAACCAAGCATTTGAATAACTTATCGCCAAGGAGTTAGCATTTCAAACCGCAACCACCAAGCCATTGAAAAGGTGGTCGCGTATAACAATAGCACCAACAAGACACGTCCATTACTCATAGATAAGTAGTGTCGTTAATTATGGCAACATAAAAGGGGATGTAGCTCAGATGGTAGAGCGCTCACTTAGCATGCGAGAGGTATGGGGATCAATACCCCACTTCTCCAAAATTTTCTTTCTTTTTTGCAGATCTGAATACTGTAAAATTCGAATTCTTCTGCAGTTCTTCAATCTCACAAACATCCATGTTTACTTATCAGTCATCAAATCTCGCCAATGCAGCTTCAGCATCAAAGATATCCAGTTACATCATGCGAGTAAAAAGGCCGGCTCTTTATCTACACTGTAGGCTTCTGCTACTGTATCCATTAATGAATTCAGTTCCTCAAATTTGGCAAATGGATGTCAAACCTGCAGTCCTTAATGGATTTCTTAAAGAAGAGTTGTATATGATGCAACCAGAAGGTTTTGTCAGTCCTAAAGGTGCTAACAAAATGTGCAGGCTCCAGCAATCCATCTATGGACTGGTGCAAGCATCTCGGAGTTGGAATGTACGCTTCGATAAGGTGATCAAAGCATATGGTTTTATACAGACTTGTGGTGAAGCCTGTATTTACAAGAAAGTGAGTGGGAGCACTACAACCTTTCTGATAAGTATATGTGAATGACATATTGTCGATCAGAAATAATGTAGAATTTTCTGGAAAGCATAAATGAGTGTTTGAAAGGAGTTTTTTCAAAGAAAGACCTCGACGAAGCTACTTACATATTGAGCATCAAGATCTATAGAGATAGATCAAGAAGCTTGATAAGTTTTTTCAATAAATGCATACCTTGACAAGATTTTGAAGTAGTTCAAAATGGAACAGTCAAAGAAGGAGTTCTTACCTGTGTTGCAAAGTTTGAGGTTGAGTTAAGACTCAAAACCCGACCACAGCAGAAAATAGGAAGAGAATGAAAAGTCATTCCCTATGCCTCAGTCATAGGTTCTATAAAGTATGCCATGCTGTGTACCAGACCTATTGTATACCCTGCCCTGGGTTTGGCAAGGGAGTACAATAGTGATCTAGGAGTAGATCACTGGACATTGGTCAAAATTATCCTTAGAGGACTAAGGAAATATTTCTCGGTTATGGAGGTGATAAAGAGTTCGGCGTAAAGAGTTACATCGATGCAAGCTTTGACACCGATCTGGTTGACTCTAAGTCTCGATCTAGATACATATTGGAAGTGGGAGCAATTAGCTAGAGTAGTTCTGTGTAGAGCATTGTAGACATACAAATTTGTAAAATACATACGGATCTGAATGTTGCAGACCCGTAGACTAAAATTTCTCTCACAAGCAAAACATGATCATACCTTATTACTCTTGGGTGTTAATCACATAGCGATGTGAACTAGATTATTGACTCTAGTAAACCCTTTGAGTGTTGATCACATGGCGATGTGAACTATGGGTGTTAATCACATAAAGATGTGAACTATTGGTGTTAAATCACATGGCGATGTGAACTACATTATTGACTCTAGTGCAAGTGCGAGACTGAAGGAAATATTCCTTAGAGGCAATAATAAAGTTATTATTTATTTCCTTATTTCATTATAAATGTTTGTTATTCATGCTAGAATTGTATTAACTGGAAACTTAGTACATGTGTGAATACATAGACAAAACAAAGTGTCCCTAGTATGCCTCTACTTGACTAGCTTGTTTGTCAAAGATGGTTATGTTTCCTGACCATAGACATGTGTTGTCATTTGATGAACAGGATCACATCATTAGAGAATGATGTGATGGACAAGACCCATCCGTTAGCTTGGCATAATGATCGTTTAAGTTTTATTGCTATTGCTTTCTTCCTTACTTATACATGTTCCTATGACTATGAGATTATGCAACTCCCGAATACCGGAGGAACACCTTGTGTGCTATCAAATGTCACAATGTAACTGGGTGATTGTATAGATGCTCTACAGGTGTCTCCAAAGGTGTTTGTTGGGTTGGCATAGATCGAGATTAGGATTTGTCACTCCGATTGTCGGAGAGGTATCTCTGGGCTCTCTCGGTAATGCACATCACTATAAGCCTTGCAAGCAACGTAACTAATGAGTTAGTTGAGGGATGATGCACTACGGAACGAGTAAAGAGACTTGCCGGTAACGAGATTGAACTAGGTATGATGATACCGACGATCGAATCTCGGGCAAGTAACATACCATTGACAAAGGGAACAACGTATGTTGTTATGCGGTTTGACCGATAAAGATCTTCGTGGAATATGTAGGAACCAATATGAGCATCCAGGTTCCGCTATTGGTTATTGACTGGAGATGAGTCTCGGTCATGTCTACATAGTTCTCGAACCCGTAGGGTCCGCACGCTTAACGTTCGATGACGATCGGTATTATGAGTTTACGTGTTTTGATGTACCAAAGGTAGTTCGGAGTCCCGGATGTGATCACGGACATGACGAGGAGTCTCGAAATGGTCGAGACATAGAGATTGATATATTAGAAGGCTATGTTTGGACACCGGAAAGGGTTTGGTTAGGTTCGGGCATTTTCCGGAGTACCGGGGGGTTACCGGAACCCCCCGGGGGTCAACGGGCCTTAATGGGCTTTAGTGGAAGAGAGGAGAAGGCTGCCAAGAGGAGGGGCACCCCCCAAGCCCTATCCAAATTGGGGAGGGGGTCGACCCCCCTTTCATTTTCTCCCTCTTCCCCTTCCTTCCCCATCCTAGTTGGACTAGCACTACTAGGGAAAAGCCTAACAGCAGCGCGGGTTCTAGGTATAGCAGTAGGGCGGGTACCCATGCTACTGATAAGGCGCTACAGTTAACCTGTAGCAGCAGCGCGTGTACGCCCGCGCTACTGCTATACAAGTGTAGCGGCAGCGTGCTTTATGGAAGCTCGCTACTGCTAATAGCTCTAGCTAGCGCGCTTTGCTGGGCCGCGCTACTGCTACTGGCACGCTGCTGCTAACTTTTCTCCACTTGCTACTACTAATTTTAGTAGTTTTTTATTTATTTTTTCTGCATATTTGTTTTGTATTTCAACAGGCTTTATACAAGAATCTTTAGCACATACAAATGTCATCATCATACACATACAAATGGCTGCGAGACCACAAATGTAATCATAACATATACATACAAATAGTCTCATCATAATCATCATCCAACACAAAGTGGTATCTCGTCATCATCTCAAAAATAGCGATACATGCAAGTCTCGAATACTTGCAACTACAACGTCATCCATCTAAACAATGATATATGCGAGAAGTGCTATCACTATAAGTGATAGTGGAACTATGCAGTACATGAGGTGGCGGTCATGAGTCCTCTCTCGCGCTAGCCTGAACCTCAAGTAACTAGCTTATGCTTCTTGTGTGCTTTTGAAGCCTTTATGGCTGGCGCCCGAGACTCCCTGCACTTGCGCCTGACACTCATGCCACTCGTCATACACTCCCGGAACCTTCCCTTCGTACACGACATAGCACTTCGCCATCAAGAATCTCGGTACCTGTTAGAGATTCCTCTTCATCAAGAGAATGCACGATCATATGCAACAAAATATACTAGAGCAACACGAAAAAGAAAGTGTTAGCAACTAGATGCAACATATAGTACGCAAACTAATTAACTAGAGGTACGCATGTCATCGTACCCAAACTAACAAAGTAGCGTTACGCAAGTTCGGCTGGGATCGTGGACATCACAAAGTTTCATCGCTACAGAAAGTATACAAGTTCAACCGACACATATCATCATCAGCAGCATCGTAAATTACTAGAAGTTCCATCCTTCCATATCATCAAGGATGGACCCTAGCTTCTTGAACGGTGTGAGGTCATGACGTTGCATGCCTATGCGAGTTCGGACGTCAGCTCGTGATATAGGGCCGTGGTGGAACATCCCCTTCTCATCGATGACTTCTTTCATGATGATCATCGCAATGTCCCTTTGGATGCAAAAGAAGTCATATCTTGCGGATATGATCATCGTTTCTAGTTGTCATACGAAGCTTTTGGTGATCCGTGTTGAACTCAATCATGAGATGGAGGAGGTAGAATCCATATTTCTTGCTTGCTTTTGGGACATGGATGCAGCAGAAGTTAGTTTTATGCGAGAAACCCAACTTCTTGTTCCTTTGTTTCCTTATCTGCAGGTGGCCACCCCTAATGCTGAAGCCTTGGAGAGCATCATCTAGAATATTCATTATGTGAGTGTAGTCCTTCTTCTCGTAGTCTCTGGTAGGGTCGAAATACACGGCGTGGGAGACTTGCGGGTAAAGAACGATAAGGACGGCGCGCCCGCTGCTGCGGGGAAAAGACACCTCAAATTATTCTCCATATGAGCGAGAAGGAATGATTGAAATGTACGAAAGGGTTGTCCGGAACTGACTTACTTTGGATGATAAGGCAACAGGACATTTCCTGGTCCTTATTCTATACCATGAAGTTTTGAGGTACTCCCTAGCAGTTTCACGCTCAAAGTCGCCGAGACTCAAGAAAGACTCGTGCATGTAGTACGGATTCGCCACACAGATTTGCGAGACTTCTTCTCTCTTCATAACGGAGCTCATATGTAGCACAAAAAGGCGGACGATTGTAAAATCGAGCCGCCTTGTCAGAAACATCTCAAAGATATGGTCAAACCGCAGGAAGAACACCTCCGCGGGCCGTGTGTCGACGTAGCACTTCCCCTCAGGCACACGAGTCACGTATGTCAGATATCCTGGATCCTTCGAGGGTAGTAGGCTTTTCTCAGTCGACAACACATGGTCGTGCAGTCTCCTGAGATCCCCTGATAGTGCCTCCAGCAGTTTCGGTGGTAGCATCATCTCGCCCGTGAGATGGAACATGGCCGCACCTTTCACGGGTACACGCTCTTCAGAATCCATTGTCTGGCTGCTATGTGCTCTGGTTTGTTGAGACAGCTATCTTCCCCGGTCTCTTCCTCTCCTTTTTCTTGGGCACACCTTCCAGACCCTTCCTTAACCCCTGCCCTAATGTTGCCGGACTAAGCACTGTGCAACCCTCGGCTAGTTGAGCCTGTGTTGAGGCGGCATCTTCAGGCGTGTCCTGTGAGGATTAAATGAAGAGAGACTTCTTGCAATCCCTGCTACGACGTTCCTGCCCGGGCAGATCATCCATACCCTCATTAGCATGCTGATAGCCCGATTCGTCATATGGTTGACTCATCATATCTAAGTCACCCTCATATGTGTTTGTATTGAGGAAACCCATTGGGTCCTTCGTCTCCTCCGTCTCATCATCCATTCTCTGTTCTACAAGACGGATTACATCAGCCAGTACTATTGCACCCCCTTCATCACGTCGTCCGCCGCTCTCATCCGGCACTACAGGAACTGGTAATTGCGTAGGTGGGGTGTGGTCTCCATACATGCTTGTTGATGTGTGGTTATTGGTGTGCTCTCGGCCGGCTCCAGACGAAGAAGATTCTTCGGCCATAGCAGCACCCAACCCTTGCAGCTTCCAATCCGCAGTGGGGTCTCGTCGTCCTCTCCCCCATGCCGTACTGGAGGAGGCAAATCCTCGTGCCCCGATGTCACATCGACAAGGTAACCCTGAAGTGCCCAGAGGGCATCGGCTAGTTGTGGAACGTGAGATCCAAGGGCTTCGTTATCACCCCCTTTCCCACATCCACCTTCTGTCCTTTGATCAAGTAGAGTATGGTGCACGGGGTTTCGTCGGCCTGCAAACACATGTCTGCGGCGTAAAACATTCGAAAGGCAACGAAAATGGAATATTCTAGATATATATGTTCATGCGACATGTAATTACCATGAGGGCGTCGAGCTCAGCCAAAGACGAAGGCCCGCGTAGCGCACCAGAGACTGAGGACGGGCTGCTATGAGCGGGTGCAGGTGCGAGACGAGGCCCGCTTGCGTGAGCAAGTGATGGTGCGGTGGTGTTGTTATTCACGGAGTTGCTCGCGACGAAACTGGGAACAAGAAATCATGTACCGTCTTGTCTGGATTTTCCTTCGTCCAGTTGATGATAGCCGGGACTAAGTTAGTAGCGAAATCATTTCTGCAGGCACTTACAGCGGCATTGACTGCCTGCTGTAGCAACTCATTTTTCTCCTCGGCTATTTTTTCGCGTCCTCGGCTGCTTTTTTCTCGAACGCAAGCTTCACCTTTCGTCAATGTCCGCCTAACTAAATTTCTTTTTCTGCTTCTTGGCCTCCGGGCCCTCGTTGTAAAACACCTTCCACGTGGTGCCGTCTCCGACGCCGTGCACACGACCATATTGCGGCCGCTGGCCCAAAGGGAGTCCCTTAAGTTTGTTCAAGGCCCGGTTGAGAGGGGTGTCCCACTTGGGCCTCATCGGAGAAGTAGGGCTTTCGGCTGCAAGCTGGTGTTGCTTCTCCTGCAGAAGGAACGTGAACCGTTTAGGAATGTATAGTCGACTAGATCTGGAGCTAAATGTAGATGGTAAAAGAATAATTACCAGTAGTCTAATCAATCTCCTCATGATCTAGTCCGTGTAAAAAACCTTCTTTTCCTTGTCCCACTTGTAGCGGGCCCTGATGAAGTCACGCTCCAAGGGGTTGGTGAACTTCGCGAAGGGGTCTGGGATACCCGCGGCTTCACGTTCCGCGTCCTCCTTATCCCATATGGACCTTTTACCGAGGTAGCCACGGCTTCCGAGGCGATGCTTCCCCGTGTTCCTTTGCTGAAGGCTCTTGAATTTTGCAGCCTTAGCCTTGGCTGCCTCGATAGCGCAAGTGTCCTTGAACTTTTCGAACTCCTCTTCCATAAGTGTCGGATTTTCCTTCAGAATCTTGGACAGGGGTTCCTCAGCCTCAATAGCTCGTTTCACCCTCCCTTTCCAGGAGGCCAAATCATTGCTGAACATGCCCATGGCGTGATTCTTAATCTTTTTCATCTTCGGATCATCCCACGGTTGTTCTATGTTATCATTCCGGTCGGGGAACTAGAATCTCTTGTGCAACTTCATCAGGAGCAACTGCGTCAAATGTTCTTTACTCCTTAAGTCATCATCGTTGATGCTCGCGCATTCCCGTAGGATGCATCCTACTTGGTTCCCATAGCATTTGCGAGGTTCTTCCGGCTCTAATGGCTCAAACTTGCCAGGTGCCATCTTTGTGATCACCCGTCGTCCAATCCCTAGTTTGTTAGGTTTTTGTATCCTATGCTTCTTCTGCTTCTTCCTATCGGTAGAGGCATCGGAGCCGGTACCTTCCTCACCGATATCTTTCCCGCCGGTCTCGACGCCGCCATCGGTGCCGGCGCCGTCGGTGTCGATGTCGGCGTCAGTACAATCATCGAGGCCGACCTGCAAACCTTGACGTTGCTTAGCAGACAAAAAGTCGAGGTACTCTTGTTCACCCTCATAATCCATCTCGTCTGCATCTTGGTCAGAAGGCCCGGTTTCTTCGTTGTTCGACATGTTTCCTATGATTAAGTCTCCTCGTTTAATACTAAAACTATGAAAAAATGAGAAATGACATAAACAAAGATCTATGTTTGCCGGAATGTCGTTTCCTAGCTACTCCCGGCCCTCGATATGCCTACTATCTAGCACAAGTCATGCCAAAATTCACGAAAAATTTCGGCATGACCTTTTGCTAAAAAATGGACATATCGAGCGCTTGAAATTCACCGGAACGGAAATGAATCGACATTCTGGCGTAACATAGGCCACTCGGATCATTTACCCTGCACATAATCATCATGTCCAAATTCCAAATATGACATGTCCAAAACATCACATGTCCACATATCACATGTCCACTTCAAATTTGCATATAAAAGGAACAAAAATATAGAACTTGAAGAAAAATGCAAGAAGTCATAACAATATTTGAAAGTAAATTTCAGCCTACCTAAATTTGCTTTAACAAGGGATGTTGATCTGGGCAATTTCTTAAACTAATTCTGTTTTTTAAATACTAATTCTAATTAACTAACTAGCATATAAAATTTAAATAGCAACAATTACTTAAACTACAAAACCTAGCTAAATTCATAACTAAATAGATAACCTAATTAACCTACTGCCCTAACTAAAACCTAAGTAAATTAACCAAAGAACCCTAGCTAGCAGAGAGAGGAGGAGCGGTGGGGGCTTACAGAGGGTGCAGGTGAAAGCACAAGTGCTCCCTAGGTGGTTTTGGTAATTAATGTCAACATATCTCTTGTTGGACTAACACTTTTATCTAGTATGTTTCAAATAAGTTCAAGAATGGAGTGGCATGGACTAAAGGATGTGGGAACCCCTTCAAGATGCTAAGGACAAAGGATTGGCTCAAGCTTCAAGCTCAAGACTCTTCATTTTATATTTTGGTGATCCAAGATCACACTGAGTCTATAGGAAAAGCCAATACTATCAAGAAGGGATGAGGTGTTGCTTAATGAGTTTCTTGCTCCACGGTGCTTAGTGATATGCTCCAAAATCCTCAACTACTTTCCCACTTCCACACGTATGACCTAAAGTCAAACTCGGCCCCACCGATTCTTTCTATCCGGCGCCACCGAGTTCAGTTGTCATAGCCACTACCGCAAACCCTAGGCAAATCGGTTTCACCGATAGGGATCTCGATCTCACCGAGATGGGATTGTAATCTCTCTGTGTATGTACATTACCAAAATTGGTCTCACCGAGTTTGTGCAATCGGTACTACCGAGATTACAATGCAAACTCTCTGGTTAACTTATTACCAAAATCGGTCCCATCGAGTTTGAGTAATCGGTCTCAACGAGTTTGCCTGACCAACTCTCTAGTTAGCTAATTACCAAAATCGGTCTCACCGAGTTTGTGTAATTGGTCTCACCGAGATTACGTTATTCCCTAACCCTAACCATATCGGTCCTACCGAGTTGCATGTCGGTCCCACCGAAAACCCGAACGGTCACTAGGTTTACTGAATCGGTCCGACGGAGTTTGTTGATTCGGTCCCACCGAGTTTGGTAAATTGTGTGTAACGGTTAGATTTTCTGTGGAGGCTATATATAACCCTCCACCTCCGCTTCATTCGTGGAGAGAGCCATCAGAACAAGCCTACACTTCCGGCATCCTATTTCTGAGAGAGAACCACCTACTCATGTGTTGAGGCCAAGATATTCCATTCCTACCATATGAATCTTGATCTCTAGCCTTCCCCAAGTTGCTTTCCACTCAAATCTTCTTTCCACCAAATCCAAATCCTGTGAGAGAGAGTTGAGTGTTGGGGAGACTATCATTTTAAGCACAAGAGCAAGGAGTTCATCATCAACGCACCATTTGTTACTTCTTGGAGAGTGGTGTCTCCTAGATTGGCTAGGTGTCACTTGGGAGCCTCCGACAATATTGTGGAGTTGAACCAAGGAGTTTGTAAGGGCAAGGAGATCGCCTACTTCGTGAAGATCTACCGCTAGTGAGGCAAGTCCTTCGTGGGCGACAGCCATGGTGGGATAGAAAAGGTTGCTTCTTCGTGGACCCTTCGTGGGTGGAGCCCTCCGTGGAATCGCGCAACCGTTACCCTTCGTGGGTTGAAGTCTCCATCAACGTGGATGTACGATAGCACCACCTATCGGAACCACGACAAAAACATCCGTGTCTCCAATTGCGTTTGAATCCTCCAAAACCCTTCCCTTTACATTCTTGCAAGTTGCATGCTTTACTTTCCGCTGCTCATATACTCCTTGCATGCTTGCTTGTTATGTATTGTGAATGTTAAACATGTGCCTAAACTCCACTTAAACCTAAAGAAGTTAAAAACTGCAACTTTGATACTTAGTGTCTAATCACCCCCCCCCCCTCTAGACACCTCTTCTCAAGATCCTACAAGTGGTATCAGAGCTTTGGTCTCCATTGCCTTGGTTTAATCACCATTTGAGGAAGATGGATGAGTCTACTTTGGAGAGTCTTAGACATAGAGTGCCTATTCTTGATGGAGAGTATTTTCATGAGTGGAAAAATGAGATGCTTGTAATTTTCGATCAATATCATTTGAACAAGTACATTGCTAGCCCTTGTGCACCTCATGTTGACCCTATGCATCCTACCCTTGATGAATCAATTGACATGAATAGGAATCTTAGAACTGTTAATCTTATCACTAGAGGCTTGCCTAGAAACTTAATTAGAAACTTACCTACTCTTGAGTGTGCCTACACTATATGGAAATTTCTTAAGGAACGCTTTCCAAATTATTCCTTGAAAAATCTAGATGAAATTCTCCATAAGTCTATTGCCTTGAGTAAGATAAATACTAGTGATCCTATGTTTGGTGATCGTCTATTTGAACTTACAGACCTTATGCGTGCCAAAGGAGATGTTGGAATTATTGGTGATATTATTTCCGAAGCTATAAGATTTCATAAGCAAGATCATTGTCAAACTCACTCTAATGAATTATCCTCTCTAGGACTTGATCCACCACATGACGATGTTGAACATGGATACTATGATGAGGATGATGATAGTGACTTTGATCTTGACGATGCAATGAGACATTTTGGTCTTATGGCAAATCTTCGGGGATATATGTCAGGAGGAAAGGAATGGGTTCTTGACAGTGGATGTACCGATCACATGACCGGAGATAAAGACATGTTTCGTGAGCTTGCTGAAAATGATAGTCCTCGAAAGTATGTCACCTTCGGTGACAACTCAAAGGGTAAGGTAGTTGTCCTCGGTAAGGTGGCCATCTCACATGATAGCTCCATTCAGAATGTTATGCTCGTTGAATCTCTTGGCTACAACTTACTTTCAGTATCTAGACTTGCTGATTTCGGTTTCAATGTCCTATTTACTGAAGTAGATTGCCAAGTGTTTCGTCGAGACAATCATAAAATGTTCTTTACTGGTATACGTAGAGGTGATCTTTACATTGTTGATTTCTCTAAAAAGGCACAACCTAAAACTTGCTTCATTGCTAAATCCTCAAAAGGTTGGTTATGGCATAGACGACTAGGTCATGTTGGCATGAGAAACCTTGACAAGCTTATCAAAGGGAATCATATCCTTGGCGTTAACGATGTCATATTTGATAAGGATAGACTTTGCAGTGCTTGTCAAGCAGGTAAACAGGTTGGAGGAAGGCATCCCGTGAAAAACATCATGACCACAAGGAGGCCACTTGAGCTACTACACATGGATCTTTTTGGTCCCAACGCTTACAAGAGTCTCGGTGGAAATTCTTTTGGTCTAGTTATAGTTGATGATTTTTCAAGATTTACGTGGGTATTCTTTCTCGATGACAAATCGCAGGTCCAAAAGATCTTCAAAAACTTCGCTAGGAAGGCCCAAAATCAATTTGAAGTAAAGATCAAGAAGGTTCACAGCGACAACGGAATGGAGTTCAAGAATGAAAATGTGGACACCTTTCTTGACGAAGAAGGGATTTCACACGAGTTCTCGGCTACGTACACACCTCAACAAAATGGAGTTGTTGAGAGGAAGAACCGGACGCTCATCAAAATGGCGAGAACGATGCTTGATGAGTACAAGACGCCGAAGCACTTTTGGGCAGAAGCGGTTGAGACAGCTTGTCATGCAACAAATCGCTTGTATCTTCACAAGCTACTCGGCAAGACGACATACGAGCTCCTCACCGGTAACAAACCCCAAGTTGGGTACTTTCGAGTATTCGGCTCAAAGTGCTACATTCTTGATAAGCATCATCGTTCAAAATTTGCTCCTAAGTCACATGAAGGTTTCCTACTAGGTTATGGCTCAAACTCTCACACTTACCGTGTCTACAACAATTTCACCCGAAATGTTGAAGAGACGGTAGATGTGAAGTTTGATGAATCTAACGGCTTGCAAGTAGAGCAATTGCCAATTGATGTAGGAGACAAAGATCCTTCGGAAGCAATCTAAGACTTGTCTATTGGCAAGCTCCGTCCAACGGAGGTGAAGGAGAGTACCTCGTCCGTCCAAGTGGAAGCTTCTACTTCACGACAAGGTGAACCAAGAGTTGATACGGAAGCATCCACAAGTGGAACACACCAAGATGAAGAAAACGAGGAAGAACATCACGAACGTCAACAACCTCCTTCTCCACCACGACAAGAAAACAACAACGCCAACAATGAAGAAGATCAAGAAGAAGAAGAAGAAGAAGAACAAGATGAAGAAGATGTTCAACCAAAACCCAAGAAAAAGCTTTCACGAGTTCGAGCAAGAATTGCTAAAGACCATCCCGTAGAGAAAATATACAATGATATTCAAACCGGGAGAATCACTCGCTCTAAAACTCGTTTAGCTAACTTTTGTGAAATCTATTCTTTCATCTCTAGCATTGAACCTATGAAGGTTGAAGAAGCATTGGAAGATCTGGATTGGATAAATGCTATGCATGAAGAGCTACACAACTTTGAGAGAAACCAAGTTTGGACATTGGTTGA
This sequence comes from Aegilops longissima, assembly GCA_021605205.1. Lineage (NCBI taxonomy): Eukaryota > Viridiplantae > Streptophyta > Magnoliopsida > Poales > Poaceae > Aegilops > Aegilops longissima. The sequence goes on from CM038682.1 coordinate 55,138,869, forward strand.
GAAGCCCGACAACAACCACAACATCATCGGTACCAAATGCGTGTTTCGCAACAAGCAAGATGAAGATGGACAAGTAGTTCGCAACAAAGCACGCCTAAATGCCCAAGGCTACACACAAGTCGAAGGTATGGACTATGGTGAGACTTATGCTCCGTTGCTAGGCTTGAATCCGTCGCATCTTACTTGCCTATGCTAATCACCATGATATCACCTTATACCAAATGTACATTAAAAGTGCCTTTTAAATGGTGAAATAGAGGAGGAAGTTTATGTTAAACAACCTCCGGCTTTATCAATCCTAAGAAACCCAATCATGTTTACAAACTTCACAAAGCTCTTTATGGTCTTAAACAAGCTCCTAGAGCTTGGTATAAATGCTTGACCAAGTTTCTTCTTGAAAAGGATTTGAATTGGGAAAATTGATTCCACACTTTTACTAAAAGGGTTAATGGAGAATTATTTGTATGCCAAATTTATGTTGATGATATCATATTTGGATCAACTAACCCTCATTTTAGTGAGAAGTTTGGAAAGCTAATGTCGGAGAAGTTTGAGATGTCAATGATGAGTGAACTCAAATTCTTTCTTGGGTTGCAAATCAAGCAAACTAAGGAAGGTACTTTTGTTTCTCAAATGAAGTACACTAAGGACTTATTCAAGAAGTTCAATATGCAAGAGTGCAAAGGTATGTCTACACCCATGCCTACTAGTGGACATCTTGATTTGACCAAAGATGGTAAACCAGTTGACCAAAAGGTTTATCGCTCTATGATTGGTTCATTGTTATACCTATGTGCTTCACGTCCCGATATTATGCTAAATGTGTGCATGTGTGCAAGATATCAAGCTGCTCCTAAAGAATGTCATCTTAAGGCCGTAAAAAGGATAGTGAGATACTTAATTCATACACCAAATTTTGGCATTTGGTATCCTAAGAGGGCCTCTTTCGATCTTGTTGGCTACTCCGACTCGGACTATGCCGGAGACAAGGTTGATAGAAAGTCCACTTCGGGTACTTGTCAATTTCTTGGTAGATCTCTTGTGTCTTGGTCCTCCAAGAAACAAAACTCGGTATCCTTATCTACCGCCGAAGCGGAGTACATTGCCGATGGTTCATGTTGTGCTCAATTACTTTGGATGACCCAAACTCTTAAAGATTATGGGATATATGTGAAACATGTTCCATTGCTTTGTGACAATGAAAGTGCTATCAAAATTGGTCATAATCCCGTACAACATTCTCGAACTAAGCATATAGAAGTTCGTCATCATTTCATTCGAGATCATGTTGCTAAGGGTGACATTAATCTTAAGCATGTTCGCACCGAAAAGCAATTAGCGGATATATTCACTAAACCTCTTGATGAGAAAGTGTTTTGCAGGTTGAGAGGAGAATTGAACATCATTGATGCTTCAAACTTTGAGTAGAAACTCCATTGGATACATGCAAGACATGAGCTTATGACTAACCCTTGATATTTCTCTTATGATGAAAATCTTATGTCTTGGATATATTTGCATCTTGCATGTTATATAACCCATGTAGGTACTTGGTTGAATCAAATTCCATGAGATTGTAATCTACTCACATCTTGAGCAATCTCTACATCACCAAGTCTCTACACTATGGTGGTTGAAGACAAGGAAGCACGGAATCATTCAAACATATCCTTTGACAAACTCTATGTTGAGCTTCATGATTGACATTTTTGGATACACAAGTGCTCCTCCTTGCAAGAACTAACCCATGTAGGTAGATGGACTCAAATTCCAAGTGGTGCTCCCAACTCTTGATGAGCTACATCAACCTTGAGCAACCCACACAAGTTCAACTACATGGTCAACACCACCAACCAAGGTATGTTATTCCATCTTAGAGAAGCTTTACTCTAAGTCATGAGCTAAAGCAACTCGACAAGATGTGAATACATCAAGATGCTTAAACAAAAAATGGTAACCCCATTTTGAGCTTAAACGATGAGTATGACCTATGATCAAGTGATCTCACTTGACTCCTAAGTCAATATACTCTAGCATAGGTGACTTTATTGCCGACCATCTCTAGATGAAGTTCTCTCGTGTTCTTTTCTGTGTTTTTGCATTTGTCTCATGCATAAAAAAACTTCATCTAGATTTCTTTCTTTTCTTTTCTGTTTGCTCTGCCTTTCCTGCATCCAATTCATTGCATATCATTCAGTAAATTCCTTGCAAATCTTTGTGAGATCTTACTAGTCTAGTGAGCTGAGGTGACAACTGTTTTCTCTGTGATGAACTCGGCTTCACCGATTTGTTGTTTTCGGTACAACCGAAGCATACCACTCGGTGCCACCGATTTCACAACAGGAAAAACAGCTTGCCACTTATTCTGTGTTTCCTCTGATCCAGCTCCACTCAATGAATCTTGTCCTCTACAAGCATCACATTTATATAAATGCTTTGTGCTGTGACTCAAGGATCAAACCCTTCTTGGAAATTGATGTCAAAGGGGGAGAGAGAGATCACATCAAAGCTCATCACTTCCAAAAGACATGTACTTCCACAGGGGGAAAAAGAGATCTCCAGGGGGAGAGAATACTCAAGTAGAAAGTATTTCTCAAGGATCCCAGATGCTTGGTGTTCAAGAGGAGAGATGCCACATGTCTTCTTGAGGGGAAAGACATGTTCATATGTGCTTATTTGCATTAGCTTTGTTCATTTATATCTTTCAGCTCTGATTTTCTGTTCCCTATCTTCTCCCAGTATCCCATGCTAGATTCAGGGGGAGCAAGACATCTAAGGGAAAGAAATCATTTAAATTCATTGCATACCTTTACCCTTGGGGACATGTCTAATCCAATGTAGTACTTAGTACTTACTCTCTACATGTCATCCCAGTCTTGGTATTCTTGTGGTTTCTTCTGTTTGCTCGGCTAGTAGATGTACTGTGTTATCTAACCTTGTTTACGCAGGTTCATTCCATCCTAAGCCAACTCAAGACTACAAGGTAAGTATATGCATCACACTCATGTGTATGAGGAATTCTTGCTGATGTACATACTGTTTGCAAGAAGGACTCATGAGCATGAAGGTATTTTCTTTAATATTCTTTGCTCTGATGCATATGGACAAGATACATGTAACACATTGCCTACTCTATCATGGTTATGCTCTCACATGCTTCTATATTCCATATTCACATGATTGCATACATGTAGGGGGGCCTATGCTTGTTGCATGTCTTTCCGAAGCTTTACTTGCTATTTTTATATCTTTATCTAAAGCTTTGATGTATGTTGTCATCAATTACCAAAAAGGGGGAGATTGAAAGCACAAGTGCTCCCTAGGTGGTTTTGGTAATTAATGTCAACATATCTCTTGTTGGACTAACACTTTTGTCTAGTATGTTTCAGATAAGTTCAACAATGGAGTGGCATGGACTAAAGGATGTGGGAACCCCATCAAGATGCTAAGGACAAAGGATTGGCTCAAGCTTCAAGCTCAAGACTCTTCATTTTATATTTTGGTGATCCAAGATCACATTGAGTCTATAGGAAAAGCCAATACTATCAAGAAGGGATGAGGTGTTGCTTAATGAGTTTCTTGCTCCACAGTGCTTAGTGATATGCTCCAAAACCCTCAACTACTTTCCCACTTCCACACATATGACCTAAAGTCAAACTCGGCCCCATCGATTCTTTCTATCCGGCGCCACCGAGTTCAGTTGTCATAGCCACTGCCACAAACCCTAGGCAAATCGGTTTCACCGATAGGGATCTCGGTCTCACCGAGATGGGATTGTAATCTCTCTGTGTGTGTCCATTACCAAAATCGTTCTCACCGAGTTTGTGCAATCGGTACTACCGAGATTACAATGCAAACTCTCTGGTTAACTTATTACCAAAATCGGTCCCACCGAGTTTGAGTAATCGGTCTCACCGAGTTTGCCTGACCAACTCTCTGGTTAGCTAATTACCAAAATCGGTCTCACCGAGTTTGTGTAATCGGTCTCACCGAGATTAAGTTATGCCCTAACCCTAACCATATCGGTCCTACCGAGTTGCATGTCGGTCCCATCGAAAACCCTAACGGTCACTAGGTTTACTGAATCGGTCCGACGGAGTTTGTTGATTCGGTCCCACCGAGTTTGGTAAATTGTGTGTAACGGTTAGATTTTGTGTGGAGGCTATATATACCCCGCCACCTCCTCTTCATTCGTGGAGAGAGCCATCAGAACAAGCCTCCACTTCCAGCATCCTATTTCTGAGAGAGAACCACCTACTCATGTGTTGAGGCCAAGATATTCCATCCCTACCATATGAATCTTGATCTCTAGCCTTCCCCAAGTTGCTTTGCACTCAAATCTTCTTTCCACCAAATCCACATCCAGTGAGAGAGAGTTGAGTGTTGGGGAGACTATCATTTGAAGCACAAGAGCAAGGAGTTCATCATCAACGTACCATTTGTTACTTCTTGGAGAGTGGTGTCTCCTAGATTGGCTAGGTGTCACTTGGGAGCCTCCGACAAGATTGTGGAGTTGAACCAAGGAGTTTGTAAGGGCAAGGAGATCGCCTACTTCGTGAAGATCTACCGCTAGTGAGGCAAGTCCTTCGTGGGCGACGGCCATGGTGGGATAGACAAGGTTGCTTCTTCATGGACCCTTCGTGGGTGGAGCCCTCCGTGGACTCGTGCAACCGTTAACCTTCGTGGGTTGAAGTCTCCATTAACGTGGATGTACGATAGCACCACCTGTCGGAACCATGACAAAAACATCCGTGTCTCCAATTGTGTTTGAATCCTTCAAAACCCTTCCCTTTACATTCTTGCAAGTTGCATGCTTTACTTTCCGCTGCTCATATACTCCTTACATGCTTGCTTGTTATGTATTGTGAATGTTAAACTTGTGCCTAAACTCCACTTAAACCTAAAGAAGTTAAAAACTGCAACTTTGGTACTTAGTGTCTAATCACCCACCCTCTAGACACCTCTTCTCAAGATCCTACAGCAGACCCGACGACGGCCGAGGTTGGGAGGGGTTCTGGTCGGGCTCGAGGCCGGGGCCGCCATGGGCGAGCGCCGGGAACGGGGTCGGAGTCGGGGTCGGGGCCGTGGGCTGCGGGCGGCGCTGGGTCGAGGCGGCCGAGGGCACGGCGAAGGCAGGGCTCCGGCGGTGCAACGAGGGAAGAGAGAGTGTGGGGATTTGGGGGAAAAGAAGCGGGATGAAGAGAGGAGTGGGGATTTTGGGGGTTAAGTGGGCATAGCAGTAGCGCGTTTAAATAAAACGCGCTATAGCTACTACAGGTAGCTATAGCGGTTTTATGAGGAAACCGCTACTGCTATCTTGACTAGTTGTAGATCTTTTCTCAGAAAAGCGCTGCTGCTATAACCAGTACCTATATAGCAGTTTTCCTGTTTGTTTCCTTCTATTTTCTTTTCCTTTATTTTCTCTCACTTTTCTTTTCTTTTTTTCTGAGAGCAGTGAACGAAGGGAAGGTGATATATATTGCATCATTTGACGGTTAAGTATGTATACAAAATAGGAACATATATATTACATCATTGGACCCATGCATAATAATGGCTAAGTGTGTATACAAAATAGGAACATATATATTACATCATTTGACCGATAACATACGGTTCCTCGGCGTTGACGTTTTCGTTTTTGAGTGAGCTTCTTTCCCTTCTTATTCGTTGAAGAATAATTGAGCCCCTCATTGTGACTTTTCCTTTTCCATGGAGTACGATTTTTCTTAGGTAATGTAGTATTGATTCTTCTTTTGACGTATACTTCATCATCATCATCATCTTCCCTCATTGGGTTGCCCTACTGGTCGTAGTCTTCCTCGTTGGCGACTCCATCCATTCCAATGATGTTCCTTTTGCCTCTCCTCATGACAACATTGCTGGGATTGCGCGGGTCGGTTATGAAGAAGCATTGTGTCACGTGCTTAGCGTGTACCCATGACTCGTTTTTTGCGATAGCATTCATGGTAGCGCTCTTGGCGTCGGGTATTGCCATGGTAGTGAAATACCGGTTTTATCTTTTGACATTCTTAGCCCATCTGACACGGAACATCATCGTGTTGTGCAGTCCAGAGTAGTCAAGCTCCCAGATCTCCTCGACCCTTTCGTAAAATCTATCAGTTGCGTCGTTGTCGCGGCCGGTCATGCATTCCATCGTCACCCCTGAGTTCTGATCATCACTGTCCGTATCTTTGGCCTCCATGTAGAACGTGTATCCGTTGATATCGTATGCCTGATAGGTTACGAGGTTGGGCGAGGGGCCATGTGCTAAGACGTATATGAGCAATGCGTCCTTAGAGCCCTCCTCCGGGGGATTAGCAATAATATGCTCTTTGAACCAATCCAGAAAAGTGGAGTTGTGCTCTCTAGTAACTTCAGCGTCCGTCCTGCATACCCCCCGGTCACGATACTTCTTTGCGATAATTTCTTTGTGCAGTGCCACGATAGGATCTACCTCGTCTAGGTGTTGTAGCACTACCAAGTTTGCTCTGTCAAAGTCGTTGCGTCGATCTGAGTATGCCACGTGCAGTTCCCTGCGACCGTTGGAGTGACCTTCTCCTTCTAGCCTCCCATCGTGCTTGTTAACGGACAAGCCAACACCAACACTAGGCGGCTGGTCTGCGCCATATAGAAAATTCTCACAGAAAGAGATGCACTCTTGTGTCAGATAGCCCTGGACGATGCTTCCATCCGGACGGGACATGTTACGACCGAATCCTTTGATGATACCATTCATCCTCTCAAACGGCATCATGTTGTGCAGGAATGATGGCCCCAGGTCTATTATGCCGTCCACAATATGGACACACAGATGCACCATCACGTCAAAGAACGCGTGCGGGAAGTACATCTCAAGCTCATTCAGTATCACAACGATCCCTTCCTGTAGCCTTCGGAGCTGCTTCACACTGATCGACTTTCGAGAGATGATGTCGAAAAAGTTGCAGAGACCAATAAGCGTGTCACGGACGTGCTTGTCCATTATCCCTCTAAGTTCAACATGTAGTATCTGCGTCATCATCACATGATAGTCATGGGACTTCATCCCGCTGAACCTTTTCTTGTCTGTGTCTAGATATCTGTTTATCTTGCCAGAGTAACCGGAACTAACTTTGACTCAGGTAAGGCACTTAAAGAATTGATCGATCTCTGCCTGACTTAAGATGAAGCAAGAAGGGGGGCAATAATCCTCTTCCTTTACTTTCTTGCCCTTCTTCTCCCGCGCCTCTGTCTCCGTCTCTGTCTCATCTAACTTTTTACGGGGCGGCATGTGCAGATCTTCCCTGATATTTAACTCTTGCAAGTCTTTTCTTGCCTTCGGCCCATCCTTGGTCTTATCCGGCATGTTCATCAGTGTCGCGAGCAAGCTCCCAAGGACATTATTACACATATGCATTTGATCAATCTTAGATATATGCATTTCATCAAGGCAATGAGGTGTATCGAGTTTGTGCCAGTACTCCAAGTCCCAGAACACAGACCTCGTCTTCCATACCTTCAGCAGCGGCTCCGGTGCCTCTTTCATCGTCTTTCCCGGCGCGGGGCACTGCTTCCAATTTTTCAACAGCTCATCGATTTCAGCCCCGCTCCGCTTACGTGGAGGTCCTCGATGCTCAGCATGACCATTGAATAGATCTCCACGGTTTCTCCACGGGTCGTCCGGTTCGAGCCATCTCGATGCCCCATGTACACGATTTTCCTAGACCCGCCATCTTTCCTTGACGTTAGCTGCTGAGACGTCGTATCATCCATGCACCGCGTGCATCTGCAATATCCATGGCACACCTGGCCTGCGACATATCCGTAACCGAGATAGTCGTGCACCGTCGTGATCAGCGAAGCTCTCATGTAGAAATACTCGCCTTTGCTGGTGTCCCATGTCTTGGCCGGTGTTTTCCATAACATGTCTAACTCCCCTTGAAGTAGCCCTAGATACAGATTAATATTATTTCCTGGTTGTTTCGGCCCTTGAATCAGCATGCTCATGTGAATGTACTTCGACTTCATGCACAACCAGGGGGGAGGTTGTACATCCATACAAACACGGGCCATGTGCTATGGTTGGTGTTCTGGTTGCCAAACGGATTCATGCCATCGGTACATGCGCCGAGCACGATGTTCCTTGCATCACATTCGAAATACCGATAGAAGCCGTTCAATGCTCTCCACTGGCTTTCATCCTTGACATGTCTCAGCTTCGGATCATCTCCATCGTCGGGCTTCTTCCTCTCCGCGTCCCAGCGCATTAGCTTTGCTTCCTTGGGATCTACGAAATACCGCTGGAGACGAGGAGTGATCGGTAAGTACCACACAACTTTCTGGGACATTTCTTCCCGGCCTTCTTGTATCGAGAAGCATTGCACACCGGACAGCTTATTTTTCCGCGTGCTCTTCCCATAAATTATGCAATCGTTGACGCATGCATGGTATCTAACGTGCGGCAGATCAAGAGGGCACACGATCTTCTTGGCCTCATCCACACTAGTAGGACATAGATTCCCCGCAGGAAGAACATCCTTTAGTTACTTGAGATGCTCATCGAGGCTAGTGTCGGTCGATTTGTTTTTAGCCTTCGTCTTCAGGAGTTGGAGCGTAAAACTCAAGCGGGTCACCTCAGGATTGCAACCATCATACAATGGAGTGTTCGAGTCTACCACCAGTTGCTGCAGCTTAGCCTCCTCTCTAGAAGCAGCTCTCTCAGTACTCGTCTCCTTGCGAAGCAGTGCTTGAACATGAGGGTCCCGCATGATTGAACTTAGTACCGACGAACTCTGCTGCGTGGAGTCCACGTTCTCTCCGCCGCCATGTCTGGCCCCTTCTCCTCCGCCATGTCCGTCCCCTTCTCCGCCGCCATGTCCGGCCTCTTCCCCGCCGCCATTATCCATCATCTCTTCGTCTTGCCCCGTGTCATCATTGCCTGCCCCGTCGGCGTCCTCAACATCATCATCCTCATCTTCAATTATCCACCGAGTATAGCCATCCATGAAACCAGTCATGAGCAGGTGCGCTTCGACACGACCATCGTCATAGGGGTCGAGCCAAACTATTCCTTTGCATTTTCATCACAGACATAAAACCTCTGTCAGGTTATTTTCTTTCATGTCCTGCACCGCCGACCGCAACCACCTGTCCACCATCGTTCCACTGACCATCATGAACGTATGCACGGTAATAAAAAAATTGATTATAAAAATGTGTGCATGCATCAAAGTCATACAAAAATTCGGCATGACCTTCCCTAAAAATAGGACATATAGATCTAGAGTTCGCCCGGAATTCGCCGAAACGGAAATAAATCGACATTTCGGCAAAACATAGGCAACTCAAAAGCACAATTCGGCGTCAACTCATGCCACACACACAATTTCCATCATATCGCCCAATTATCATATCACACACACATACACATATTTCCATTCTTGCAAAAGCATGAAATTTTAATCACCTATTGTCTCGAGATCGAGCACACGGTAGAGATGATGATGTAGGGAGATCAAAAGTGGACAAGGCTCTTCTTGACAAAGCTAGATCTAGTTAGGGGCACATAGGTCACTTCACTAAATGCTACATCTACCTAGCTAGCTAATTTGGGAGGAGACAACTTCAACTAGTGGAGGGGGAAGGAAAAAGAGAAACGAGATGCATTAATGGAGGTGGTGGAGTTAGCTAGGAGTAATAAAGAGAGAGAAAGGTAGGTAGAAGAGGGAGAGTAATGGAGGGAGAAGTATTGAGGAAGAAGCAAAGTGAGGGAGAGAGGAGGTGGGAGGTAGGGGAAAGTGAGGAAGAGAGGAGATGGGGGAGGGGAGGAGGGGAGGGGAAAAAGGTGGCATTATATATGCTGCGTCCTAGCAGTAGCGCGGGCTGCAAAGCGCGCTACTGCTAATAGAGTAGCAACAGCGAGCTTTCTGCACACGCTACTGATAAGCAGGGCCCGCCATGTGGCCACTTTCAAAATTAGCAGCAGCAAATAGAGAAAAAAGCGCGCTACTACTATTGCATTAGCAGTAGCGCGTGTCGCGCCAGCGCGCTGCTGCTAAACTTAGGTTGGTGGGTACTGTCGGTCGATTTTACTAGCAGCGCGGTTCCTCTAGGCCGCGCTACTGCTAACTTGGTAGCAGTAGTGCCTATCTTGTACATGTGCTACTGAAAATTAGCAGTAGCGCCAGTTTTTGTAACGCGCTGCTGCTAAGATTCTGTGTATAAGGTTTTCCCTAGTAGTGTAGGAAAGGGGGGAACCTACTCCTAGTTGGAGTAGGATTCCCCACCTTGGGGCGCACCCCTTGAGGCCGATCGGCCCCCTCCTCCACTCCTTTATATACGGGGGAGGGGGCACCCCATAGACACACAAGTTGATTTCTTAGCCGTGTGCGGTGCCCCCCTCCACAGATTTCCACGTCGGTCATATCATTCTAGTGCTTAGGCGAAGCCCTGCGTCGGTAACTTCATCATCACCGTCATCACGCCCTCGTGCTGACGAAACTCTCCCTCGGCCTCAGCTGGATCAAGAATTCGAGGGACGTCACCGAGCTGAAAGTGTGCAAATCACGGAGGTGTCGTGCGTTCTGTACTTGATCGGTTGGATTGTGAAGATGTTCGACTACATCAACCGCGTTGCTTAACGCTTTCGCTTTCGGTCTATGAGGGTACGTGGACACACTCCCCCGCTCGTTGCTACGCATCACATAGATAGATCTTGCGTGATCGTAGGTAAAAATTTTGAAATACTGCGTTCCCCAACGCTAAGAATATCTCTCCATCGGTTGAGGAGCAAATCTCACTCTTGAGCTATCTAGCCCCTTATCAAACTTTACGATGAACCTATAAGTTGTCATTATGATCACCGTGTTACATATGACATTTGAGCAACCCCAAAGTTCATCATACGGTAAGAGTGACTACGAAACTCTCATGGTCTAAGGAACTAAAGCATACATTAACTCTCTGTGTTATATGAATTGACTTATGACGATAGTATCTCAAAGTATAACAAAGAAGTTGGGTCAATTCAATATCTTCCAATGTCATATTCTCAAAGTTATTTTGGGACTATCGTTACACTTAACGATATCCCAAGATCCGGAAAATGTGACTATTTACAACATTTGAGCTAGTCCTAGAGGCAAGACTAGGAATCAGGTTTTACCATTTATCATTCCACACGTGCATATGAGTTTTCCACTGAATCGCATATTCCAGGATCATAATAGTTACAGCATGGAATATAAACTCTTCATTATAAACATGGAAATAAATAATACAATATTATTGCCTCTAGGGCATATTTCAAACATAGAGAACAAAAGAAAAATATACAAAAATGATTCTTCAATAAATTTTCCATGACCCATGAATTAAATTTTCCAACATAAAAAAAATGCCTTGCTCTATGCATAAAATTTGACATCACACACAAAAAGAAAATACCAGGTCCATGAAGTAAATTTGCCATGCTCCAAAAATAATAACAGTCATGTTCGATGAAGTAAATTTGCCATGGTCCAACCATGTCCCACGAGGTAAATTTGCCATGGTCCAAAAGAAGGATATTTGCCATTTTCCAAAATAAAGATATTTGTCATGGTACATAAAAAGAAATTTTCCATGCTACAAAATACTTTTTGCCATGGTCCAAATTTGTTTTTGCCATGATGGAATTATTGGGGAGTTTTGTAAATATTTGCATGGCAAATGGTCACATATTTTGCCATAAATGCATTTTTGGGGGAGTTTGTAAATAGTTGCACGGTAAATTTAAACGAACTTAGGTTCAAACGTATGTCTTTCAGTTTTCTTGCATGTCTTTAAGTTATGGAAAAATTAGTTTCTCATGCACGTCAATTTGTAAAATTTCTTGTATGGCATTTTTGGCTACAAACATCATGTCTACTTTTTTTTGTGGCGACAATTTTAGGCTTTTCCTCATGGCAATTTCTCACACACCTCTGTTGTGTCATGGGGGGGTGTAAAAGCATGATTCTTTTCTGATCAAGTAGGATGGCAATTTTTCCTTTTGCATGACGACATTTTTCGTTGTAACAATTTTTTTGGGACCAACTTCACAAGGATTTTTTTAATTTGTTTCTCAACATCTATGGCAAATTAAAAATAATTTACGTTGTTTTTTAGTGTTTTGTACATCATGGCATTTTTTAAAGGTCTGGTACCTGTTTTGGTGCTCAAACCTGGGTTTTTTGGCCCATTTTTTCCCACAGTTACGATTATCAGCGTGAAGTTTTAACGTTACAAATGTTTGCTGATTCAAAAAAATGTCATGCATTTTGGAAAATGTCCATCAGAAGAAAAAATGTTCATGGCTTCCAAAAAAATGTTCACGATTTCATAGAATGCTTGTGAATTTGTAAAAAATATTTGTGAATTTGTTAAAGCAAAACGCAGTACATTGGTTTCAGCTCTCATCCTAACAACAGCATCGAGCGGCCTAAGAAAATCGGTTGAGACAGGGAACGGCAGTCCTGCAGAAAAGTAACACCAGCCAACACCAACCTTACATCAGACCATAACATGCTGATCAAGATGGCACCACAAATCCTGGTCACAAAATCAGGAGGAAAGAAGACCAAATCAGGGGAGAACAGCAGAACTGTTCTATATAGCATAGATATAATCAATTGTTCATAACATACATGGACATGATGTTCAAGGCAGCATGAAAAGCACGAAACGAGTGATAGTGGAAGTACTACTTCAGCCGTACAAAGTGTTCGGTTCTACTAGTTGTAGTACTAATTAGAATATAGAAGTAAGAACAAAGTACAAAAGGCATGGCTCATATGGGATGTCCAAATAATTAAGATGGACCATGGCGGCACCTTACATCACTATGTTGAATAGAGGCGGTTATCATGCTCTTCGATTTCCACATTTCGTAAAAACGCATCATCAGGGTCGCAATGCAACAAACGTTGGGCAGAGCCAGCCCAGGTCGTCCCCCTCGTGTTGCCCCCATGGGCGACCCAGGGGGAACCCTAGCCGCCATCCTCTCGGCCCTCCTCCGCCTCCACCTCTCCTCGCCGCCGTCCGCAACGCCGCCGGGCAAAGCTTGGCCGGCTGGGCGGCGGTGGGGCATCTCTCCCCCTTGGAGCGTCTTGGGCGGCACGGGACGACCAGATCGTGAAGAGGCGTCGGGCTAGCGCGGGGCCTGGCAGCGCGGCAGGCGAGCATCTTGGCGGCGGCGCGTTGCGGCGCCGGCGACGCGGCACGGCAGCTGCGGCTTGGATGCGACTCCACGGCGTGGTGGTGGTTGTGTGGTCTTCAGATCTGGTGGTCGCGGGCGCCGCCATGTTCAGGCTGGATCCATCCGGATCTGGCGCTTGGATGTTGTCGCCGGCGCAGGGTGGTGGTCTACGCCGCTGGCCTCGTCGGATTGTTGGATCCGGCGCCTGGAGTCTACGGCGGCTGTCCTTCTTGATCCTCATTTCTGGTGGGTTGAGCTCCATGGCACTTGCATCTCTGTTGGTCTCGGTTCATCTCGTTGTCGGATCCGGAACAGTCGGAGGTTTGGTGGTGTAGGTTGGGGACCGGAGGAAACTTTGGCCGGCTGGTTCGCCCCGGCATCGGCGGCGTCCCTCGACGTCGTTACCCTCCCTGCAGGCGAAACCGAGGTCCCTCCTATCCACATCTGAATCCCTCCCGGATGAAAGTCCAAGATTCAGTCTGGATTGGGCGGCGGCGGCGCCCTGCGTGTCGTAACCTCCATGGAGGCGCCGTCTTGGGAGGCTCAGATGGTCGGGCGAGAGATGCTATGGGTGGTGGGCGCCGCGTGGCTCCAGTAGCGGCGATGGTGTGAGCTCTGGGGAAACCCTAGATCTGGGTCTACCGGATCGGACGATGATGGCACCTTCGATGTCCTGGGGGCATTGTTTTGGAGCACGCGCTGGCTTGAGGGGACAAGAGGAGAAGCGGTGTTACATCTACCGCGAGGCCGACGGCGGATCCTGGCGGCATGGCGCCGCAGAGGTTCGGCGATGGGCGCGTTTGGAGATGGACACGCGCAGGAGGAGGAAGTTGTCTGGCGTCATGTTGGCGTTGATGACAGAGAGGCCTGGCAAGGTCGGTGCAACAGTTTTGCTCTGAGGATGGACCGAGGGATGATGGAGGTGACGGCCCTTGCAGCGTGCGGTGCTCACTGTGAGTGTGCATGACCGGTGTGGGACCCAATCCAGGTAGTGGCTTGGAGGGGACACCTAGCTTTAGATGTTAGGCTTTAGTGCGATGTCTGTTTGGTATTAGGCCCGGACATTCGGCACGCTTTCATCAAGGGGATAGGAGTAGCAACGGTGTTGCCAAGATGGTGGCTTCAGGCTTATTGATGTATCATCATTTATGGTCTTTGTGAATAATTAATAATATGGCTGCATGCATCGTCCAGATGCAGAGATGGAAGGTACATCCTCATTTTCTAAAAAAAAAAGAGCCAGCTCAGGTGTAGAGTTGATAGAACTATAGATATCGAGTACAAATCCTAACGCATTGGGGATGTAGCTCAGATGGTAGAGCGCTCGCTTAGCATGCGAGAGGTATGGGGATCGATACCCCACTTCTCCATTTTTCCTTTTTTTTTCTCTTTGCAGGTCTGAATAATCAAGAATATAAATAAATCCACCAAAGTAGAATTCTTATCAGAGCGCATCTGGTGTAGTGGTATCATAGTACCCTCCCACGGTACTGACCAGGGTTCGATTCCCTGGATGCGCATTTTTTGTTTCTCATCCTTTTTAACCTTTTTTTTCGATACAAACTTTTGTTTTGTACACTAGAGATGTCACTGTGGCATCTCAATCGGTCAAATTATCACCAGTTTTTTTAGATATACAATGGTGGAAGCATCTGAATTAGCACATTCACCTCGTCCATGAGTGGTCTTTTTTATTTGTTTTCTACAAATCTAGAGATATCACCGCGGCATCTGAATCGGTCAAATTATCACCTAATTTTTATATAAAGATGAGCTGGGAATTAGCACATTTGGTGGGCGGGGGGTAAAAAACACAGACATGAAAAATAATCGCCGGCCAACACAAATCCTGGTCATAGAAGCAACAGTAAAGAAAGACCCCAGCTAGCAACACCTACTCCCTTGTAAACTAATATAAGAGTCTAAACGCTCTTATAACTAGTGAAAGTCAATCAGGATAGCATAACAAGCACCAAATGATGATAGCAGGAATTGTTACTTCAGACATACAAAAGTGTTCAGTTCTACTAGTACTAAGAGTAGAACAAAAGGCGAGGTTCATACAGGATAGATACTCCATGGGCACAACAAACAACTAGTCCAAAATAATGGGACTGAAATCATGCTCTCTTTGAGGTAAACCTGGGCATTCGTTGGGCCGGGCTTGGTTCAGGCCAGGCTTTGTAAATGCCCGACCTGAAAATCTCAAGCCTGAGCCCAGCCCGGCCCAAAACACATGAATACTGCCTGGATGCGCAGTCATTGTTTTTAATCATTGTAAGATTAATTTTTTGTACATCTAGAGATGTTGTGGAAACTGCCACCATCTGAATCGGTCAAATTATCACCAAGATAATGGAAACGTCATGGTCAACCTGTCACCATGTAAGCTACAAATCTTCAGCCAGATAAATATGAACTGGGATTTTCTGGTCCTTTTGGTGTGTGTGTGTGTGTGGGGGGGGGGGGAGGTGGGGGGGAGTAAAAGGAACAAGACCAGGTCCCACTATGATGAACAAGAACACAAAAGACATGAAACACATAACGCCGGCCAACACAAATCCCGATCATAGAAGCAGCAGTAAAGAAAGACCCCAGCTAGCAGCACTCAGAACATTATAACTGGTGATCATAGGCTCGAACTGGAAATGGTTCCTATATTGTCACTGATCTCGTTTCAAAAAAAAAAAATTGTCACTGATCGCTTGGCTGCAACTGGGATGGTACTAATTTGATGTCAGGATGCTCTTGAGTCGGAACTGGATGCTGATGGTGCTATTATCTTCACAGCATGCTGAACATAATCAAATGTCAGGATGCTCTTGAGTCAGAACTGAATGCTGTCTCTGAAGGAGTATTTTGCCCATAGTTGTCGAATCGGACTGCCTCGAGGCCGTTAACGCGCTGAGAGATAAGGAAGTTGATAGATGAAGAAACTATTTCTTGACTCGGGAGATCAAAAGGAAACTGAATGAACTAGATACTTGTATTACTCATGTGCGTCGCAACCAAAATAATGTAAGCCACTTCATGGCTAGTTATGGTAGGGTTCAGAGCTGTACGGCTGTTTTTTCGTTAGGTTCATGACCTCCTGAGGTCGTTAAACTTGGGTGAAACTGAACGCAAAAAACAAAGTGGGGCACACGTAACCACCTTTTTATACACCACACAGTTGCGATTTCCAACAAGAAATGTAAATTTCTTGGCAAAAAACAAAGATAAGACACGGAAATTATAACCACAAAAGGGGATGTAGCTCAGATGGTAGAGCGCTCGCTTAGCATGCGAGAGGTATGGGGATCGATACCCCACTTCTCCAATCTGCTCTTTTTTTTTCTTTGCAGTTCTCCATTACTTTAATTTAAAACAGCTCATATGTATGGGGATCGATACGGGATACCCCACTTCGCCATTACTTTTTTTTTCATTTTTTTTTTTTGCAATTCTCCATTCTTTTTGTTTTTGCCAGATCTGAATATGCCGTAAAATAAGGCACTATCTGAGCTTTACTTTTGTACTAGACTTTATTTAAAAACAGCTCTTATTAGTCAATCAGCTTCTCCAATTTAAATTTTTTGTTTTCGCAGGTCTGGCTGAATACCCAACTTCTCCAAAAAAAGAAATTTAACATCTGAATATACTGTAGAAAACACTATCTTGACTTTGCTTCTACAAAACTCCAAATATCACAAATCCTTCTAGGCGTAAAAATAAAAACAAAGCACACAATCTTTCCAGCAAACCAAAGCAGTGCAATAATAAAAATTCACAAGCCAAGAGCAAAATGTTACCACTATCTCTTCCCAAATATAAAAAGCAAAATGTTACTACAGCATATTAATTTCCAGGAAAAACTTCTGCCCTACACCCAGCCAATATTATTCAGTCATCAATAAGCGCGCCAACGCAACACAACATCCACACCAAGACACAATTACAGCATTCCAGGAAAAATAACAGCTCTGATTATCTACACAATAGGCTCCTGACTACAGTATCTATCAGTGAATTCAGTTCCTGAAATGTACATCTCAACTTCCCCTTTCCAGTTTCCAGGTATCGATAAACTTTTCCGACATTGCGTCTGAAGATTTTGAGTACAGACATGGTCGGTCACACATGGTATGGCTGGCTACCAGCCCAGGTTTATTCTGGTCCTTGGTCTGTTGTGTATGGTCCGCACGCTGACGCGGGGCTGCTCGGAGGACTCGTGGCTCCCGACGGAGAGGGAGTCCATGTCGTCGTTGATGGTGCGGTTGATCATCTGTAGCTGCCTGTGCTCCATCCGTTGCCCCCTGGCCTGGGAGTCCGTGCCGTTGTTGACGAAGAACACGCCGCTGCCAGGCATCCTCTCATGAGGCGGCCTGTTCAGCCGGTCTCTGAGGTCCTCGCCATGAGATGGCGCGTCACGCGGATATCTTGGCTCTCTCGGCCTCTCAACAGAGTCCCTTTCCCTGTCAGAACTCGGAGGATATCTTGGCTCTCTCGACCTCCCAATGGAGTCCCTCTCTCTGTCAGAGCTCACACTGGAGATAGGGCTCTGTGGGTGCTGTGGAGGTTGGTCTCCAAGAATGCCCCCCCATCCAGCCTTTCCAGCAGGTGTCGTTCTTCCTTTGGATTTCCTGCTTCTGGATGGTCTGCTGCCTGGATCCCGAGTTTGTACGCCAAGCTGCTTCCCCTTGCCTTCATCCGAGGATCTGCTAGTTTCGGGTGCAGCTGGTGCTTCGAGAGGAGTGATGTTCAGCAGTTCAGGATCATCCTTGAAACTGAATGGACGCTTTGCAGGATCCATTTTTCTGAAGGTAATGGATATCCTGTACATCAATCAGAGTTCCAGCATATTGTCAGAGGTGAACAAATCAAGTTCAGAAAAATAATGCAACATACAACTATAACCTTTTGGATGGTACCGCTGGAACACAATGCTTTGCAACATCAGCACCATTGCCATTTATGACGAGCACAGACCTGTGAATGTTCACATTTAGTGTTCAGCAAAGGAAGCAAAGAATTCCAGCATAAAATTACAGAGATCACTGCACACATCACATACAATTCATGACGCCCAGGTAAAGAAACGAAGACAAGATAACAATAAAAAAGAAAATCACTAGAAAATGGCTCATAATCATTAGAAAATAGCTCATCTTGGCACAAACTTGAGAAAACAACTTCAGGTCAAAGCTAACAAGCTCAGCACCTCAATGTGCTTGCATTGAGCAATATCATTTACAATTATCAAACGGACTTCGCATGATCTTGGTATTCATATGAGATCAGAACTTCGGAATGTCAAAAAATAAAATAAAATTGAAACTATCCACACATATACAGTCAAGTGCAAGTATGCAACTACAACAAGATGTATGCAGTAAGCAAATGAATTAGACAGTCTTTGAATTCATATGCAATAAAAATTCACAAATCTCCAGAAATATAATCAATTCAGAGTTTCAGACCTATCCATACGCTACATAATTAAGTGTGAATACTACATGCAAAAAGTAGTGTCAATTCTGCATGATATTCATAAGCATAGAGGAAAATCGAGAGAAGATAACCAACATACCCAACAGGCAGAGGAATTGCAAATGAGCCCGTAAATTCTCCAGGACCAGCGATTTTCAGACTAGACCCAAAAAGTATGTTGCATTCACTGAGGAATGAAACAGTACAAAATGGTCGAACAAAATCATGGCTGTCTATATGTGGTGGAATGCAATCTCCAGGGTCATACATGTTGACAATGCAACTGTCTGGCACACAATCCGTTGGCAGAATACGCCACCTTACCAATCTCTTGATCATGACCTTAAATAGTTCAGGGATCGGATCAGAAACAAAAGTTCGAATGATGCCTGGTGGATTTCCTTTCCTGTCCTGCCATTAGAAATTTCACCTTGAGATAGATCTACGAATAGGCTTCACTAATGTTGAAATGTAGCTTACAAGAAGATGGAATTAAGAATAAGGTAAGTACCGTAGCATAGTTATAACAGCATCCAAATTGAATTGTTACCCGCCCTTTACCACGCATCCATTTCTCAGGTTCTGTATATGTACGATCTGACAAGGGGGGGATATTTGTTGTAAGGTTTAGCCACAGAAAGTGCAGAATAAACTGTTGGGGGGATGCGATTAAAACTTATAAATGAAGAAATTAAAACTGTTTAGCCACAGAGTTCGAGAAAATTTACATGTTACTAACAATTGAAGTATAAATGAAGAAATAAACATTATTAGCATAGCATTAGAAATGCAAAAGTAACATGTTCTCAAAAATCACTTAAACAGTTAGGCAATTAATTATTATAATTTTCATAGAATTTTCTACTTTAAATAAAGTGGAAACTACATAATGAAATCGGATAACCTTAAATAAGATACCACTAGTAATAATAAGAACACAGAATAGATGTAAGGTGAATCAGGAAAAGTAGCATTCATTACATTTCTGCCAGTTTTTGGTTATATGTTACAGGGGATGTGCACGTGGGTTACAATGGTCATCAACTTTGGTATGGAAGTGGGGGTATATTAGGTGCACTAGCACCTTGGGCCCTTGAGGTGTACTGGTGCACTAGGCTATGGGAAATTCTAGTACAGCAGCTAATGATCGTAGGTGACACAAGGAGGACATGATGCTTCAGGGAATAGATCATGCTAGAATGTGATACAGCAAAACAACTGTGAGAACAGCCCATTCTAAAATAGTAAAAATTTAAAACAAAAGAGACGTGGATTTAAATACCAGAAGAAACAGTGGTCAGAACAACCGAAAAATATGTTCCTTTTGAAAAAGGAAAGTAACGGGAGAATAGCACATCTACACACAACCTAATGACTGTAAGAGTCATTAGGCATGCAAGCATGCTATGTAATTCATGCTTACACATGATAATTTGTAGCAGTGTCAGTACTCATTATATGAGAACAGAAACAATGAAGCCAAAATCATCAGAGAGATTTCCACAAATGCTACAGAAACAGACACCCTAAGATTTATGTGAATGGAGGCATCACAATATCAGAAGTATGTGAGCAAATTAAATAGATAGGTGCCAAAAGATGGGGATTTCTTTTATGTACATTACCATAGTTAAAAAAGGCGCGCCTAGGCGCGCTTCAATTAACGCCTAGCGCTTTTTTGAACTATGTACATTACTATTCACTAGATTTCTCCATAATAAGGTACTTCCAGTTATCTAGAGTTGGCATTATATGGTATTTTAGTCTATGACTGGCTCTTACCATGAAAGCACAGGAAAAAATTACCAAATACTCCCTCTGTCCCATAATATAAGAGCGTCTTATATTATGGGACGGAGGGAGTACCAATTTATCTTCCTCGTCAAGTTTCATTGATTACAGATTTACAGTCAAGCAAAGCTGAATCTGCTATAGTTTTCATAGATCCGGTAATCGTACATATGACTAAGAAAAGTTTCCAACTTTGGGTCAAGATCCCATACAGTTAACATAACAAATGTAAATCTATGAAACTTTGGGTCAAGATCCCATACAGTTAACATAACAAATGTAAATCTAGAAGTCATAGCTCCCAAAATAGATGTTCTAGTCATTCCCATCATGGAGAAATTAAGAATTCCCGCGAAAATAGAAGACGGGGAGAAGATGAAAATCTTCTACACAGCAGAGCTACTGTATCCAGATAGACCTTCCTAGGTTAACATGACAACGGAATAGGTTGAATAGTCCATACTCAACCGAAGCATCGCATCCATAGACCATACCCCGGGTAAAACAGCCTTAGTAGCAGTCATGTAACTGAACTTGGAACACATCATCTGCAATAAAGCTAAAAAGACTTGGCATGAACTTTGCATCGTCCTGAACTAATGCAGACAACCTCTCTAACCACCCCTAGAACTAGAACTCTAGAAGCAAACGTTTCCCTGGATTTTTAAGCAACAGGCATACAGTCGAGCACAACACAGCAGGAGGAAAGCCAGTATGTAAGGCTCACCTCCAAGCTCCCCGCGCTTGCCCATCTCCTGCAGGCCGTAGACGCAGTCGACGATGCGCTTCTGCTCGGCGGTGCTGAACACGCCGGCGTGGAGCTCCAGGCCGGCGAGGATGTTGACGAGGCTGCCCTTGACCCTCTCGAGGCATATGAAGTCGTCCTTCCGCAGCACGTTCCGGAACCGATGCAGCTCCCGCTGCTCCCTCGTCAGCCTCGCCCTCGGCCTCCCCGCCCCGCCAGCCTCCTCCTCCTCGCCCTCCTCCCCGTCCTCGTCCGCGGCCGCGGCGGCCGCGTCCTCCTCCGCCGCGGCGGCGGCGAGCTCGTCCTCCTGCGCCATGTCCGCCCACGACATCCGGGGCTTCTCCGCCTCCGCGTGCTGCCGCGGCGGCGGGGGCGGATCCGAGTCCCACCCGCTGGGCTCGAACGGGAGATGCCGCGGGGCGGCCGGATCCGAGTCCCACCCCGTGGCAACGACCCTCTCGACCGGCGGCGGCGGCGCCGGCTCCTCCGCTGCAAGAAAAGGTTAGGTGGGAGACGTGAGACGCGAGCGCCCAACCCAGCAAGAACCCTAGCAAAAACGGCCCTTTTCCCTCACTTCCCCCACCAGGCGCGGCGGGCGGGCGGCGGGCGTCACCATTACCTCGCGGCGGCGGGGGCGGCGGCGGGGGGAGGAGGGAGGCGACGCGGCCGCGGAGCGAGCCGACGCAGGAGGGGCAGAGGCCCGCGGAGAGGAAGGGGAGCCAGGTGGTGAGGAACTCCCCGGCGATGGCGAGCTCGTCGGCGTCGTACTGCCCCCGCACGAGCTCCATCGGGTCGGCGCCGTCGCCGGCGGCCATCGATGCCGTCGTCTCGCGGCTGGCTGGCTGGCTGGCGCGTGGGGCCGCTCCTTCTCACTCTCCTCCGCCTCGGTCTGCAATTCTTTCGCCCTTGGGGGAGGTTTTGGGTCGCGCTTCCCACGCGGCGACTCCTGCGGATAGCTTCCAAAGAAAACCTCCGGGGTAGGGGTGCGATGGGCAGGGCCGAGACGATCCTGGCCGTCGGTTGGTGCGTTGGACGGTCTGGATCGGGAGATGCTGTGGGTGGGACGGGGGATAGGGTGATAATTTGAGTTGCCGCTCTATGGTTGGTTGGTGATTTGATAGTTTTGGGTGGGCGTGGTTGATCGATTCATTGTGTGCTTCCTTGTGCTAAAGGTGTGATACCTCACATGTTTACTGTTTTTTTTCATTATAGAAGTGCTTTGATTTTTTTTTTGTCTTTCACTGTGTTGGGTGTCATTGGCAACATAGCTAGGGTTTTTTGTTCTAGTTTAAATGGTGATTCGTTCTTCATGGATGGAACATAGTGGATTGATTGTCTTTTTCCTATTTTGAATAGGCCATGGGTCATTTTAGGCCATCCTTGGTGATGTCCGAAAGCGATTCGGATTTGGAGTTGGTTGCCTAGTTTCATATATAGGAGAGATCAACTCAAAGAGGAAAAGTCTCTTAAGGTTGAACAAACGAGTTACTTTGATTCCAATCCGACGTAAGAGGAAAGATATTGCTCGCTCCAACTGCCCACACTCTTCTCCCTCGATGACGCCCTCTCTCTCCCTTTTGTTCTTTTATCCATTGTTGACAACAAACGCATGTTGTTTAGAAATTAGACCATCTTAATGGAAGGGAAAATAGTACATATATCCACTGACCAACCAATGTATGAAGGGGTTTGGTTCTAGTTAAAATTGTGCTTCGGTTCTTCATGAATGGAACATACTGGATTGATCGTCTTTTAATATTTTGAATAGGTCATGGGTCATTTAGGTCATCCTTGGTGTTGTCCGAAAGCGATTCGGAATAGTTTCGGAGTTGGTTGCCTAGTTTCATACATTGAAGAGATCATCTTGAAGAGGAAAAAAAAATCTTAAGGTCGAACACACGAGTTACTTTGATTCCAAACCAACATAAGAGGAAAGATATTGCTTGCTCCAACTGCCCGCGCTCTTCTCGCTCGATGACGCTCTCTCTCCCTTTTGTCCTTTTCTCCATTGATGACAACAAGCGCAAGCATGGTGTTTAGAAATTAGACCGTCTTAATGAAAGTGAAAATAGTACATATAGCCGCTGACCAGCCAATGTATGAAGGGGTTTGGTTCTAGTTTAAATTGTGTTTCGGTTCTTCATGAATGGAACATAGTGGATTGATCGTCCTTTTTATTTTGAATAGGTCGTGGGTCATTTAGGCCATCCTTGGTGTTGTTCGAAAGCGATTCGGAAGAGTTTTGGACTTGGTTGCCTAGTTCCATACATTGGAGAGATCAACTCGAAGAGGAAAAAAGTCTTAAGGTCAAACCCAACGAGTTACTTTGATTCCAAACCAACATAAGAGGAAAGATATTGCTTACTCCAACTGCCCGTGCTCTTCTCCCTGGATAACGCTTTCTCCCTTTTGTTATTTCTCCATTGTTGGCAACAAGCGCAAGCATGGTGTTTAGAAATTAGACCGTCTTAATGGAAGGGAAATGGTACATAACCACTGACCAGGGTGAGCATTCCACCTTCTGCGCTTGTAGTTGGAGGCGAGACCTTATCGTTCTTGCCGTGAATTAGTAGTAAGAAACTTCTCACGTTTTAGAGGAAAATGGCCCCAGCACTGGCTCCATTGCAACAATGAAATCAAACAGTTCACATCATCCATTTCGCAGACAACAGCCAACGTGTTGCCTCGGCACATGCCCACTAAGCACAAAAAAATTGAAAGTACAACCCCCGAAAGGAACATCTCTAATTATTGCACACAAAAACATAAAATCCTCGATCAGGATTTTCATCAGTTCATGGGTTCGTGGAGCTGGAAGTGGATGACGAGGACGAGCTGGATCACTTCTGCATGTAACTCGACGATGATTTCATGAGCCATAATGGGGAGCACCTGGTTCACTTCAGCATGTAATCGGATGATGGCAACTATCATTCTGGACTTCAAATAGGTGAGGTCACATCAGCAGAGGAGGGTCTCGAGCTAGCTGCTCGAGCCCTTTTTGCATCCGTGCCAAACTACCCTTTGCCATCTTCTAAGCGCAACACCATCCATTGAGGCAGGCTTATAGCCATCCTTCGTAGACAATTTCACTACTAGGGAAAAGCCTATACACAAAATCTTACCAGCAGCGCTCCTCAAAATACAACGCTACTGCTATTTAGCAACAACGCGTGATAGCAAAACGCGTTGCTGAAAGGAAAATAGCAATAGCGCTTGCACGCCAAACCGCGCTACTGCTCTAATTGTCATGACCTCGCAACCCACTAGTTATAGCAAGAGCGCCCTATCTTGAACCGCGCTATCGCTATAGAAGTTAGCAGCAGCGCTTATAAGAAAATCGCTCTCGCTACGATCAGCCCACAAGTTTAGTCCCACCTCGCTCATGAACAGTTTGTTGACCACCTTAAATATGTTACTTCAAACTATCACAACCAGTTGGTCTTCACTGAACTCTATGTGTAGAATTTGTGGTGCAATATGAGTCCTCTCCGTTCCTACCGGAGTGGACTCATATTGACAATTCAGATTGTACACAAAAGATCATTGATGGCCAATGTATTTTTTGATGCGTCCTTAGACTTAGCAGTAGTGTTTTTCCGTAAAATGCTACTGTAGCTAGTTTAGCTATAGCGCGGTTCCTAAAGTGCACTACTGCTAGTTGACTTAACCCCGCTCAAAATTTCACTAAGTCCTCCTCCTTGTTCCCCTACTCCTCTATCGCCACCCGAGCCCGAGCCTGCCCTCACCGCCACTCGAGGCCGCCTCAACCTCACCGCTGCCGCCGCCGCCGCTCTCGACCTCACCGTCCGCCGCCTCCCCACCCCTCCGCCTCGACCTCTCACCGCGCGCCTCGACCTCACCATCGTCCGAGGCCGCCGCCCTCCTCCATCCGCCACCTAGGTACTCCTCCTCCCTCGCTGCTGCCCGCCTCCTCCTCCTTCACTGGCAGCCTCCTCCCACCGCCTCCTCCTCCTCCTCCGGCCGCCTCCTCCTCTCTCCTCCCTCCCTCCCTTGTCTTTGTTCTTGCAAATCGTGGTGTTTTGAATAAAATAGAAGTAAGAAAAATTAGGGTAGAACTAGGGTAGTAGAATTTTTAGCAAGTGTTTAATAGAAAAAGTTTATTTAGTAAGTGATTAATATAACTAGTTTATTTATATTAGGTACTTAATAGAACTAGTTTATTTGGTAAGTGCTTAATAGAACTAGTTTATTTATAGTAAGTGCTTAATAACACTAGTTTATTTAGTAAGTAGTTAATAAAACTAGTTTATTTAGTGTTAGGATTATATATAAGATATTTTCAAATGTTTTTTCATATTACTAGTAGTGATGGTATTAGTTAACTAGGGCAGTATGATTAATAGTAGTTGTAGTTGAACTACTTTAGTTGTAGTTGAACTAGTTTAGTAAGTAAATTAATAAACCAGTTGAACTAGTTGAACTAGTTGAATTAATAGAACTAATGTATTTTTAGTAAGATAATTAATATAACTAGTTAAACTACTTTATTTTTAGAAAGAACTAGCTTTTTAGTAAGATAATTAATATAACTAGTTGAACCACATATTCTATTTATAGTAAGTTTATATTTAGTAAGAACTAGTTGAATTAATAAAACTAGTTGAACACGTCATATTTGTTGTTATTTTTTAGTTTAAGCAATTATTCGGGATGTATTAGTGATAACTTATACGGTTTTTGCTTTTGCAGAAATCAAGGAGCCCCTCCATCATCCCCGCCGTCGTCCCCGTCACCGACCCCCTCCGACATCGAGGTGAGACCAGCCAAATATCCATGTATATCCTTTGTTGCTCAAATAGGATATGTGGTTGCCCAAGTGGCCGTTCATGTTCAGTTTACACCTCCGAGTGGCCTATGTTTTGCCGGAGTGTTGATTAATTTCCGTTCTGGCAAATTTCAGGCACTCGATATGTCCTTTTTTAGCAAAGGTCATGCCAGATTTTTCCGTGAATTCTGGCATGACTTGTGCTAGAATATGTAGGAAATATCAAGAGGCCTGGATTTTCTCGAAAAATAATGATCTAATTTAGGTTTTTAGTACATATATTTAATTGTACAAGTTTAATCTTTGAATTATGAACGAGGAAATGTCGTACTCGGCGATTTACAGCCTCCTGTGGAGTGCAGCTGGTGCCACGACGATCGAGGTATGTGCGACAGGTTCGTTGAGTCGACGAAGATCGGTGCTTCAGCATTAAGCTCGAGGAGACCTTCGATGTTGAAACGGTACGCAACAACGACAAGAGTTTTTTTTTTGTAATTAAGCATGACTTCAACTATTTCAGCGTCTAATTTTCATCTTTTACATTTCGACTAACTTATCCCATGCCATGCAAGACGCTATGTCTTGGAGAGGATGGGTTTTGAAGACCATGTAAGTTTTGAAACAAAGAAAATACACCTAAGGACCCATCATGATATGGATTTTGAAGTAAATATGTACAATGCTCAGAGCGTAACCCATTTTGGTTGCCAAAATTGGGAAGCACTTTGCAAAAGGTATGGTTTTTATGAGGGTATGATTGTCACCATGGATCTTGGTGATCCTGACATCGAGCAAGACAATATGGACATTTGGGTCCTTGTTGATTCGCTTCCGATTCTACCGCAATGTATGTTTCTCAAACATAGTTATTAACTAATTTATATTGTTTATTTCAAAATAGTTGACAGCTTGTTTCCATTGACAGCTTATTTTGAATCTTCAAAGAATGTGCAGAAGATGGTAGACAAAACCTACTACACTGATGGCTCCGAATTAACTTATAAGGAGAAAAGTCATCTGATTGCTTATTGTACTTTCTTTGAGAATTACAATACCTATTATCGAACTCCTCCAAATTATGGTGAATACGTGCCACTAGTGCACGTGTTGAACCACGATAACTTGTATGGAGATACCCTGGTAAGATTTTTTACTATTACGACATCCGTGCATCTTTTGCATACTTCCAAAACTAGTACATCATTGCTAACTACGAAGTTATTACTATGTTTTTCAACAGAAAATCCCGATGGATTGTGTGCCTCATCTGATGTATTAGAATGGTCGCCTTCAAGTTCTGAACATACGGCTAGGTCATCCTACGGATCTCACCTGTGCATATCGGATTTCTAAAACCGATGAACACATGCTAATCAAAGAATGGAAAAAATGTTTGGACATTCCCAAGGAGGTTCTTGGAAGTAACATTAAGCAAAAGGCAAGAATTGGAGACAGGATAATCTCCATTCTCCATAATGGAGAGTCAGGGGCTATCTTGTTTTTTGCTATTTTACCTTAGAGAATATAGTAGGTCCTAAGAGAATGTAGTAGGTCCTATGAGGTCCTAAGAGAATGTAGTAGGTCCTATGTGATGTCTCATTGATGAAAACGATGATCTTGAGGAGGTGTTATATGACAATGATGTATTATGATGATAAGTTGTTAATGATATGATATGATATTTATTATATCATTGGGTGAAAGAACCACGGATTAGTTTCAAGTGGATGTCCATCCACTTGAAACTAGTCCACGGTTGTTTCACCTACTCATTATGATGTAAAAACAGTCTCTAAATTCCTGTTGAAGGAAGTATGCCCTATAGGCAATAATAAAGTTATTATTTATTTCCTTATTTCATGATAAATGTTTATTATTCATGCTAGAATTGTATTAACCGGAAACATAATACATGTGTGAATACATAGACAAACAGAGTGTCACTAGTATGCCTCTACTTGACTAGCTCGTTGATCAAAGATGGTTAAGTTTCCTAGCCATAGACATGAGTTGTCATTTGATTAACGGGATCACATCATTAGGAGAATGATGTGATTGACATGACCCATTCCGTTAGCTTAGCACTCGATCGTTTAAGAATGTTGCTATTGCTTTCTTCATGACTAATACATGTTCCTATGATTATGAGATTATGCAACTCCCGTTTACCGGAGGAACACTTTGTGTGCTACCAAACGTCACAACGTAACTGGGTGATTATAAAGGTGCTCTCTGGTGTCCACTAGTGCGAACCGGCAATAGCACTGTTCAGAGGTTTTTTAGTGCCGGTTTCACAACCGCACTAAAGTGTGGTCACTAAAGCCCCCCTTTAGTACCGGTTCAGCACAAACCGGTGCTAAAGGCCAACCACGTGGCACGAGCCAGCTCCGGGGGCCGGGAGCCCTTTAGTACCTTGTGGGTTTTTGTTTTATTTTTTATTTTTCAATTAAATTTGTGTTATCAATTTAATTCTTTTTCGTTTGCTGGTATTTTACAATACTACACATTGTACACGTTATGCATATATATATATATATATATATATATATATATATATATATATATATCATCAATGTCTCACAAACCATCATATTAATTAATTCACACATACACACATGTATAGCTATATACAATTTCTCCTACATATGCATGTTGCCTTGAGCCAGTGGAATTAGCCTAATTGGTGCCTTGAGCACGATGGGGCGGTAGCGGGTAATAGTATTCTCCTTCGGATTTATGACCTGGTCGAGCAAAAATCCCGCTATTTCCTCTTGAAGTGCTTCTACGCTCCCGCTTCTAGGAGCTTCTCCGCACCTCTGTGAACTGTTAAGAAGGAGATCAATATGCATGTGTATTAGTTGTGTGACTAGATATCGATAATGGTGTAAAATTGTGAATAGTGTTTTGACAAGCGTACCCATTCCTGTCTTTGAGATCTGCTCCTTTCGGACGCCATCATGCGAATGTTCTCGCAAACGCAGAATGCACACAGATCAGACCCTACTACCGCTTCAGGCCTTTAAGAGAATGGAATTTGATCAAATAATAATTAATCAAGCATGATAATTAAAGAGATGGCAGCTAGCTAGCTAGCTAGTACTACTAATTACTTACCTTGGGTGAAACCATTTAAGCTTTTGTTTCCATTCTCCCGGGTCACGCCGATGAACCTTGCCCAAGCCCTGCCCGTCGACAAAGAAAATGAATAAAGGGTTATTAAATAGTTCATATCATGAAAATGACGAACTAAATAGGCCGAGATATATAGTTAATAATGATTGAAATTACCTGTTGACTATCCCAAACAAGATGTTATAGTCAGTTTTTTCAGTGAGTAGTGAGTCCAAGATTTCAACTGTTCGGCGCCAACTTTAATGATACACAAGACCCAGTGATATCTGCATGCACACAGGTTTGCATGTCTTAATTAAGCGGCATATGTAAAGCAA
Organism: Aegilops longissima; assembly: GCA_021605205.1. Lineage (NCBI taxonomy): Eukaryota > Viridiplantae > Streptophyta > Magnoliopsida > Poales > Poaceae > Aegilops > Aegilops longissima. The sequence continues at coordinate 55,168,310 of CM038682.1, forward strand.
AAACATGTAGCTAGCTAGTAGGCAAAAACAGAGAATTTGTAGTACAAGACAGTGTGACTCACTTTGAAGTTGTAAGGAAGTAGTATATCTTCATTGTATTTGAGGCGCTTCAAGAACTCTAGCATGTTGTCCTCACGCCCTTTTGATAACGTGGATTTAGATTCCATGTGTATTCATTAACGGTGTTTGGGTCAATGAACCCGATGCCAAAGCGCCCACCTTTTCTCATTTCATATATCTTCATCCCGGATATAATACCACGTAAAAGAATATAGTGAGGATAATTAAAGGTAATGATTGATCAAAAGGATCAAGACAGCTAGCTTGAGACTTAAATTACAGAAAGAAATCACTTACGAGATAATAGCAACTCGACGATAGATTTGTCGAGTGCGTCTTGATTGTATAACTGAAACAGTTCGTAATACTCAACGGACAAAGCTTTCTCATGGAAGTAATGCTCCTCCTTGACATTCACCATGAAGGACACTCGATCGAAATCTTGGTAATGTTCATGTACCATTGATGCAATTCATACATTCTCGTTGGGAGGTTCTTGACCTTGTCTGGATGGACCAAAGGTTGGCCCCGACATATTTCCGCTTTATTTCATCCTCTCTAAGCACGGCATGGGCTCGATCTCGAGGAGTTGTCCAACAGTGATTTTGAGAACTTCAGCCTGCATTATATGGTCCTCCGTTATTACCACATTGCCCACCTCAGAACGTAAACTGTTTGCCCACAATAATATTGGGCGCGTCAGATTTATCACGTGTTGTTGGCACAACAAGCGAGGGATCGATTATGCCGCTGTTCTCCCAGTGGGAATGGTTTTCCGCATTTTTGACAGCTGCTTCTTGTTTGCTCGACCCGAGCTCGCCTCCTTACGAGACGTGCTCGATTTAACTTCCCGATGTGGCGCTCATAGTCTGTGTCAACAGGCTTGGGAGCTGGTGGTTGAGCCATACGAATGAAGTGGTCAATCGCTTTCCTTAGGCACTTTCTCCCTTGGCGGCGGTGGCGGTTTCTTGCAAAATGGGCTTCCACCTCGGACTTGATATGGCTGCGATTTCCTCCTGGACCTGTCATAAGACCTCTGCGGAAGAGAATCCTATTACAAGAACATGATCAATCTCATACATCACATATCATTCATCACATTCTTCTTGGCCATATCACATCACATAGCATACCCTGCAAAAACAAGTTAGACGTCCTCTAATTGTTGTTTGCATGTTTTACGTGGCTGCTTTGGGTTTCTAGCAAGAACGCTTCCTACCTCGCAAAACCACAACGTGATATGCCAATTGCTATTTACCCTTCATAAGGACCCTTTTCATCGAATCCGTTCCGACTAAAGTGGGAGAGACTGGCACCCGCTAGCCACCTTATGCACCAAGTGCATGTCAGTCGGTGGAACCTGTCTCACGTGGAAGAGTACGTGTAAGGTCGGTCCGGGCCTTCATCCCACAATACCGTCGAAACAAGATTGGACTAGTAACGGTAAGCATATTGAACAACATCAACGCCCACAACTACTTTGTGTTCTACTCGTGCAAAGAATCTACGCAATAGACCTAGCTCATGATGCCACTGCTGGGGAACGAGCAGAAATTCAAAATTTTCCCACGTGTCACCAAGATCTATCTATGGAGAAACTAGCAACGAGGGAAGGAGAGTGCATCTACATACCCTTGTAGATCGCTAAGCGGAAGCGTTCAAGTGAACGGGGTTGATGGAGTCGTACTGCCGTGATTCAGATCACCGATGATCAAGTGCTGAACGGACGGCACCTCCGCGCTCAACACACGTGACAGCCGGTGACGCCTCCCACGCCTTGATCCAGCAAGGAGAGAGGAGAGGTTGAGGAAGACTCCATCCAGCAGCAGCACAACGGCATGGTGGTGATGGAGGAGCGTGGCATCCCAGCAGGCTTCGCCAAGCACCAAGGGAGAGGAGGAAGAAGAGATGCAGGCTGCACCAAAGAGGAGAAGTTCTCATGTGTTATGGGCAGCCCTAGGCCTCTATTTATATAGGGGAGAGGGAGGAGGGTGCGCCCCCTCTAGGGTTCCCAACCCTAGAGGGGCGGCAGCCCCAAACCCATCTATTGGGTGGCGGCCACAAGGGGGAGGAGAGGAGGCGCAGGAGTATGGGCCTTAGGGCCCATCTTCCTTAGGGTTTGCCCCTCTCCTTCTTAGCCGCATGGGCCATGGTGGGAGGCGCCCTAGCCCACCTAGGGGCTGGTGCCCTCTCACACTTGGCCCATGTATGCCTCTTGAGCATGTGGCCCCACTTGGTGGACCCCCGGGACCCTCCCGGTGGTCCCGGTACATTACCGAAATCGCCCGAAACCTTTCCGGTGACCAAAACAGACTTCCCATATATAAATCTTTACCTCCGGACCATTCCGAACTCCTCGTGACGTCCGGGATCTCATCCGGACTCGAACAACATTCGGTAACCACATACAAGCTTCCTTTATAACCCTAGCGCCACCGAACCTTATGTGTAGACCCTACGGGTTCGGGAGACATGCGAACATGACCGAGACGTTCTCCGTCAATAACCAACAGCGGATCTGGATACCCATGTTGGTTCCTACATGTTCCACGATGATCTCATCGGATGAACCACGATGTCAAGGACTCAATCGATCCCGTATACAATTCCCTTTGTCTAGCGGTATTGTACTTGCCCGAGATTCGATCGTCGGTATACCGATACCTTGTTCAATCTCGTTACGCAAGTCTCTTTACTCGTTCCGTAACACATCATCCCGTGATCAACCCCTTGGTCACATTGTGCACATTATGATGATGTCCTACCGAGTGGGCCCAGAGATACCTCTCCGCTTACACGGAGTGACAAATCCCAGCCTCGATCCGTGTCAACCCAATGGTCACTTTCGGAGATACCAGTAGTGCACCTTTATAGTCACCCGATTCGCCAGTGACGCTTGATACACCCAAAGCACTCCTACGGTATCCGGAATTGCACGATCTCATGGTCTAAGGAAGAGATACTTGACATTGGAAAAGCTTTAGCATACTGAACTACGATCTTTGTGCTAGGCTTAGGATTGGGTCTTGTCCATCACATCATTCTCCTAATGATGTGATCCCGTTATCAATGACATCCAATGTCCATGGTCGGGAAACCGTAACCATCTATTGATCAACGAGCTAGTCAACTAGAGGCTTACTAGGGACATGGTGTTGTCTATGTATCCACACATGTATTGCTGTTTCCTATCAATACAATTATAGCATGAATAATAAACGATTATCATGAACAAGGAAATATAATAATAACTAATTTATTATTGCCTCTAGGGCATATTTCCAACAGTCTCCCACTTGCACTAGAGTCAATAATCTAGTTCACATCGCCATGTGATTAACACTGATAGGTCACATCGCCATGTGACCAACATCCAAAGAGTTTACTAGTGTCTTAAACTAGTTCACATCACCATGTGATTAAGTCTCAATGAGTTCTGGGGTTTGATCATGTTTTGCTTGTGAGAGAGGTTTTAGTCAACGGGTCTGTAACATTCAGATCCGTATGTATTTCGCAAATCTCTATGTCATATTGTAAATGCTGCTTTCACGCTCCACTTGGAGCTATTCCAAATGGTTGCTCCACTATACGTATCCGGTTTGCTTCTCAGAGTCACTCGGATAGGTGTTAAAGCTTGCATCGACGTAACCCTTTACGCCGAACTCTTTATCACCTCCATAATCGAGAAACATGTCCTTATTTACTCCAAGGACAATTTTGACCGCTGTCCAATGATCCATTCCTGGATCATTCTTGTACCCCTTGACTGACTCATGGCAAGGCACACTTCGGTGCGATACACAACATAGCATACTATAGAGCCTACGTCTAAAGCATAGGGGCGATCTTCGTCCTTCCTCTCTTTCTGCCGTGGTCGAGATTTAACTCTTAACTTCATACCTTACATCTCGTGCAAGAACTCCTTCTTTGATGATCCATCTTGAACACCTTCAAGATCATGTCAAGGTATGTGCTCATTTGAAAGTACTATTGAGCGGTTTTTGATCTATCCTCATAGATCTTGATGCTCAATGTTCAAGTGGCTTAATCCAGGTTTTTACTTGAAAAACACTTTTCAAATAACCCTATATGCTTTAAAGAAAATTCTACATCATTTCTGATCAACAATATGTCAACAACATATACTCATCAAAAATTCTATAGTGCTCCCACTCACTTCTTTGGAAATACAAGTTTCTCTTAAACTTTGTATAAACCCAAAATCTTTGATCATCTCATCAAAAGGCACATTCCAACTCCGAGATGCTTACTCCAGTCCTTAGAAGGATCGCTGGAGCTAGCATACCTTTTAGCATCCTTAGGATTGACAAAACTTTTCTGATTGTATCACATACAACCTTTCCTTACGAAAACTGGTAAGGAAACTCATTTTGACATCCATCTGCCAGATTTCATAAATGCAGCTTATGCTAACATGATTCCGACGGACTTAAGCATCGCTACGAATGAGAGAATCTCATTGTAGTCAACTCCTTGAACTTGTGAAAAACTCTTCGCCACAAGTCGAGCTTCATAGACGGTGATATTACCGTCCACGTCCGTCTTCTTCTTAAAGATCCATTCATCTCAATGGCTTGCCGATCATCGGGCAAGTCCACCAAAGTCCATGCTTTGTTTTGATACATGGATCCTATCTCAGATTTCATGGTTTCTAACCATTTGTCGGAATTTGGGCCCACCATCGCTTCTCCATAGCTCGTAGGTTCATTGTTGTCTAGCAACATGACCTTCAAGACATGATTACTGTACCACTCTGAAGTAGTACGCATCCTTGTCACCCTACGAGGTACGTCAGTGACTTGATCCGAAACTTCATGATCACTATCATAAGCTTCTACTTCAATTGGTGTAGGTGCCACGGGAACAACTTCCTGTGCCCTGCTACACACTTGTTGAAGTGACGGTTCAATGACCTCATCAAGTCTCCACCATCCTCCCACTCAACTTTTCGAGACGAACTTTTCCTCGAGAAAGGACCCGATTCAAGAAACAATCCCTATTGCTTTCGGATCTGAATTAGGAGGTATACCCAACCGTTTTGGGTGTCCTATGAAGATGCATTTTGTCCGCTTTGGGTTCGAGCTTATCAACCTGAAACTTTTCCACATAAGCGTCGCAGCCCCAAACTTTTAAGAAATGACAGCTTAGGTTTCTCTAAACCATAGTTCATACGGTGTCATCTCAACGGAATTACGTGGTGCCCTATTAAAGTGAGTGCGGTTGTCTCTAATGCCTAACCCATGAACGATAGTGGTAATTCGATAAGAGACATCATGGTACGCACCATATCCAATAGGTTGCAACTATGATGTTCGGACACACCATCACACTATGGTGTTCCAAACAATTTGCACAATGTCTTAATTGTGTGCCAAAACTCGTAACTCAGATACTTATCTCTATGATCATATCATAGACATTTTATCCTCTTGTCACAATGATCTTAAACTTCACTCTGAAATTACTTGAACCATTCAATAATTCAGACTTGTGTTTCATCAAGTAAATATACTCAACATATACTCGAATCATCCGTGAAGTAAGAACATAATGATATTCATCGCATGCCTCAAAGACTCATTGGACTGCACACATCATAATGTGTTACTTCCAACAAGTTGCTACCTTGTTCCATCTTATTGAAACCGAGGCTTTTCACCATCTTGCCCATGTGGTATGATTTGCATGTCTCAAGTGATTCAAAATCAAGTGAGTCCAAACGATCCATCTGCATGGAGTTTCTTCATGCGTATACACCAATAGACATGGTTCGCATGTCTCAAACTTTTCAAAAAACGAGTGAGTCCAAAGATCCATCAACATGGAGCTTCTTCATGCGTTTATGACTTACATGGCAAAGGCCACAAGTAAGTGGTACTATCATTACTATCTTATATCTTTTGGCATGAAAATGTGTATCACTACGATCGAGATTCAATAAACCATTCCTTTAGGTGCAAGACCATTGAAGGTATTATTCAAATAAATAGAGTAACCATTATTCTCCTTAAATGAATAACCGTATTGCGATAGACATAATCCAATCATGTCTATGCTCAACGCAAACACCAAATAATAATTTTAGGTTTAACTCCAATCTCGATGGTAGAGGGAGCGTGCGATGCTTGATCACATCAACCTTGGAAACACTTCCAACACATATCGTCAGCTCTCCTTTAGCTAGTCTCCGTTTATTCCGTAGCTTTTATTTCGAGTTACTAACACTTAGCAACCGAACCGGTATCTAATACCCTGGTGCTACTAGGAGTACTAGTAAAGTACACATTAACATAATGTATATCCAATATACTTCTATTGACCTTGCCAGCCTTCTTATCTACCAAGTATCTAGGGTAATTCTTGCTCCAGTGGTTGTTCCCCTTATTGCAGAAGCACTTAGTCTCGGGTTTGGGTTCAACCTTGGGTTTCTTCACTGGAGCAGCAACTGATTTGCCGTTTCATGAAGTGTCCCTTCTTGCCCTTGCCCTTCTTGAAACTAGTGGTTTCACCAACCATCAACAATTGATGCTCCTTCTTGATTTCTACTTTCGCGATGTCAAACAACGCGAAGACCTCAGGGATCATCATATCTATCCCTGATATGTTATAGTTCATCACGAAGCTCTAGCAGCTTGGTGGCAATGACTTTGGAGAAACATCACTATCTCATCTGGAAGATTAACTCCCACTCGATTCAAGTGATCGTTGTACCCAGACAATCTGAGTACAAGCTCAACGATTGAGCTTTTCTCCCTTAGTTTGTAGGCTAAGAAAATCGTCGGAGGTCTCATACCTCTTGACGTGGGCACGAGCCTGAAATCCTAATTTCAGCCCTCGAAACATCTCATATGTTCCGCGACATTTCGAAAAACATCTTTCATGCCTCAACTCTAAACCGTTTAACTGAACTATCACGTAGTTATCAAGACGTGTATTTCCGATGTTCTCAACATCCACAGACGACGTTTGGGGTTTAGCACACTGAGCGGTGCATTAAGGACATAAGCTTTCTACTGTCCACATAATCGCTACTTTCAACTTTCAACTATATTTTCTCTAGGAACATATCTAAACAGTGGAACTAAAACGCGAGCTTTCGACATAATTTGCAAAAGGTCTTTTGACTATGTTCAGGATAATTAAGTTCATCTTATGAACTCCCACTCAGATAGACATCCCTCTAGTTATCTAAGTGATTACATGATCCGAATCAACTAGGCCGTGTCCGATCAACACGTGAGACGGACTAGTCATCATCGGTGAACATCTTCATGTTGATCGTATCTACCATACGACTCATGCTCGACCTTTCGGTCTCCGTGTTCCGAGGCCATGTCTTTACATGCTAGGCTCGTCAAGTTAACCCTAAGTGTATTGCGTGTGTAAATCTTTCTTACACCCGTTGTATGTGAACGTAAGAATCCATCACACCCGATTAACACGTGGTGCTTAGAAGCGACGAACTGTAGCAACGGTGCACAGTTAGGGGAGAACACTTCTTGAAATTGTTGTAAGGGATCATCTTATTTACTACCGTCGTTCTAAGTAAACAAGATGCATAAACATAATAAACATCACATGCAATTATATAGTAGTGACATGATATGGCCAATATCATATAGCTCCATTGATCTCCATCTTCGGGGCTCCATGATCATTATCGTCACCGCATGACACCATGATCTCCATCATCATGATCTCCATCATCGTGTCTTCATGAAGTTGTCTCGCCAACTATTACTTCTACTACTATGGCTACCGTTAGCAATAAAGTAAAGTAATTACATGGCGTTGTTCAATGACACGCAGGTCATACAATAAATAAAGACAACTCCTATGGCTCCTGCCGTTGTCATACTCATCGACATGCAAGTCGTGAATCCTATTACAAGAACATGATCAATCTCATACATCACATATCATTCATCACATTCTTCTTGGCCATATCACATCACATAGCATACCCTGCAAAAACAAGTTAGACGTCCTCTAATTGTTGTTTGCATGTTTTACGTGGCTGCTTTGGGTTTCTAGCAAGAACGTTTCCTACCTACGCAAAACCACAACGTGATATGCCAATTGCTATTTACCCTTCATAAGGACCCTTTTCATCGAATCCATTCCGACTAAAGTGGGAGAGACTGGCACCCGCTAGCCACCTTATGCACCAAGTGCATGTCGACCGGTGGAACCTGTCTCACGAAGAGTACGTAAGGTCGGTCCGGCCCTTCATCCCACAATACCATCGAAACAAGATTGGACTAGTAACGGTAAGCATATTGAACAACATCAACGCCCACAACTACTTTGTGTTCTACTCGTGCAAAGAATCTACGCAATAGACCTAGCTCATGATGCCACTGTTGGGGAACGAGGCAGAAATTCAAAATTTTCCCACGTGTCACCAAGATCTATCTATGGAGAAACTAGCAACGAGGGAAGGAGAGTGCATCTACATACCCTTGTAGATCGTTAAGCGGAAGCGTTCAAGTGAACGGGTTGATGGAGTCGTGCTCGTCGTGATTCAGATCACCGATGATCAAGTGTCGAACGGACGGCACCTCCGCGCTCAACACACGTACAGCCCGGTGACGCCTCCCACGCCTTGATCCAGCAAGGAGAGAGGAGAGGTTGAGGAAGACTCCATCCAGCAGCAGCACAACGGCATGGTGGTGATGGAGGAGCGTGGCAATCCCGCAGGGCTTCGCCAAGCACCAAGGGAGAGGAGGAAGAAGAGATGCAGGGCTGCGCCAACGAGAGGAGAAGTTCTCATGTGTTATGGGCAGCCCTAGGCCTCTATTTATATAGGGGAGAGGGAGGAGGGTGCGCCCCCTCTAGGGTTCCCAACCCTAGAGGGGCGGCAGCCCCAAACCCATCTATTGGGTGGCGGCCACAAGGGGGAGGAGAGGGAGGCGCAGGGAGTATGGGCCTTAGGGCCCATCTGCCTTAGGGTTTGCCCTCTCCCTTCTAGCCGCATGGGCCATGGTGGGGGCGCCTAGCCCACCTAGGGGCTGGTGCCCTCTCACACTTGGCCCATGTATGCCTCTCTTGAGCATGTGGCCCCACTTGGTGGACCCCGGACCCTCCCGGTGGTCCCAGACATTACCGAAATCGCCAAACCTTTCCGGTGACCAAAACAGACTTCCCATATATAAATCTTTACCTCCGGACCATTTCGAACTCCTCGTGACGTCCGGGATCTCATCCGGATTCAACAACATTCGGTAACCACATACAAGCTTCCTTTATAACCCTAGCGCCACCGAACCTTATGTGTAGACCCTACGGGTTCGGGAGACATGCGAACATGACCGAGACGTTCTCCGGTCAATAACCAACAGCGGATCTGGATACCCATGTTGGTTCCTACATGTTCCACGATGATCTCATCGGATGAACCACGATGTCAAGGACTCAATCGATCCCGTATACAATTCCCTTTGTCTAGCGGTATTGTACTTGCCCGAGATTCGATCGTCGGTATACCGATACCTTGTTCAATCTCGTTACGCAAAGTCTCTTTACTCGTTCCGTAACACATCATCCCGTGATCAACCCCTTGGTCACATTGTGCACATTATGATGATGTCCTACCGAGTGGGCCCAGAGATACCTCTCCGTTTACGGAGTGACAAATTCCAGCCTCGAACCGTGTCAACCCAATGGTCACTTTCGGAGATACCTGTAGTGCACATTTATAGTCACCCGATTCGCCAGTGACGTTTGATACACCCAAAGCACTCCTACGGTATCCGGGAATTGCACGATCTCATGGTCTAAGGAAGAGATACTTGACATTGGAAAAGCTTTAGCATACTAACTACGATCTTTGTGCTAGGCTTAGGATTGGGTCTTGTCCATCACATCATTCTCCTAATGATGTGATCCGTTATCAATGACATCCAATGTCCATGGTCAGAAACCGTAACCATCTATTGATCAACGAGCTAGTCAACTAGAGGCTTACTAGGGACATGGTGTTGTCTATGTATCCACACATGTATTGCTGTTTCCGTCAATACAATTATAGCATGAATAATAAACGATTATCATGAACAAGGAAATATAATAATAACTAATTTATTATTGCCTCTAGGGCATATTTCCAACACCTATAGTACCAGTTCGTGGCACGAACCGATACTAAAGGTGCTGGAGGGGGCCCAGACTGACAACATCCTGCCACCACCCTCATTAGTACCGGTTCGTGGCATGAACCGGTGCTAAAGGTTAGCCACGAACCGGTGCTAAAGGCTAGACGTTGGAACCGGCACTAATGTATACATTTGTGCCGGCTCTAATACAAACCGGCACTAATGTGCTTCACGTTTGACCCTTTTTCTACTAGTGGTCTGCAAAGGTACTTGTTGGGTTGGTGTATTTCGAGATTAGGATTTGTCACTCCGAATGTCGGAGAGGTATCTCTGGGCACTCTCGGTAATGCACATCACATAAGCCTTGCAAGCATTGCAACTAATGAGTTAGTTGCGGGATGATGTATTACGGAACGAGTAAAGAGACTTGCCGGTAACGAGATTGAACTAGGTATTGAGATACCGACGATCGAATCTCGGGCAAGTAACATACCGATGACAAAGGGAACAACGTATGTTGTTATGCGGTCTGACCGATAAAGATCTTCGTAGAATATGTGGGAGCCAATATGAGCATCCAGGTTCCGCTATTGGTTATTGACCGGAGACGTGTCTCGGTCATGTCTACATTGTTTTCGAACCCGTAGGGTCCGCACGCTTAAGGTTTCAATGACAGTTATATTATGAGTTTATGAGTTTTGATGTACCGAAGGAGTTCGGAGTACCGGATGAGATCGGGGACATGACGAGGAGTCTCGAAATGGTCCATACGTAAAGATCGATATATTGGACAACTATATTCGGACATCGGAAAAGTTCCGAGTGATTCGGGTATTTTCGGAGGTACCGGGGAGTTACGGGAATACGAGGAAGAAGCAATGGGCCTTAATGGGCCTTAGTGGGAAGGACCAGGAGGTGGCACGCGCCCCTCCCAAGCCCAGTCCGAATTGGACAAGGGGTTTGGGGCGCGGCCCCTCTCTCCCTTCCTTCCCCTCTTCCCCCCTTCCCCTTTCTCCTAGTTGGACTAGGAAAGGAGGAAACCTACTCCAACTAGGAGTAGGAATCCTACTCCCCTGGCGCGCCCCTCCTAGGGCCGGCCTCCTTGCTCCTTTATATACAGGGGCAGGGGGCACCCCATAGACACAAGTTGATCTTCGTGATCCTTCCTTAGCCGTGTGCGGTGCCCCCCTCCACCATATTCCACCTCGGTCATATTATAGCGGTGCTTAGGCGAAGCCCTGCGACGGTAGAACATCAAGATCGTCACCACTCCATCGTGCTGACGGAACTCCTCCCCGAAGCTTTGCTGGATCAAATCCCGGGGATCGTCATCGAGCTGAACGTGTGCTAGAACTCGGAGGTGCCGTAGTTTCGGTGCTTGGATCGGTCGGATCGGGAAGACATACGACTACTTCCTCCATGTTGCGTCAACGCTTCCGCTTCGGTCTATGAGGGTACGTAGACAACACTCTCCCTCTCGTTGCTACGCATCACCATGATCCTGCGTGTGCGTAGGAATTTTTTTGAAATTACCACGTTCCCCAACAGTGGCATCCGAGCCTAGGTTTTATGCGTTGATGTTATATGCACGAGTAGAACACAGGTGAGTTGTGAGCGATATAAGTCATACTGCTTACCAGCATGTCATACTTTGGTTTGGCGGTATTGTTGGATGAAGCGGCACGGACCGACATTACGCGTACGCTTACGTGAGACTGGTTTTACCGCCGTGCTTTGCACACAGGTGACTAGCGGGTGTCAGTTTCTCCAACTTTAGTTGAACCGAGTGTGGCTACGCCCGGTCCTTGTGAAGGTTAAAACAGCACCAACTTGACAAACTATCATTGTAGTTTTGATGCGTAGGTAAGAACGGTTCTTGCTAAGCCCGTAGCAGCCACGTAAAACTTGCAACAACAAAGTAGAGGATGTCTAACTTGTTTTTGCAGGGCATGTTGTGATGTGATATGGTCAAGACGTGATGAGATATAAGTTGTTGTATGAGATGATCATGTTTTGTTAAAGTTATCGGCAACTGGAAGAAGCCTTATGGTTGTCTCTTTATTGCATAAGATGCAAGCGCCAAATAATTGCTTTACTTTATCGCTATGCGATAGCAATAGTTGCAAGAGCAATAGTTGGCGAGACGACCATGTGACGACAAATTGATATAGATCAAGATGATGTAGATCATGGTGTCATGCCAGTGACAATGGAAATCATGACGATGCTTTGGAGATGGAGATCAAAGGCACAAGATGATGATGGCCATATCATGTCACATATTTTGATTGCATGTGATGTTTATCTTTTATACATCTTATTTTGCTTAGTTCGGCGGTAGCTTTATAAGATGATCTCTCACTAAATTATCAAGGTATAAGTGTTCTCCTAAGTATGCACCGCTATGAAAGTTCTTCGTCTTTGAGACACCACATGATGATCGGGTGTGATAGGCTCTACGTTCAAATACAACGGTGCAAAACAGTTGCACACGCGAATACTCAAAGTTAAACTTGACGAGCCTAGCATATAACAGATATGGCCTCGGAACACGGAGACCGAAAGGTCGAGCGTGAATCATATAGTAGATATGATCAACATAGTGATGTTCACCATTGAAACTACTCCATCTCACGTGATGATCGGACATGGTTTAGTTGATATGGATCACGTGATCACTTAGAGGATTAGAGGGATGTCTATCTAAGTGGGAGTTCTTAAGTAATATGATTAATTGAACTTAAATTTATCATGAACTTAGTCCTGGTAGTATTAGCATATCTATGTTGTAGATCAATAGCTCGAGTTGTTGCTTCCCTATGTTTATTTTGATATGTTCCTAGAGAAAAAATTATGTTGAAAGCTGTTAGTAGCAATGATGCGGATTGGATCCGTGATCTGAGGATTATCCTCATTGCTGCATAGAAGAATTATGTCCTTGATGCACCTCTAGGTGACAGACCTATTGCAGGAGCAAATGCAGACGTTATGGACGTTTGGCTAGCTCAATATGATGACTACTTGATAGTTTAGTGCACCATGCTTAATGGCTTAGAATCGGGACTTCAAAGACGTTTTGAACATCATGGACCATATGAGATGTTCCAGGAGTTGAAGTTAATATTTCAAGCAAATACCTGAGTTGAGAGATATGAAGTCTCCAACAACTTCTATTGCTAAAAGATGGAAGAGAATAGCTCAAGCAGTGAGCATGTGCTCAGATTGTCTGGGTACTACAATCGCTTAAATCAAGTGGGAGTTAATCTTCCAGATAAAATAGTGATTGACAGAATTCTCTAGTCACCATCACCAAGTTAGTAGAACTTCGTGATGAACTATGATATGCAAGGGATAACAGAAACGATTCCCAAGCTCTTCGTAATGCTGAAATTGACGAAGGTAGAAATCGAGAAAAACATCAAGTGTTGATGGTAGACAAGACCACTAGTTTCAAGAAAAGGCAAAGGGAAAAGGGAACTTCAAGAAGAACAGCAAGCAAGTTGTTGCTCAAGTGAAGAAGCCCAAGTCTGGTCCTAAGCCCGAGACTAAGTGCTTCTACCGCAAAGGACTGGTCATCTTTGAAGCGGAACTACCCCAAGTGATTGGCGGATAAGAAGGATGGCAAAGTGAACATAAGTATATTTGATATACATGTTATTGATGTGTACTTTACTAGTGTTTATAGCAACCCCTCAGTATTTGATACTAGTTCAGTTGCTAAGATTAGTAACTCGAAACGGGAGTTGAAGAATAAACAGAAACTAGTTAAGGGCGAGGTGACGATGTGTGTTGGAAATAGTTCCAAGATTGATATGATCATCATCGCACGCTCCCTATAATTTCGGGATTAGTGTTGAACCTAAATAAGTGTTATTTGGTGTTTGCGTTGAGCATGAATATGATTTGATCATGTTTATTGCAATACGGTTATTCATTTAAGTTAGAGAACAATTGTTGTTCTGTTTACATGAGTAAAACCTTCTATGGTCACACACACCAACGAAAATGGTTTGTTGGATCTCGATCGTAGTGATACACATATTCATAATATTGAAGCCAAAAGATGCAAAGTTAATAATGATAGTGCAACTTGTTTGTGGCACTGCCGTTTAAGTCATATTATATAAAGCGCATGAAGAAACTCCATGCTGATGGGATTTTGGAATCACTTGATTATGAATCGCTTGATGCTTGCGAACCATGTCTCTTGGGCAAGATGACTAAAACGCCGTTCTCCGGAACAATGGAGCAAGCAACAGATTTGTTGGAAATCATACATACTAATGTATGTGGTCCGATGAATATTAAGGCTTGCAGCGGGTAACATTATTTTCTGACCTTCACAGATGATTTGAGCAGATATGAGTATATCTACTTAATGAAATAGAAGTCTGAAACATTTGAAAAGTTCATATAATTTCAGAGTAAAGTGAAAAATCATCGTAACAAAGTTTCTACGATCTGATCGTGGAGAACAATATTTGAGTTACGAGTTTGGTCTTCAGTTAAAACAATGTGAAATAGTTTCACTACTCACGCCACCAGGAACACCACAGTGTAATGGTGTGTCCGAACGTCGTAACCGTACTTTATTAGATATGGTGCGGTCTATGATGTCTCTTACCGATTTACCACTATCGTTTTGGGGTTATGCATTAGAGACAGCTACATTCACGTTAAATAGGGCACCATCTAAATCCGTTGAGACGACACCGTATGAACTATGGTTTGGCAAGAAACCTAAGTTGTCGTTTCTTAAAGTTTGAGGTTGCAATGCTTATGTGAAAAAGTTTCAACCTGATAAGCTCAAACCCAAATCGGAGAAGTGCGTCTTCATAGGGTACCCAAAAAAATGTTGGGTACACCTTCTATCACAGATCCGAAGGCAAGACATTCGTTGCTAAGAATGGATCCTTTCTAGAGAAGGAGTTTCTCTCGAAAGAAGTGAGTGGGAGGAAAGTAGAAACTTGATAAGGTAATTGTACCTTCTCCCTTATTGGAAAATAGTTCATCACAGAAATCTGTTCCTGTGACTACTACACCAATTAGTGAGGAAGCTAATGATGATGATCATGTAACTTCAGATCAAGTTACTACCGAAACTCGTAGGTAAACCAGAGTGAGATCCGCTCCAGAGTGGTATGGTAATCCTGTTTTGGAAGTCATGTTACTGGACCATGATGAAATTGCGAACTATGAGGAAGCGATGATGAGCCCAGATTTCGCAAAATGGCTTGAGGCCATGAAATCTGAGATGGGATCCATGTATGAGAACAAAGTATGGACTTTGGTTGACTTGCCCGATGATCGGCAAGCCATTGAGATTAAATGGATTTTTAAGAGGAAGACAGACGCTGATAGTACTGTTACTATCTACAAAGCTAGACTTGTCGAAAAAGGTTTTTGACAAAGTTCAAGGTGTTGACTACGATGAGATTTTCTCACTCGTATCGATGCTTAAAGTCTGTCCGAATCATGTTAGCAATTGCCGCATTTTATGAAATCTGGCAAATGGATAACAAAACTGCAATCCTTAATGGATTTATTAAAGAAGAGTTGTATATGATGCAACCAGAAGGTTTTGTAAATCCTAAAGGTGCTAACAAAATATGCAAGCTCCAGCGATCCATCAGCGTCTGTCTTGCGGTAAAGCCTGTATTTACAAGAAAGTGAGTGGGAGCACTACAACATTTCTGATAAGTATATGTGAATGACATATTGTTGATCGGAAATAATGTAGAATTATTCTGCAAAGCATAAAGGAGTGTTTGAAAGGAGTTATTCAAAGAAAAACCTCAATGAAGCTGCTTACATATTGAGCATCAAGATCTATAGAGATAGATCAAGACGCTTGATAAGTTTTTTTTTCAATGAGTACATACCTTGACAAGATTTTGAAGTAGTTCAAAATGGAACAGTCAAAGAAAGAGTTATTGCCTGTGTTACAAGGTGTGAAATTGAGTAAGACTCAAAACTTGACCACGGCAGAAGATAGAAAGAGAATGAAAGTCATTCCCTATGCCTTGGCCATAGGTTCTATAAAGTATGCCATGCTGTGTACCAGATCTATTGTATACCCTACACTAATTTTGGCAAGGGAGTACAATAGTGATCTTGGAGTAGATCACTGGACAGCGGTCAAAATTATCCTTAGTGGAATAAGGAAATGTTTCTCGATTATGGAGGTGACAAAAGGTTCGTCGTAAAGGGTTACGTCGATGCAAGTTTTGACATTGATCTAGATTACTCTAAGTCTCAATCTGGATACATATTGAAAGTGGGAGCAATTAGCTAGAGTAGCTCCGTGCAGAGCATTGTTGACATAGAAATTTGCAAAATACATACGGATCTGAATGTGGCAGACCCGTTAACTAAACTTCTCTCACAAACAAAACATGATCACACCTTACTACTCTTTGGGTGTTAATCACATAGCGATGTGAACTAGATTATTGACTCTAGTAAACCCTTTGGGTGTTGGTCACATGATGATGTGAACTATGGGTGTTAATCACATGGTGATGTGAACTATTGGTGTTAAATCACATGGCGATGTGAACTAGATTATTGAATCTAGTGCAAGTGGGAGACTGAAGGAAATATGCCCTAGAGGCAATAATAAAGTTATTATTTATTTCCTTATTTCATGATAAATGTTTATTATTCATGCTAGAATTGTATTAACCGGAAACATAATACATGTGTGAATACATAGACAAACAGAGTGTCACTAGTATGCCTCTACTTGACTAGCTCGTTGATCAAAGATGGTTAAGTTTCGTAGCCATAGACATGAGTTGTCATTTGATTAACGGGATCACATCATTAGGAGAATGATGTGATTGACATGACCCATTCCGTTAGCTTAGCACTCGATCGCTTAAGTATGTTGCTATTGCTTTCTTCATGACTTATACATGTTCCTATGACTATGAGATTATGCAACTCCGTTTACGGAGGAACACTTTGTGTGCTACCAAACGTCACAACGAATCGGGTGATTATAAAGGTGCTCTCAGGTGTCTCCGAAGGTACTTGTTGGGTTGGCGATTTCGAGATTAGGATTTGTCACTCCGAATGTCGGGAGGTATCTCTGGGCCCTCTCGGTAATGCACATCACATAAGCCTTGCAAGCATTGCAAGTAATGAGTTAGTTATGGATGATGTATTACGAACGAGTAAAGAGACTTGCCGTAACGAGATTGAACTAGGTATTGAGATACCGACGATCGAATCTCGGGCAAGTAACATACCGATGACAAAGGGAACAACGTATGTTGTTATGCGGTCTGACCGATAAAGATCTTCATAGAATATGTGGGAGCCAATGTGAGCATCCAGGTTCCGCTGTTGGTTATTGACCGGAGACGTGTCTCGGTCATGTCTACATTGTTCTCGAACCCGTAGGGTCCGCACGCTTAAGGTTTCAATGACGGTTATATTATGAGTTTATGAGTTTTGATGTACCGAAGGAGTTCGGAGTCCCGGATGAGATCGGGGACATGACGAGGAGTCTCGAAATGGTCGAGACGTAAAGATCGATATATTGGACGACTATATTTGGACATCGGAAAGGTTCCGAGTGATTCGGGTATTTTCGGAGGTACCGGGGAGTTACGGGAATACGAGGAAGAAGCAATGGGCCTTAATGGGCCTTAGTGGGAAGGACCAGGAGGTGGCGCGCGCCCCTCCCAAGCCCAGTCCGAATTGGACAAGGGGTTTGGGGCGCGGCCCCTCTCTCCCTTCCTTCCCCTCTTCCCCCTTCCCCCTTCTCCTAGTTGGACTAGGAAAGGAGGAAACCTACTCCAACTAGGAGTAGGAATCCTACTCCCCTGGCGCGCCCCTCCTAGGGCCGGCCTCCTCCCCCCTTGCTCCTTTATATACAGGGGCAGGGGGCACCCCATAGACACAAATTGATCTTCGTGATCCTTCCTTATCCGTGTGCTTAGGCGTTGCCCCCCTCCACCATATTTCACCTCGGTCATATTGTAGCGGTGCTTAGGCGAAGCCCTGCGACGGTAGAACATCAAGATCATCACCACGCCGTCGTGCTGACCGAACTCCTCCCCGACGCTTTGCTGGATCGAAGCCCGGGGATCGTCATCGAGCTGAACGTGTGCTAAAACTCGGAGGTGCCGTAGTTTCGGTGCTTGGATCGGTCGGATCGGGAAGACGTACGACTACTTCCTCTACGTTGCGTCAACGCTTCCGCTTCGGTCTATGAGGGTACGTAGACAACACTCTCCCCTTTCAGTGCTTCGGGCTTGTTCTAGGTCCTGCCGTTGCAGCGGTAGTACCATGGTCCCTCACGGTAGTACCGCATGGCCTTGCGGTAGTACCGCTTGTCAGGAGCGATAGTACCACAAGTCGCGGGCTGGTTAGGTGGATAACGGTTGGATTTTGTCCACAACTATAAAAAGGGGTGTCTTCTTCCTCTAGTTGACTATACCTCTTCCAACCCTAAGCTCCATTGTTGCTCCAAGCTCCATTTTCACCCGATCTCACTCCCTAGCCAATCAAACTTGTTGATTTGCTCGGGAGTGGTCGAGAAGGCCCCGATCTACACCTCCACCAAGAGAAATTTGATTTCCCCCACTAATCCCTTGCGGATCTTATTACTCTTGGGTGTTTGAGCACCCTAGACGGTTGAGGTCACCGTGAAGCCATAGTCCATTGTGGTGAAGCTTCGTGGCGTCATTGGGAGCCTCCAATTAAGTTGTGGAGATTGCCCCAACCTTGTTTGTAAAGGTTCGGTCGCCGCCTCCAAGGGCACCAATAGTGGAATCACGGCATCTCGCATTGTGTGAAGGCGTGTGGAGAATACGGTGGCCCTAGTGGCTTCTTGGGGAGCATTGTGCCTCCAAACGGAGACATACTTCCTCTCAAAGGGAAGGAACTTCGGTAAAACATCCTCGTCTTCACTGGCTCCACTCTTGGTTATCTCGTGCCTTTACTTGTGCAAGCTTTTTGTGCTATATATCTTGCTTGCTTGTGTGCTTATTGTTGTTGCATCATATAGGTTGCTCACTTAGTTGCATATCTAGACAACCTACTTTGATGCAAAGTTTAAATTGGTAAAGAAAAGCTAAAATTGTTAGTTGCCTATTCACCCCCCTCTAGTCAACTTTATCGATCCTTTCAATTGGTATCAGAGCCTCGTCTCTTTATTAAGGACTTTACCGTCCGAAGAGTATGGTTTACGTCATAGACGATGTGTAGGAGCACTCCGGTGCAAATCCAATATCGTCTACGGGAGATGAGGCTACCTCGATCTCACGTGAGGAATTCAATGTGGCGTTGGACACATTGAAAACCTCCATGATGACCGAGGTCAAGAGCATGTTTAATAAATTTATTGAAGGGCTTAAACTTTCCACCACATATTTGAAAGTGGGTGATCCCGCTAACAAGGTGACGGATGCCACCTCCGACAAGGGGGAAGCTACTACCGAGAAAGGTCCTTCTTCGAGTGGTAAAAATGGCACCGGCATCTTTTCCCATGTGGAACCTCCACTTGTCTATGGTGGACCGATTCCTTCCACTCATTTGAATCATGCCGGCCCGGCCCCTAAGATTGAGAAGAATGTAGATTTTGATTCTTGGTTCTATCGTTTTAAGCATCATTTAAATCATGTGAACAGTAACCTTTGGAGAATCATTGAAGAAGGTTTTTATCCGCATGACCGAAGCAACTTCACCCCTAGAGAAGCCGTGGATGATCAGTTCAATGAGAATGCTCTCTTCATCATCCAAGAAGCAATCCCACCCGAAGACCTTCCTCATCTCTGGCCCTACTCCTTGGCTAAAGATGCTTGGCGCCAAGTGGTTTCCCTCTATCGGGGAAGCGCAAGCATTCAACGTTCCAACTATGAAGTGGTGCAAGATGAAGCCGATGAGTTTGCAATGAAACAAGATGAAGAACCTCGTGAGCTTTATCGGAGAGTAACCAAACTCGTGATCTCTCTCCGAGATCATGGAAGTAAGGACACGGATGACAATTGGATCAAGCGCAAATTCCTCAAGGCAATGATGCCCTACCACAAAGCCATGTCCTCTGTCATTCGTCAAAGGCCGGACTTCCACACCTTGTCCTCAAGTGATGTGTTGGATGAGTTCGTTGCTATGAGCATCTTGGACAAGACCGCCGACAATGCGGTGCCGCTCTCAAAGAGTAAAGAAACCCAACCTTGCTCTAAAGGCCAAGGTTAGTATGGAGGAAGAGGATGAAGAGGAAGAAGAGGAGAGCAACCTCAAGATACTGTATGCCTATCATGAACACATGGCCCTTGCTTCAAGGCAATTTTGGAGCAAGAAGAACTCAAGGCCCAACTTCAACAAGAATAATTCAAGTGGCGCAAAGGGCAAGCAACGAGTGAGGACTTGTTTCAATTGTGGCAATGTGAGCCATTTTGTTGTGGAGTGCCCTTATGAGAAGAGGGAAGACAACGGTGGCAAGCTCATCCGAAAGGACAAGGCCAAGTCTTTCCCCAACAAGAGCAACTTCACCAAGAAGACTCCTCACAAGGCGTTGGTGGTACAAGAAGAGTACAATGAGGATGATGACGATGATGAAGATGGTGAGTCGGTTGCCATGGCCTCCGTTGCCATTCTGACGACTCCACGGTGTCTCTCTTCGACTCACCCAATGAGAGCATCACCGCCAAGTGCCTCATGGCTAAAGCCACCAACAAGGTAACCCCAACATCAAAACTACCATCATTAATCATCCTTCTTCGACGGATAGCATTGATGAACATGGGGGAACTAATGTGGAGGAGAATGAGTTTGAGGCCTTTATGGGTAAACTCAAGGGTAAAGCCAAGAAGCACTTCATTGCTCTCTTGGAACAACTTGGTGAAGCCAATGACATGATCGAGGCTCATGAAGATACCATCTCTAAGATGGAGGGGCATAGTCGAGACTATGCCGATGAGATTTCGGATCTTTCCAATGCTCTTGAGGAAGAGCGTGGTCTTCGTTTGGCTCTTGAGGAGTCACACAACGATGATCATGCTAAATTAAAGAAAGATCTTGATCATGCTCTTGTTGTTTCTCGTGTGCTAAATTCTGAGAAGGCCAAACTTGGGGTTGATCTTGCTAGACTCAAGGAGGAGTTTGATATACTTTACAAGGCTCATAAGACCTTGAAAGGTATTCATGCTAGTCTCAAGGAGTCTCATGATCAACTCCAAGTGAAGCTAACTAAGGAGAAAGCCACTTTTCCTCATATGGTTTTAATTGATAATGCAAATGCTACTAACCCGTGTTGTGAGCATGTGCATCTTATTGAAGAAAATGCTAAGTTAAAGGAGCAACTTGAGAAAGGCGTTGTGTCATGCATACAAGGTGAGAAGAACCTCAACGACCTTTTGAGCTATCAAAAGGAAATTGTGGCCAAGGAGGGGATTGGGTTCGCACCCAAGCCCAAGAACAAGAAGAAGAATGACAAGACCAAACGACCTCCTCCTCTCAAGCAAACTTTTGTAAAGGAGGGAAAGGGTGATTCCAAGGAGAAGAAGAACAATGCAAAGGGTGGCGGTGTCAAGAAGGGAAATGCCACCCCTCCCAACATAGCCGGTGACTTTTGGATATATTGAATGGTCTATTTGGGTTCCTAAGACCCTTGTTACTAACATCAAAGGACCCATTACAAAATGGGTACCTAAAACCAAGCATTGATCTCTTGTAGGTGTTTGCTTCCGGTGGGAGATCATGGTTGCTCGATAGTGGAGCTACAAATCATATGACCTGAAGCAAGGACTTGGTGGTGGACGTGCACAAGATTCCATCTATGCCCACCAATGTCGAGTGGGGTGATGCCTCGTCTTCTAAGGTATTGGGACTCGGCAAGGTTGTCATTTCTCATGATCTCACGATCGAGAAGGTCATGCTTGTTGAGTCCCTTGCATACAATTTACTTTCCTTTCGTCAACTTGCAATCATGGGCTTTGCCACTTTCTTTGATATTGATACCGTGGCCCTCTTGTGGAGCAAGACTCTTAAAGTAGCCTTTGTTGGGCATGTCGAGAACGGTCTATATATGATTAAATTTTCGGAGCGACCCACAAAGACCCCGACATGCCTAATGGCTAAAGTTGACGTGGGATGGCTTTGGCATCACCGTTTAGCCCATGTCAATATGAGATCTTGTTGGGGAACGTAGTAATTTCAAAAAAATTCCTACGCACACGCAAGATCATGGTGATGCATAGAAACGAGAGGGGAGAGTGTTGTCACGTACCCTCGTAGACCGAAAGCGGAAGCGTTATAACAATGCGGTTGATGTAGTCGTACGTCTTCATGGCCCGACCGATCAAGCACCGAAACTACGGCACCTCCGAGTTCTAGCACACGTTCAGCTCGATGATGATCCCCGGACTCCGATCCAGCAGAATGCTGGGGAAGAGTTCCGTGAGCACGACGGTGTGGTGACGATCTTGATGTTATACCGTCGCAGGGCTTCGCCTAAGTACCGCTACAATATTATCGAGGACTATGGTGGAGGGGGGCACCGCACACAGCTAAGAGATCCTAGGGATCAATTGTTGTGTCTCTAGGGTGCCCCCTGCCCCCGTATATAAAGGAGCAAGGGGGGGGGGGAGGTGCGGTGTGACGCCCGGGTAATTACGCTACAGTAATCCCCGCTAATGATGCCACGTCACGTCGGTTACTGTGGATAAACTCGCGCTAGTTCGGGACCTAGTTCGGATTTCAAATTCAAAATCGAGCGAACAATAAAAGTTTTCAAATATTAAAATTTAAATGTTCGGAGTGAACCAAATAATACATAGGTAATTATGGTGGAGAAGCCAAACTTTGGTAAAATGTATAAAGGCCCTAAAACAATAAAAACAATAGTGAAAACAATTGTTTAAATACCTTTTATAATTAATAAAATGTCAAACTAATTTATTTGAGGATTAGACTTTTTGTGATTATGGACTAAGTTGAAATACTAAATTAGATGCTAAGTGGGTACTTTAATAAAACTAAAATAATAGGAATCAAAGAAAAAGAGAAAATAAACGAATACAAAAAAAAGGAACCCCCCACTGGGCCATCTGTGGCCCAGCTGGCCAGCCCCAAATGGACCAAGAGGCCCAGCTGGCAAGCCCACTGGCCTGACCGGCCCGCCCCCACTCCTTATCCCTGGTGTCGAAACCCTACCCCCTAATCGCACTCCTCCCCCACACTCCTCGTTCTCTCCCCTTCGATCAAATCTAGATCGGGAACGGTCCTCGCCGCCCCCCAACGCCAACGCCCGTCGTGCACAGCTCGTCCGTCGCTGTTCCCGGCGGCCTGGCGAAGCGAGCTCAGCGCCGAGGATGGCCGCCTCCGCCCGCACCTCTACTTCGCCTCGCTGGCGCCCGTGCGCCTCGATGCCGACCACCGCCGCCAAGGACCTCGCCGGATCGCCCCATCGTCTCCGTTGTCGTCCACGTCCTCCACCTCGATGGTCTTCCCCGTGCCTCTCGGCGAACCCTTGCATCGGGGGTATGGAACCCCATCTCCCCCTATTCCCTCCATCCACATCGCGCACCGCTACCCCGACCCCGCGCCTGGCCTGCCTTTGGCCGCGCCCGAGATAGCACTTTCCAGCACTCGCGCACTCCCGCGCGTGGCCTCGCCTCGACCACCTGCTGCTGGCCTGCACACCGCCCGCTCCGTCCACTCCCCGCTGCCTCGCCCCTCGCCGCTGGCATGTGCGCCTGCACGCGCTGTCCCCTGCTCTGACGCCTGCCACTGGCGCCAAGTTTCCCCAGTGCTGATCTGCTGCGGAGGCTGATGCCGCGGGCCTTTCCACCGCCGTCCGCCCGCGCCCGCCGAGGCCTATGGCCACTTCCGCCAAGACTGTCACGCCCATGGCGCCCCACCCACGCCTGGCCGCTCCTCCTATGCCTTCCTGTCTCAGCACCATGGCCGGCGGCGCCAGCCGCGCCCGGGCTATGGCCTCTGCTAGTCAACTGCGCCTGCACCCGCTAACCACAGCTCGATAGGCCCCCTGCCTATGACACAGCGCCCCCTAGAACGATTAAAAGAAAGAAAGAAAAATGTTAGAATAAAATAATAATTAATTAATTAATTAAGTTAATTAATTCATGTTTAACTAATTTAATTAAAATAAATTAGCCTAATCACTTAGTTAGTCTAATTAACCTGGTTTAGTTAACCTGGGTCTATGACCAGTGGGTCCCACATGTTAGTTTGACCCACCGGCACCTCTGTTGACTGCTGATGTCATGTTGATGCGGTAAAGCTGATTTGAATTATTTTAGTAATAATAATTTAGAAATTATTAAAACTTTAAAATTAATATAAAATAATCCGTAGCTCGGATGAGAATACTTTCTGGAAAGTTACTCGAACGATTTAGGCGAATCCGGATCGCAGATCCGTTCGTCCGCCACACACCCCTAACCTATCGAACCTGCAAACTTTCCTCTCCGGTTCATCATCGTCTGACAGACGTCGGAACCGGAAAACTTCCGGATGTTTCCCCTTACCATTACCCCTCATACCACGTTAGGGCACGCCTAGCGCTGCGTTAGAACACGCCTAGCTCATGCATTGTCCCGTTATGCACTTGCTGCTATGTATTTACTGTTTCTTCCCCTCTTCTCTCCGGTAGACCCGAGAGACCGACGCTGCTGCTGGCCGTTCGACTACGGTGTTGATTTAATCTCTCTCTTGCCAGAGCAACCAGGCAAGCCCCCCCCCTTGATCACCAGATATCGCCTACTCTTATCTACACTGCTTGCATTAGAGTAGTGTAACATGTTACTGCTTTCAGATATCCTATACTGCTGCATAGCCTGTCCTTGCTACTACTGTTACCTTTATCTGCTATCCTACTGCTTAGTATAGGATGCTAGTGTTCCATCAGTGGCCCTACACTCTTGTCCGTCTGCCATGCTATACTACCGGGCTGTGATCACTTCGGGAGGTGATCACGGGTATATACTATATACTTTACACTATTACATTACACGTGATACTGTTAGGAGATGGGGCTGAAAGGACAGGTGGTTCCATCCCAGTAGAGGTGGGCCTAGGTTCCCACGGCCCCGATCGTTACTTTGTGGCGGAGCGGCAGGGCAGAGTTGAGACCGCCTAGGAGAGAGGTGGGCCTGGCCCTGTTCGGCGTTCATGTTACTTAACACGCTTAACGAGGTCTTGGTATTTGATCTGAGTTGGCTCTGAGCTTATACGCACTAACCATCTACGCTGGAGTAGTTATGGGTATCCCGCCGTCGTGGTATCACCGGCACTTCTTGAGGCGTCGGCGCGGCGGCGGCCGGATTGGACTGGAACGCTGTTAGGCTAGGTCTGCTTCCGCCGCCCTCGCAACGTCAGGTGTGCTTTCGAGGCGATGGGCCTGCACTTCCTGCACGCTTAGGTTTAGACCGCGTCTGGCCTCTCTGTTGTGCCTAGGTGGGGCTGCGGCGTGTTGATCTTCCGCGGCGGGCATGACCGAGAAAGTGTGTCCGCCAAATGGGATCAAGCATCTGGGTAAGATGGTGCACCCTGCAGGAAGTTAATCTATTGAATAGCCGTGATCTTCGTTAACAGGGCGACTTGGAGTTGTACCTTGAGCTTATGACAACTAGAACCGGATACTTGATAAAACACACCCTTCCAAGTGCGGATACAACCGGTGGTCGCTCTCGCTCGGGGATATGAGCGGGGATTGCCGTTAGGATTATTGCTATATGATGTTACTTGGAGGACTTGATTGTCCTTTTCTACTGTTGCAAGACAGTGTCGAGCGTAGTCTTCGTTAAGACTAGCTATCCCCTCTTATTCGGCTTTCTGCAGTTCAGTCCACCGATATGGCCCTTTACACATATATCCATGCATATGTAGTGTAGCTCCTTGCTTGCAGTACTTTGGATGAGTACTCACGGTTGCATTGTTTCCCCTTTTCCCCTATCTATACTCGATTGCTGCAACAGACGATGGAGCCGGAGCGACGCCACCGTCGATGGCGACTACTACTCGGAGGTGCCTACTACTACGTGCAGCCCGGACGGCGACCGGGAGTGACCTAGGAGGATCCTGGCAGGAGGCCTGCTCCTCTTCGATCTGTATCCCGTTTGTGCTAGCCATCTTATGGCACCTTGTTTAACTTATGTCGTACTCAGATATTGTTGCTTCCGCTGACTCGTCTATGATCGAGCACTTGTATTCGAGCCCTCGAGGCCCTCGGCTTGTATTATGATGCTTGTATGACTTATTTTATTTGTAGAGTTGTGTTGTGATATCTTCCGTGAGTCCTTGATCTTGATCGTACACATTTGCGTGCATGATTAGTGTACGATTGAATCGAGGGCGTCTGAAGTTGGTATCGAGCCGATCGCTGTAGGAATCCCCTTCCTAACTCCTTGGCGAAGTCGAGTCTAGACATTGCAAAACTTTTACTAACATGGCTGTGTGCCTTACGGGCCCACGTCGCCATCGGGTGGTATTAGGATCTTTTACTCCTCGATCTTTACTCTGGGATTCTGAACTCTCTTCTATTCGGGTTAAATGAATTTGCTAAAAACAAAACTAACTTTAGGTTCTCGCAAGTACTTTCTCCCGGAGAACCCCCTCACTTCAGATGATCGTCTGCTAATCAGAAGATTCCGAAGATACTCTCTGATGTTCTCTCGAGACTTTGTGCCCATCAATTTTGCTATTCCTGACCACCGATAAATCCGTGGATAACTACTTACACTTGCCATTCTTACGATCATCCCCCATTGATCTTATTATTACAAGACACCCCGAAGTTTTCTCTATTGTTCCGAGAATACTTTGTGCCTACTGCCTAGCAGTTCTTGCCACATGAATACCCCCTTCAAATAAATCCTCGCACTTGTTGAGTATCCGCTCAACCCCAGTTGTTCATGTGTTTCACAAAAGTCTTCAAAATACTATTCGATCTTCCGAAAGTCCTCTGGAGCCTTTGGCTCTTGAAATTCTTGCTTGCTTGCATTATGGTTAATCCCATAAGTCCCGTAGTCATATTGACACTCCTTGTCATTATCATTTTGAGTCTGTTGACTCAATATGTTTGCGAATACACGCAATCATCATTGACCCTTATAAATTACTTCTCCGGCTGAGCTGCCATTCTTTTAACTAGAATTGGTTCTCGACCAATCCCATTGTCTTTGATTGTACCCTAAGGCTATTCAACTTATCCACCCCTAATCAGAGCATTGCTTCTGATCCCTTGATTTGGAAATCATAATTCCTTTGCATTTGACAATTGAGTTAGTCAGCTGTTTCTATAATCTGCTTCCTCTAGTTGAGTACCGATGCTCACGTCAGATTCCTTGTGGACCACCAGATCCTTTGTTGGATTTTATCTGACAACGCCCTTCATATTCACTAAATTTGTGAGCCTTTCCTCTGATACACAATGCCTTTGGTAAATTGTATCCTCTGCTTTCTCAACCATGCTCTGCCTTCGAGCTTGAGTTAATTAAATCTAAAGATTCTGGTATATGATTCCAAGAAGCCCCTATGGGTAGAACATATGCCTTCACTAAACCGTGTGAACCCAAAAGTTTTCACGAATCATACTCTTCTGGTGCTTCGCTAGATAAAATTTTCAACACTGCAACTTCATCGAACGTGAGAAGTGAATGAAAGGTTATGCATTGGAGAAGTGGGAGTCGACCTTGAACTTTGTGTTCATGCCCATGTACACGATGTAGATCTTATCATTAAAGCTTCTCTTAAATTAATTATTCCTTTGGTATAAGTTCATCTTATATCAGGGATCTGGCCTTTTACAATCTTGGTTCCGACCATGTTCTCTTTTAAATACCATTTCTCGTGCAAGTTTTAGCACTTGTCTTCTGTAGAGCAATACCCCCGTCCAACCTCTACTTTGTTATGTCATCGAGTATTACCCCTGGTATCTCGAGATTATCATGGAACTGCATAACCTCTTATGAGTTCTTCATCAAGTGCTACCTTCCCACTGTTACCAATTTTTCACGGGCTCTGAGTTGTTAAACACTCAAAGACACCGATAACTGAACCGAGTCCGCACTACGGTTCAACAACTCTTCCGTAAGCTTCTACAAGTACGAGTTTGTACCCGACCACGCCATTCCTAGCCTGTTTGGCTATATCATTGTCATGATGATTTTAAGCGTGCTACCGGTCCTTCTTCTCGGAGCACAATTTTCGACGATGAACTAACCTTACGTCGATCCTCATCGTCATATCATTTAGCCTTGAACAACAAGCTTGGTTTCGAGTTTGTGGCGTACCCTTGGTTCCAATAACCTTTCACTTCATCATTACTTTGACTTGATGTAAATGCGATCGATTACATCTTCATGAACTCTCGCGACAAAGGTGTCGTGATCGCCAACATTCTGAGCTCATCCAGGATATCAATTGAATTCATGATGAGAAAAACCATCCTTGCCCTCGATGAATTGTATTATCACCGACCACCTTATTGCCTTCCCACCAACGCAAGCTTGTTCATGTTTGGTGTTATACCTTGAGTTCCTTGCTACCCAGCAATTGTTCTTCTTTACCTTGGAGTATTACCATCTGTTAATATCAAGGATGTGGTGAGGACTGCTCCACCTCTTAAGAAATTCTTGGTATTGAGATGCTTCTCACCATCACCATTCTTTCTTGGTCCCCGTGTTGCTTCCAACCGGTATACCAACAAGTGAACGGTGCTGTTTGAATTCTGCCCTTCTAGCAAGCCTCTTGCTTTGATGTGAAATTCTTAGACTATCGATTATTGAATCACCATTCTGACATAGGTCGTGCAACCCAACCCATCGGGCGCACCTTTCAACCAATGTTTACTTGTGTATGTTTTCCTCGAGCATACTTCCTTATATCATTTGATCTGTCAAATGTTATCTCCTTGTTCACTTAATTGTGGAAGTCCATCTTTTGGGAATCTCGGTGAACTGCCGTTGAGTTCACCAGACACCTCATTGTCCTCTCCTTGGGTAATGATGGACTCTTGTTAACGGAAATCGCTTCATAGTTCATTTCCCCGAGAATCTTACAATGTCATCTCGTCAAATTGCGTTGCACCTTTTCCTCTCGGACATCCTGAGTCTGAGGTATCTTTACACCATTCGGATCTGAATCTCGGTCAGATATGATGGTTGGGACAATTTTCCAAGAGTTATGTTATTGGTCCTTTGATGAACCGGTAGCATGATGTCATGCCTAGCACCCCCCCCCCCCGGCTGGAGGACCTATCATTATAGATTCCTTTTCAGCAAGGTTATCCGTACATCCATGAGGAAATTGTAAGACTTATTCTACAAGTTATTCCTGATGAATACTTCGAGTTTCCAAGTCTGATCTTCACCTGAAGACCATGTCAATGCTATCTCGAAACATGTCTGTGATACTCTGATTTTCAACAAGAACCTTCGAAGCCCAATGCTAAATGTTTCCTGCTCAATTATCCGAACACCGTTGTATGGGTAATGTCATGAAATTCCTCTCCCCTTACCTAAAGGGTTTTCTACGTCATATCCTATCATGGATATCATGCTCTGCTTGTCCTTGGGAAGGAATTAACCCTGAAAGATGTGGTTAAACACATTTTCCTTTCCATTTTTCTGTTTTAACCTAATAATCACATTTCCTTTCCATGGGTCTGTTTGACCCTTCTTGGGATATATATAATCTAAGCAGTGATAATCCCCTGCTTAGGTAAGCACCTCGTTGTACCACTCTGTAAGTAAGACCCTATTACTATTGTTGATGACATTCCGGTAACCACCGATGGACGAGAACCTTGCCTATTGGTCCGCCTCGTTCAACGAAAGCGGAAAATGGTTCTCTTCGTCCCTCGCCTTGGTACCTATGTTGTTGCCGACATGACCCTCAGACTCTCCTCTGACATGCCTTGCTTACATGATCGTGCAAGATGTCACCAACCTTCTACTTTTAACCACATGGTGGGCCCATAACCCACAGTTTCACAGGATCGAAACCTGACTCTCCTGTACACCCCTGTTGCCGAAGTTATTCCTCACGCTTGACTTTGTAGGTAATTCACGGGCCACTTGCCTGTGGATCTATTCTGGTATCGGAAGCAATACTTATTCCCGTTGCTCTGAACCCTTTCGCACCCTGCTTCAGGCAATGAACGATTGCCTATCCGCTTGAAACCTCTTATCGCACTGTCTTACTTTGCTCTCGATGTGTGTCTTTTGTTCAACTCGAGAGATACTCATAAGTTCATTCTTGGGATACCCCGGATGATTTTCCTTATAACATCCTTGCATTGTAGAGCTACCCTTACCTATTCATAAATGCGATGGAGTTCCCAAGAAATGGTGACAAGTTTATCCTGATGCATCGGGATATAGGTTTGAAGACATCAATGAAAGGAATTAACTTCTTGAGAAGATTCGTTAGAATATCGTAACAGAACTTTCCCCTACTCCCTCTTAAATCTCGGACGAGATTTCTTGTAATGGAGGAGAATTGTGGCGCCGGGTAATTACGCTACAGTAATCCCGCTAATGATGCCACGTCACCTCGATTCTTGTGGATAAACTCGCTAGTTCGGGACCTAGTTCGGTTTCAAATTCAAAATCGAGCGAACAATAAAAGTTTTCAAATATTAAAATTTAAATGTTCGAGTGAACCAAATAATACATAGGTAATTATGGTGGAGAAGCCAAACTTTGGTAAAATGTATAAAGGCCTAAAATAATAAAAACAATAGTGAAAACAATTGTTTAAATACCTTTATAATTAATAAAATGTCAAACTAATTTATTTGAGGATTAGACTTTTTGTGATTATGGACTAAGTTGAAATACTAAATTAGATGCTAAGTGGGTACTTTAATAAAACTAAAATAATAGGAATCAAAGAAAAACAGAAAATAAACGAATACAAAAAAAAGGAACCCCCCACTGGGCCATCTGTGGCCCAGCTGGCCAGCCCCAAATGGACCAAGAGGCCCACCGGCAAGCCCACTGGCCTGACCGCCCGCCCCCACTCCTTATCCCTGGTGTCGAAACCCTACCCCCTAATCGCACCACTCCCCCCAACACTCCCTCGTTCTCTCCCCCCTTCCCGATCAAATCTAGATCGGGAAGCGGTCCTATCGCCCCCCCCTCGCCGACGCCCGTCGTGCACTGCTACGTCCGTCGCTGTTCCCGGCGGCCCTGGCGAGCGAGCCCGCGCCCGAGGATGGCCGCCTCCGCCCCGCACCTCTACTTCGCCTCGCCGGCGCCCCGTCGCCTGATGCCGACCACCGCCGCCCAAGGTCCTCGCCGATCGCCCCACCGTCTCCGTTGTCGTCCACGTCCTCCACCTCGACGGTCTTCCCCGTGCCTCTCGGCGAACCCCTGCATCGGGGGTATGGAACCCCATCTCCCCCTATTCCCTCCATCCACATCGCGCACCGCTACCCCGACCCCGCGCCTGGCCTGCCTTTGGCCGCGCCCGAGACAGCACTTTCCAGCACTCGCGCACTCCCGCGCGTGGCCTCGCCTCGACCACCTGCTGCCGGCCTGCACACCGCCCGCTCCGTCCACTCCCCGCCGCGGCCTCGTCCCCTCGCCGCTGGCATGTGCGCCCCCACGCGCCCGTCCCCTGCTGCGACGCCTCGCCGCTGGCGCCGAGGTTTCCCCCAGTGCTGATCTGCTGCGGAGGCTGATGCCGCGGGCCTTTCCACCGCCGTCCGCCCGCGCCCGCCGAGGCCTATGGCCACTTCCGCCCGCACTGGTCACGCCCATGGCGCCCCACCTATGCCTGGCCGCTCCTCCTATGCCTTCCCGTCTCAGGCACCATGGCCGCCGGCGCCCTGCCGCGCCGGGCTATGGCCTCTGCTAGTCAACGGGCGCCCGCACCCGCTAACCACAGCTCTGATAGGCCCCCTGCCTATGACACAGCGCCCCCTAGAACGATTAAAAGAAAGAAAGAAAAATGTTAGAATAAAATAATAATTAATTAATTAATTAAGTTTATTAATTCATGTTTAACTAAGTTAATTAAAATAAATTAGCCTAATCACTTAGTTAGTCTAATTAACCTGGTTTAGTTAACCTGGGTCTATGACCAGTGGGTCCCACATGTTAGTTTGACCCAGTCAACACCTCTGTTGACTGCTGATGTCATGCTGATGCGATAAAGCTGATTTCGAATTATTTTAGTAATAATAATTTAGAAATTATTAAAACTTTAAAAATTAATATAAAATAATCCGTAGCTCGGATGAGAATACTTTCTACAGGAAAGTTACTCGAGCGATGAGGCGAATCCGGATCGCAGATCCGTTCGTCCGCCACACACCCCTAACCTATCGAACCTGCAAACTTTCCTCTCCGGTTCATCACATCGACAGACGTCCGCATGCAGGAAAACTTCCCGGATGTTTCCCCCTTAACCATTACCCCCTCATACCACGTTAGGGCACGCCTAGCGCTACGTTAGAACACGTCTAGCTCTGTCTGTTGTCCCGTTATGCACTTGCCTGCTATGTATTTACTGTTTCTTCCCCCTCTTCTCTCCGGTAGACCCCGAGACCGACGCTGCTGCTGGCCAGTTCGACTACGGTGTTGACGACCCCTCTCTCTTGCCAGAGCAACCAGGCAAGCCCCCCCCCCTTGATCACCAGATATCGCCTACTCTTATCTACACTGCTTGCATTAGAGTAGTGTAACATGTTACTGCTTTCAGATATCCTATCTTTGCTGCATAGCTTTGTCCTTGCTACTCTTGTTGTTACCTTTATCTGCTATCCTCTGCTTAGTATAGGATGCTAGTGTTCCATCGATGGCCCTACACTCTTGTCCGTCTGCCATGCTATACTCTTGGGCTGTGATCACTTGGGAGGTGATCACGGGCATATACTATATACTTTACACTATTACATTACCCGTGATCTTGTTAGGAGATGGGGGCTGAAAGGACAGGTGGTTCCATCCCGTAGAGGTGGGCCTAGGTTCCCACGGCCCCGATTGTTACTTTGTGGCGGAGCGGCGGGCAGGTTGAGACCGCCTAGGAGAGAGGTGGGCCTGGCCTGTTCAGCGTTCAGCATGTTACTTAACACGCTTAACGAGGTCTTGGTATTTGATCTGAGTTGGCTCTGAGCTTATCGCACTAACCATCTCGCGGGAGTAGTTATGGGTATCCCGTCGTGGTATCGGCAAAATACTTCAGACGTCGGCGGACGGAGGCGCGCGCCCGGATTGGACTGGAACGCCTATTAGGCTAGGTCGCTTCGGCCGCCCTACTTAACGTCTTGGTGTGTGCTTTCGGGCGATGGGCCCGAACCCTGCGGCTTAGGTTTAGACCGGCGTGCTGGCCTCTCTGTTGTGCCTAGGTGGGGCTGCGGCGTGTTGATCTTCAGCGGCGGGCATGACCCAGAAAGTGTGTCCGCCAAATGGGATCAAGCGTCTTTGGGTAAGATGGTGCACCCTGCAGGAAGTTAATCTATTGAATAGCCGTGATCTTCGTTAACGGGGCGACTTGGAGTTGTACCTTGAGCTTATGACAACTAGAACCGGACACTTGATAAAACACACCTTCCAAGTGCGGATACAACGGTGGTCGCTCTCGCTCGGGGATATGAGCAGGGATTGCGGGTAGGATTATTGCTATATGATGTTACTTGGAGGACTTGATTGTCCTTTTCTACCTATTGCAAGACAGTGTCGAGCGTAGTCTTCGTTAAGACTAGCTATCCCCTCTTATTCGGCTTTCTGCAGTTCAGTCCACCGATATGGCCCTTTACACATATATCCATGCATATGTAGTGTAGCTCCTTGCTTGCAGTACTTTGGATGAGTACTCACGGTTGCATTGTTTCCCCTTTTCCCCTATCTATACTCGATTGCTGCAACCAGACGATGGAGCCGGGGCGGCGCGCCACCGTCGATGGCGACTACTACTGCGAGGTGCCTACTACTACGTGCAGCCCGGCGGCGATTTACCAGGGAGTGACCTAGGAGGATCCCGAGCGGAGGCCTGCTCCTCTTTCGATCTGTATCCCAGTTTGTGCTAGCCATCTTATGGCACCTTGTTTAACTTATGTCTGTACTCAGATATTGTTGCTTCCGCTGACTCGTCTATGATCGAGCACTTGTATTCGAGCCCTCGAGGCCCCTGGCTTGTATTATGATGCTTGTATGACTTATTTTATTTGTAGAGTTGTGTTGTGATATCTTCCCGTGAGTCCTTGATCTTGATCGTACACATTTGCGTGCATGATTAGTGTACGATTGAATCGAGGGCGTCACAAGTTGGTATCAGAGCCGACTGCCTGTAGGAATCCCCCTTCCCAACTCCTTGGCCGAAGTCGAGTCTAGACATTGCAAAAACTTTTACTAACATGGCTGTGTGCCTTACGGGCCCACGTCGCCATCGGGTGGTATTAGGATCTTTTACTCCTCGATCTTTACTCTGGGATTCTGAACTCTCTTCTATTCGGGTTAAATGAATTTGCTAAAAACAAAACTAACTTTAGGTTCTCGCAAGTACTTTCTCCCGGAGAACCCCTCACTTCAGATGATCGTCTGCTAATCAGAAGATTCCGAAGATACTCTCTGATGTTCTCTCGAGACTTTGTGCCCATCACTTTTGCTATTCCTGACCACCGATAAATCCATGGATAACTACTTACACTTGCCATTCTTACGATCATCCCCCCCCCATTGATCTTATTATTACAAGACACCCAAGTTTTCTCTATTGTTCGAGAATACTTTGTGCCTCTTGCCTAGCAGTTCTTGCCACATGAATACCCCTTCAAATAAATCCTCGCACTTGTTGAGTATCCGCTCAACCCCAGTTGTTCATGTGTTTCACAAAAGTCTTCAAAATACTATTCGATCTTCCGAAAGTCCTCTGTAGCCTTTGGCTCTTGAAATTCTTGCTTGCTTGCATTATGGTTAATCCCATAAGTCCCGTAGTCATATTGACACTCCTTGTCATTATCATTTTGAGTCTGTTGACTCAATATGTTTGCGAATACACGCAATCATCATTGACCCTTATAAATTACTTCTCCGGCTGAGCTGCCATTCTTTTAACTAGAATTGGTTCTCGACCAATCCCATTGTCTTTGATTGTACCCTAAGGCTATTCAACTTATCCACCCCTAATCAGAGCATTGCTTGATCCCTTGATTTAAATCATAATTCCTTTGCATTTGACAATTGAGTTAGTCAGCTGTTTCTATAATCTGCTTCCTCTAGTTGAGTACCGATGCTCACGTCAGATTCCTTGTGGACCACCAGATCCTTTGTTGGATTTTATCTGACAACGCCCTTCATATTCACTAAACTTGTGAGCCTTTCCTCTGATACACAATGCCTTTGGTAAATTGTATCCTCTGCTTTCTCAACCATGCTCTGCCTTCGAGATTGAGTTAATTAAATCTAAAGATTCTGGTATATGATTCCAAGAAGCCCCTATGGGTAGAACATATGCCTTCACTAAACCGTGTGAACCCAAAAGTTTTCACGAATCATACTCTTCTGGTGCTTCGCCAGATAAAATTTTCAACACTGCAACTTCATCGAACGTGAGAAGTGAATGAAAGGTTATGCATTGGAGAAGTGGGAGTCGACCTTGAACTTTGTGTTCATGCCCATGTACACGATGTAGATCTTATCATTAAAGCTTCTCTTAAATTAATTATTCCTTTGGTATAAGTTCATCTTATATCAGGGATCTGCCTTTACAATCTTGGTTCCACCATGTTCTCTTTTAAATACCATTTCTCGTGCAAGTTTTAGCACTTGTCTTACGTAGAGAGCAATACCCCCGTCCAACCTCTACTTTGTTATGTCATCGAGTATTACCCCTGGTATCTCGAGATTATCATGGAACTGCATAACCTCTTATGAGTTCTTCATCAAGTGCTACCTTCCCACTGTTACCAATTTTTCACGGGCTCTGAGTTGTTAAACACTCAAAGACACCGATAACTGAACCGAGTCCGCACTACGGTTCAACAACTCTTCCGTAAGCTTCTACAAGTACGAGTTTGTACACGACCACGCCATTCCTAGCCTGTTTGGCTATATCATTGTCGTGATGATTTTAACTGTGCTACCCGGTCCTTCTTCTCGGAGCACAATTTTCGACGATGAACTAACCTTACGTCGATCCTCATCGTCATATCATTTCGCCTTGAACAACAAGCTTGGTTTCGAGTTTGTGACGTACCCTTGGTTCCAATAACCTTTCACTTCATCATGCAAAAGGGAGTGGAACTTTGGTATGTGGAGGTACACCTCCACCATTTGAAAGGAGTTTGCCCAAAGATGATGGGGCAGTACTTTTTCATTTCACGTGTGCCACAAGCAACTTTCTTCGATGCTGTTCGTGAAGCAGCCATGGAAGCCATACGCCAGATCGGAGAAATACTTGAAGCAAGACTCCGTTATACTCAGGAATACCTAAGCGAAGTACATACGGGAGATGATGGAGGTGAAGCTCAAGGCCACCACGATGAAACGAAGATTGAAGATTTCAAGGCACATGGCGCACAATTCCAAAGGGATGAAGAGTCCTCAAGGAGGAAAGATGAATAAAGTTGGAAGTAATGTCCACCATACCGAACCATGTGGGTGGCAGCATTTGTAATAAACTTTTTGGAATATGGATTCACGAAAAATGGTTAAGGATGTAATAAAAGATTGATATGAAAATAATGAGATTTATGGATAAGCTAGTGCAATTTTTCTTTGGTGTCATAGTACTCCGTAAAGCCACAGGATCAATGAAGAAAGAAATGTGTTATTCATGACGGTTCATAGAAGGAAGCTGGACAAAATAAGTTGGAATTTTGCTTTGATATGATGGTATGAAGAAACAGTAGTACTACTGGATTTAAAGGAGGTGTACCAAGAGAGTTACTCCAAGGATGAGTTAAAGCTGCACTAGTGTTGAAGTGGGCCATAACCCACAGGCCCAGGATTTTTAAAGGAAACTGATATAACCTTGATAAAGGAATAAATTGGAGGAATCAGCAGTCCAATCAGCATACGTTTCGTAGGAGATTATGCAAAAACCTAAGAGTGGTGAAGTAACGATAGATGTTTTGTTCAGCTTGCAGAATCAATGGAATTATCCGAACTAAGTTCGTTGAGAAGAGAAATTCTGCAATGCTTGTGAGTATGCCCAAGTGTTAGAATACGTGATTCACTGTTTACGTATGTGGTAATGATTCGAGTACGGGATGGATTGGCCCCCATACCGGAGACTTCTATCATGAACTATCATATGTTGATGGAAAATCAGAGAGCCTTGAAAAACTTAGAAGAGTGTCGACGCGATAAGCCATAAAACCATAAAATGGTAGGACGATGGAACCCCATTACAGGCAACCGTTGCCAAGCGTAGGTTATACGGTGAGGTTCAACCCAGACCCGTTTTCTGCAGGAGAAAACCATAAATTGTAGACCACCATGAGTGTTTCGATAGTTGTTTAGAATGGACACAGACCCATCAGCTAAGAAGATCCAGTCTCGGACGAACTTCAACTTTGACGAACCGACCCAAGCTTTTGAGGAAAACTCTATGCTTCTGACAGAAGAGCTTTAATGAAGGAGCTATTGTAAGATATGTGAAGAGACATACATTGTCAGCCCTCCAGAGGAAATATCTGAGTTTATTGGAACCATGACCTTGTTTTTAAGTGTGGTAGCACCCCGACCTTCGACCAAGACATTTGCTAGAAGGCCCCAACCCTAACCTTTTCTTGCTAGCCTCTTGAATCTAGAGGACGAGATTCATTTTAAGTGTGGTAGGTTTGTAACATCCCAAATTTTGGAATGTTAATATAATTAATTGAATTGTTTGTTTGTTTGCTTGAGTGAATTAAACTTGAGTGAAATTTGAACCTTTTCAAAAACTTTTGAAAGAGAGGGAATAAAATGACTTTCCCTTCTCCGTAAATTCAAATTCATCCTATTAAAATCAATGAGAGAAGATGACATGACTTCTTCAACTATAAAGAATTTGAGCGGAGTTTTGCAATTTAATTCTTTCAAATATTTGCACTTGCTTCTCTATTTTTCTTCCCGAGAAATACCCGAAAATAAATTCTTGCAAGCAAGAAAGAGCGGAGGAAAATGACCCTCCAAAATCAGGGGCATTTTGAAAATATTGAGCCAAGAAAAACCAAAGTTTTATTTAAAATTATTTGCAAAAAGAAATAAAGCCTTTAGGGATTTTCTGAAAAACATATTTTTTAAGTTTTATTTTGGCCGTGGAATAATGCTCATCATCTACATTTTATTTTTCTGATAATTTTAGTATATAAAAACTCTTTATTCGAATTGATTTGATTTCCTTTCTATTGTTTTAGTTTCCTAATTTTAAAAATTGGAATGGAATCGTTTTATTAGGAAAACCTGGCCCATTAAGCACTTTCCTATTCTAGCCCAACAAGAGATCATCTCCTTCCTCTGTTTCCTCTCACGTTACAAAAGCTTTCCATATCCATGGAGACAGAAACTCCACCTTCGATCTCCCTCGTCTTTCCATCCCAGCGCCTCCCGAGACCGCCTATAAAACCCCTCCTCTCCTCATTCCATTTTTCCCATCACCACGCCCCCCTGCCCGTAGCCTTCTCGCCACCGTCCTCCTTTTCCTGCCTAGAACGCTCACCAGAGCTCTCCTGGAACCTCCCATCGCCCAGCGCCACCTCCCCAGCGCCGACCCGCTCCTCCGCCACCCCCCACCTCGGCGACCTCGCCCCCCCCTCGCCGAGCAGCCCTCCACATCGCCGTCTCCTTCCTGCCATCTCTGCCTCACGTCAGGTAACTCCGTTTTCGTTTTCAGATTTATTCCCGTAACAGATTTAGTTCCGTTCTTGTTTAGCTTATAACTTTTGATCTAGAAGTCCAATGATGCTGATTCTTTTTGCGTTAGATCACAATTTTCTTGTAGTTTCCAAAAAGTATAATTTGTCTATGTTTGGATTTATAAAAATTGAGTTAGATCAGATTTGAATTAAAGCTTGTTTTGCTTATTCGGGAGTTTAAAAATAGATTTTTATTTGATTCTTTTTCTACTGATCACTAGTGATCATATTTACCAGTGGTAAAAACTTCAAAATTGTTTGAGTATTTTAGCTTATTGTTTCATGTAAAACAAATTCTGTTTTAGTTCTATTCAATTATAGCTACTTCTTTTCTATAGTTGTTTTAAATTATTTTATTTTATATTTCAGAAAGTTTATGTTTGGTTTCTATTAGTTAAACAGTAGGTGTTCAACAAGTTTTTATATTTATTTTTATTTTTGTTATCGTGAAATCAATTCAAGTTAGCTAATAACTTGCAATGGATTTCTCTACTGTTTTAACTCCCAATTGAAAATACTTTCAAAATAGCTTTATGAAAAAATACTTTATTTTTTTTTTTGTCTTAACTAAATTTATATTTTATTCTCTGTTATTTTAGTGTTTTATTTTCCGTTAGACAAAACTATTTTTGTGAATGTTGTAGAAGAAGACTCCCTAGTTTTATTTGAAGTTCCTTGGATTCTTATTCGCTCTCTCTTTTGTTTTGATTGTTAGTGTGAGTGCTTATGTGAATGATATGTTTGTTATATAGATTTCATCGAGAGTGACGAGTAGTCTATCAAGTTATTTCTTGAGAACGATAATTCTTCTTCGTCAACATCACCGAGCAAGTTCACTTTGACCATGTTTTCATACCTATGTTTTATTGCATTTAGTGGCACCATTGCAACCACCCCTCAATAGTGTTATTGAATCCTTGTAGTTGAGTAGTATGCATGAGGTAGGAACCCATTCCCCCTGTTACCAATGCCCGGACGATATTTTATTTTAGTGCTACGCTATAGTAGGCGGGGTTTGGTATGAGTACTCGGGAGTGGTGTGAGAATGGAGGATCTCGTCATTGGCGACAACACCATGATGAAAGCTGCAAGGACTGCATCTTCAAGGCCTCAAGACTTCAAGACTCGAGACAAGAATTCAATACACGCTCTTGGGTGAAGGGCGGTTGTGGGCACCTGGAGAAACCAGTGGTTGGCGGGATGCATGGAGAAGCGCCATGACATCTTGCGGAAAGCTTCACCCAGACTCAAAGAGGCGGAAGAATACTTCACGCCGGAAGCTTACCTGTGCAACCGCAAGTCATTATGGGCTCGGCTTGGTTGACCCTAGTTGTGACTCTGGCTGGGGCGGTACTAGCAGATGTAGAACTACGGTAGGATGGGTTGAGTACCGGACGGTGGTCGAGGAACTCTTTGGAAGACCATGTTTGGTCATCTTGTTCTCAAACACTCTGAAGTGCGAGAACGTAAAGAGAGGATCGAATCTTGCGGGTAAAGTGTACAAACCTCTGTAGAGGGTTTAAACCTAATCGATTAGCCGTGTCCCGATTACGGACAATTTGAGCATCTGGACTTGGATCTATCTCGAACTCTCAACACGGACCGATAACTTAATTGTGGGCAACTTATGATGACTTTGGGCTATGGGACATCGGTTGGCGGAACCATGTCATGATAGAAAACTCCATAGTACAGACTTCATTTATTCCTTTGATGTAGGTAAAATAAAACCAGCTTTTATGCAAATAAAAGTCAAATACAGAGCCATAAAGCCATACTGCATATAGTATAGTTTACCATCTGTTTTTCTCTTATTGTGATCTTGCCGGTACATTCAATGTACTGACCTACACGGCTGCAATGTATCATGTTGCAGATACTTTCCTCGACGAGTAAGAGTTACGATACAGGGTTACGGTCTACACTCAACCTGCCGATGGCGTTGATGGGACTCCACACCCGTTTGAGTGTTTCCGCTGAGTATTATGAGGTATATATCATTTTACGTTATTTATACATGTGATTGCACTTTGATATATACATTGATGTCTTTGTGTGTGCCGCATACTTGATCCGAGGATGGCACGACAACACGAGGCTTGACCGTCTGAGGTCGGGTCGCTACAGAAATGGTATCAGAGCACATGTTGACTGTAGGACGTGACCCTAGAAACCGGAAAAGCCCCTAGGACAGGATATCTCAAAAAACTTTATTTACAAAAATACTCTTACTTCTCACCTTTTCTGATTTTATCAAATAGACCCTCTCACCTCAAATAGTTAGAATATACCCCTTATCCTTTGATCACCCGGAGGATCAACTGAAGACACTCCAAGAAGGATTTGATATCGGAGAACTGATGGCCCCTTCAGAGTAAAGAGGATTTCATCATGAATTAGAAGCTAGAACAGTTGAAGACTCCGAAGACTTGAAAGGATCTGGAACAATACGTCAAGAATCTTCAGATGGACCTCCTGGAAGCCCTGTTTGACAATGAAGCACTATGAGAAGAGGACAAGACTCAGAGACTGAAGGTAAACAAGCTGGAGGAGGAGAACCTCGAGATCTCGAGAATGCGTCAGGAACTGAAGAACAGCAGGACCATGTCTCATGCAAAGGACGTTGAAATCCAGAAGCTCAAGGAACAACTTCAGGACATACAGGGTCGTCATAAGAAACTCCGTGTCGACAGGGAAAATCTAGCAGAAGAACTGGAAGAGATCAAGTCCACACAGAAGAAACCCCAGTAAATTAGTAGTATTCCACCATGAGAGAAATAAAGATGAACGCTTCCTCGATTTAAGTATCTGACCATACCAACTTATGTGGGTTGCCATACTGTAGTATGGATTGAATAAATGAATGCTTGGTTGCTATTATTTTTGTATGTTTATTGAATGGTTGGATAGATGTGATATTCATAGGCTTGTATTTATTTCAACCATGAGAGACGTAAGTTACGGAAGAATGGTAGAAGGCCTTCATATGGGAACAGCATCAGGAATTGGAAACTCCCGAGCATTGAAGACCTGAAGAAATGAGGACTTAGAAACGAAACCATAGTAGAACGGCCCATTACAAACGATAATTTTGTTGATGAGTGGGTAATTGCCTTCTCTTTCTATCTCAACCAGACCCCGAAATCTTGAACCCATGGACAACTGAACACCAAACCTTTCTGGAGACAATTGCAACTTCCCATGGAGATACATCCCTTGTTCTGAGCACTCCTCTTATCCTACACATGCAGATGACAACCCTTTATGAGTCCTTCCTTAAAGGTCCGGAAACGATCATGACCCTGACAAGTGATCATGATTACCCGAAGATCCTGAAGGACATGATGAAGCATATTCACCTTGAAGGAGATGCAGTCTACAAAGGCTACCCCTTCATGCAAAAGGGAGTGGAACTTTGGTATGTGGAGGTACACCTCCACCATTTGAAAGGAGTTTGCCCAAAGATGATGGGGCAGTACTTTTTCATTTCACGTGTGCCACAAGCAACTTTCTTCGATGCTGTTCGTGAAGCAGCCATGGAAGCCATCGCCGGATCGGAGAAATACTTGAAGCAAGACTCCGTTATACTCAGGAATACCTAAGCGAAGTACATACAGAGGTGATGGAGGTGAAGCTCAAGGCCACCACGATGAAACAGAAGATTGAAGATTTCAAGGCACATGGCGCACAATTCCATGGGATGAAGAGTCCTCAAGGAGGAAAGATGAATAAAGTTGGAAGTAATGTCTGACCATACCGAACCATGTGGGTGGCAGCATTTGTAATAAACTTTTTGGAATATGGATTCACGAAAAATGGTTAAGGATGTAATAAAAGATTGATATGAAAATAATGAGATTTATGGATAAGCTAGTGCAATTTTTCTTTGGTGTCATAGTACTCCGTAAAGCCACAGGATCAATGAAGAAAGAAATGTGTTATTCATGACGGTTCATAGAAGGAAGCTGGACAAAATAAGTTGGAATTTTGCTTTGATATGATGGTATGAAGAAACAGAGTACTACTGGATTTAAAGGAGGTGTACCAAGAGAGTTACTCCAAGGATGAGTTAAAGCTGCACTAGTGTTGAAGTGGGCCATAACCCACAGGCCCAGGATTTTTAAAGGAAACTGATATAACCTTGATAAAGGAATAAATTGGAGGAATCAGCAGTCCAATCAGCATACGTTTCGTAGGAGATTATGCAAAAACCTAAGAGTGGTGAAGTAACGATAGATGTTTTGTTCAGCTTGCAGAATCAATGGAATTATCCGAACTAAGTTCGTTGAGAAGAGAAATTCTGCAATGCTTGTGAGTATGCCCAAGTGTTAGAATCGTGATTCACTGTTTACGTATGTGGTAATGATTCATGCAGGGATGGATTGGCCCCATACGGAGACTTCTATCATGAACTATCATATATTGATGGAAAATCAGAGAGCCTTGAAAAACTTAGAAGAGTGTCGACGCGATAAGCCATAAAACCATAAAATGGTAGGACGATGGAACCCCATTACAGGCAACCGTTGCCAAGCGTAGGTTATCGGTGAGGTTCAACCCAGACCCGTTTTCTGCAGGAGAAAACCATAAATTGTAGACCACCA
Source organism: Aegilops longissima (assembly GCA_021605205.1). Taxonomy (NCBI): domain Eukaryota; kingdom Viridiplantae; phylum Streptophyta; class Magnoliopsida; order Poales; family Poaceae; genus Aegilops; species Aegilops longissima. The sequence continues at coordinate 55,211,914 of CM038682.1, forward strand.
TGAGTGTTTCGATAGTTGTTTAGAATGGACACAGACCCATCAGCTAAGAAGATCCGGTCTCGGACGAACTTCAACTTTGACGAACCGACCCAAGCTTTTGAGGAAAACTCTATGCTTCGATGAAGAGCTTTAATGAAGGAGCTATTGTAAGATATGTGAAGAGACATACATTGTCAGCCCTCCGGAGGAAATATCTGAGTTTATTGGAACCATGACCTTGTTTTTAAGTGTGGTAGCACCCTGACCTTCGACCAAGACATTTGCTAGAAGGCCCCAACCCTAACCTTTTCTTGCTAGCCTCTTGAATCTCGAGGACGAGATTCATTTTAAGTGTGGTAGGTTTGTAACATCCCAAATTTTGGAATGTTAATATAATTAATTGAATTGTTTGTTTGTTTGCTTGAGTGAATTAAACTTGAGTGAAATTTGAACCTTTTCAAAAACTTTTGAAAGAGAGGAATAAAATGACTTTCCCTTCTCCGGTAAATTCAAATTCATCCTATTAAAATCAATGAGAGAAGATGACATGACTTCTTCAACTATAAAGAATTTGAGCGGAGTTTTGCAATTTAATTCTTTCAAATATTTGCACTTGCTTCTCTATTTTCTTCCCGAAAATACCCGAAAAATAAATTCTTGCAAGCAAGAAAGAGCGGAGGAAAATGACCCTCCAAAATCAGGGGCATTTTGAAAATATTGAGCCAAGAAAAACCAAAGTTTTTATTTAAAATTATTTGCAAAAAGAAATAAAGCCTTTAGGGATTTTCTGAAAACATATTTTTTAAGTTTTATTTTGGCCGTGGAATAATGCTCATCATCTACATTTTATTTTTCTGATAATTTTAGTATATAAAACTCTTTATTCGAATTGATTTGAGTTCCTTTCTATTGTTTTAGTTTCCTAATTTTAAAAATAGGAATGGAATCGTTTTTATTAGGAAAAACCTGGCCCATTAAGCACTTTCCTATTCTAGCCCAACAAGAGATCATCTCCTTCCTCTGTTTCCTCTCACGTTACAAAAGCTTTCCATATCCATGGAGACAGGAAAGTCCACCTTCCCGATCTCCCTCGTCTTTCCATCCCAGCGCCTCCCGAGACCGCCTATAAAACCCCTCCCTCTCCTCGTTCCATTTTCCCATCACCACCCCCTCCCTACCCGTAGCCTTCTCGCCACCGTCCTCCTTTTCCTGCCTAGAACGCTCACCAGAGCTCTCCTGGAACCTCCCCATCGCCCAGCGCCACCTCCCCAGCGCCCGACCCCTCCTCCGCCACCCCACCCTTGCCGGCGACCTCGCCCCCCTCACCGAGCAGCCCTCCACATCGCCGTCTCCTTCCTGCCATCTCTGCCTCACGTCACAGTAACTCCGTTTTCGTTTTCAGATTTATTCCCGTAACAGATTTAGTTCCGTTCTTGTTTAGCTTATAACTTTTGATCTAGAAGTCCAATGATGCTGATTCTTTTTGCGTTAGATCACAATTTTCTTGTAGTTTCAAAAAAGTATAATTTGTCTATGTTTGGATTTATAAAAATTGAGTTAGATCAGATTTGAATTAAAGCTTGTTTTGCTTATTCGGGAGTTTAAAATAGATTTTATTTGATTCTTTTTCTACTGATCACTAGTGATCATATTTACCAGTGGTAAAAACTTCAAAATTGTTTGAGCATTTTAGCTTATTGTTTCATGTAAAACAAATTCTGTTTTAGTTCTATTGAATTATAGCTACTTCTTTTCTATAGTTGTTTTTAAATTATTTTATTTTATATTTCAGAAAGTTTATGTTTGGTTTCTATTAGTTAAACAGTAGGTGTTCAACAAGTTTTTATATTTATTTTTTTTTGTTATCGTGAAATCAATTCAAGTTAAGCTAATAACTTGCAATGGATTTCTCTACTGTTTTAACTCCCAATTGAAAATACTTTCAAAATAGCTTTATGAAAAAATACTTTATTTTTGTCTTAACTAAATTTATATTTTATTCTCTGTTATTTTAGTGTTTTATTTTCCGTTAGACAAAACTATTTTTGTGAATGTTGTAGAAGAAGACTCCTAGTTTTATTTGAAGTTCCTTGATTCTTATTCGCTCTCTCTTTTGTTTTGATTGTTAGTGTGAGTGCTTATGTGAATGATATGTTTGTTATATAGATTTCATCAGAGAGTGACGAGTAGTCTATCAAGTTATTTCTTGAGAACGATAATTCTTCTTCGTCAACATCACCGAGCAAGTTCACTTTGACCATGTTTTCATACCTATGTTTTATTGCATTTAGTGGCACCATTGCAACCACCCCTCAAGAGTGTTATTGAATCCTTGTAGTTGAGTAGTATGCATGAGGTAGGAACCCATTCCCCTGTTACCAATGCCCGGGCGATATTTTATTTTAGTGCTACGCTATAGTAGGCGGGGTTTGGTATGAGTACTCGAGTGGTGTGAGAATGGAGGATCTCGTCATTGGCGACAACACCATGATGAAAGCTGCAAGGACTGCATCTTCAAGGCCTCAAGACTTCAAGACTCGAGACAAGAATTCAATACACGCTACTGGGTGAAGGATGGTTGACGGGCACCCTGGAGAAACCAGTGGTTGGCGGGATGCATGGAGAAGCGCCATGACATCTTGCGGAAAGCTTCACCCAGACTCAAAGAGACGGAAGAATACTTCACGCCGGAAGCTTACCTTTGCAACCGCAAGTCATTATGGGCTCGGCTTGGTTGACCCTAGTTGTGACTCTGGCTGGGGCGGTACTAGCAGATGTAGAACTACGGTAGGATGGGTTGAGTACCGGACGGTGGTCGAGGAACTCTTTGGAAGACCATGTTTGGTCATCTTGTTCTCAAACACTCTGAAGTGCGAGAGCGTAAAGAGGGATCGAATCTTGCGGGTAAAGTGTACAAACCTCTGCGGAGGTTTAAACCTAATCGATTAGCCGTGTCCTGATTACGGACAATTTGAGCATCTGGACTTGGATCTATCTCGGAACTCTCAACACCGGACCGATAACTTAATTGTGGGCAACTTATGATGACTTTGGGCTATGGGACATCGGTTGGCGGAACCATGTCATGATAGAAAACTCCATAGTACAGACTTCATTTATTCCTTTGATGTAGGTAAAATAAAACCAGCTTTTATGCAAATAAAAGTCAAATACAGAGCCATAAAGCCATACTGCATATAGTATAGTTTACCATCTGTTTTTCTCTTATTGTGATCTTGCCGGTACATTCAATGTACTGACCTACACGGCTGCAACGTATCATGTTGCAGATACTTTCCTCGACGAGTAAGAGTTACGATACAGGGTTACGGTCTACACTCAACCTGCCGATGGCGTTGATGGGACTCCACACCCGTTTGAGTGTTTCCATGAGTATTATGAGGTATATATCATTTCGTTATTTATACATGTGATTGCACTTTGATATATACATTGATGTACTGTGTGTGCCGGCATACTGATCCAGGGATGGCACAGCAACACAGAGGCTTGACCGTCTGAGGTCGGGTCGCTACATAGTTGCAATGCTTGCAAGGCTTAAGTGATGTGCATTACTGAGAGGGCCCAGAGATACCTCTCCGACAATCGGAGTGACAAATCCTAATCTCGAAATACGCCAACCCAACAAGTAACTTTGGAGACACCTGTAGAGCTCCTTTATAATCACCCAGTTACGTTGTGACGTTTGGTAGCACACAAAGTGTTCCTCCGGTAAACGGGAGTTGCATAATCTCATAGTCATAGGAACATGTATAAGTCATGAAGAAAGCAACAGCAACATACTAAACGATCGTGTGCTAAGCTAACGGAATAGGTCATGTCAATCACATCATTCTCCTAATGATGTGATCCCGTTAATCAAATGACAACTCATGTCTATGGCTAGGAAACATAACCATCTTTGGTCAACAAGCTAGTCAAGTAGAGGCATACTAGTGACAATCTGTTTGTCTATGTATTCACACATGCATTATGTTTCCGGTTAATACAATTCTAGCATGAATAATAAACATTTATCATGATATAAGGAAATAAATAATAACTTTATTATTGCCTCTAGGGCATATTTTCTTCAGTCTCCCACTTGCACTAGAGTCAATAATCTAGATTACACAGTAATGATTCTAACGCCCATGGAGTCTTGGTGCTGATCATGTTTTGCTCGTGGAAGAGGCTTAGTCATCGGGTCTGCAACATTCAGATCCGTATGTATCTTGCAAATTTCTATGTCTCCCACCTGGACTAGATCCTGGATGGAACTGAAGCGTCTCTCGATGTGCTTGGTTCTCTTGTGAAATCTGGATTCCTTTGCCAAGGCAATTGCACCAGTATTGTCACAAAAAAAATTCATTGGACCCGATGCACTAGGTATGACACCTTGATCGGATATGAACTCCTTCATCCAGACTCCTTCATTGGCTGCTTCCGAAGCAGCTATGTACTCCGCTTCACACATAGATCCCGCCACGATGCTTTGTTTAGAACTGCACCAACTGACAGCTCCACCGTTCAATGTAAACACGTATCCGGTTTGCGATTTAGAATCGTCCGGATCAGTGTCAAAGCTTGCATCAACGTAACCATTTACGATGAGCTCTTTGTCACCTCCATAAACGAGAAACATATCCTTAGTCCTTTTCAGGTATTTCAGGATGTTCTTGACCGCTGTCCGATGATCCACTCTGGATTACTTTGGTACCTCCTGCTAGACTTATAGCAAGGCACACATCAGGTCTGGTACACAGCATTGCATACATGATAGAGCCTATGGCTGAAGCATAGGGAACATCTTTCATCTTCTCTCTATCTTCTGCAGTGGTCGGGCATTGAGTCTTACTCAACTTCACACCTTGTAACACAGGCAAGAACCCTTTCTTTGCTTGATCCATTTTGAACTTCTTCAAAACTTTGTCAAGGTATGTGCTTTGTGAAAGTCCAATTAAGCGTCTTGATCTATCTCTATAGATCTTAATGCCCAATATGTAAGCAGCTTCACCGAGGTCTTTCATTGAAAACTCTTATTCAAGTATACCTTTATGCTATCCAGAAATTCTATATCATTTCCAATCAGTAATATGTCATCCACATATAATATCAGAAATGCTACAGAGCTCTCACTCACTTTCTTGTAAATACAGACTTCTCCAAAAGTCTGTACAAAACCAAATGCTTTGATCACACTATCAAAGCGTTTATTCCAACTCCGAGAGGCTTGCACCAGTCCATAAATGGATCGCTGGAGCTTGCACACTTTGTTAGATCCCTTTGGATCGATAAAACCTTCCGGTTGCATCATATACAACTCTTCTTCCATAAATCCATTCAGGAATGCAGTTTTGACATCCATTTGCCAAATTTCATAATCATAAAATGCGGCAATTGCTAACATGATTCGGACAGACTTAAGCATCGCTGCGGGTGAGAAGGTGTCATCGTAGTCAATCCCTTGAACTTGTCGAAAACCTTTCGCAACAAGTCGAGCTTTGTAGGCAGTAACATTACCGTCAGCGCCAGTCTTCTTCTTGAAGATCCATTCATTCTCAATTTCTTGCCGATCATCGGGCAAGTCAACCAAAGTCCACACTTTGTTCTCATACATGGATCCCATCTCAGATTTCATGGCCTCCAGCCATTTTGCGGAATCTGGGCTCACCATCGCGTCTTCATAGTTCGTAGGTTCGTCATGGTCTAGTAACATAACTTCCAGAACAGGATTACCATACCACTCTAGTGCGGATCTTACTCTGGTTGACCTACGAGGTTCAGTAACAACTTGATCTGAAGTTTCATGGTCATCATCATTAACTTCCTCACTAATTGGTGTAGGTGTCGCAGAAACCGATTTCTGCGATGAACTACTTTCCAATAAGGGAGTAGGTATAGTTACCTCATCAAGTTCTACTTTCCTCCCACTCACTTCTTTCGAGAGAACTCCTTCTCTAAAAAACTCCGAATTTAGCAACAAAAGTCTTGCCTTCGGATTTGTGATAGAAGGTGTACCCAACAGTCTCCTTTGGGTATCCTATGAAGACACATTTCTCCGATTTGGGTTCGAGCTTATCAGGTTGAAGCTTTTTCACATAAGCATCGCAGCCCCAAACTTTAAGAAACGACAACTTTGGTTTCTTGCCAAACCATAGTTCATAAGGCGTCGTCTCAACGGATTTTGATGGTGTCCTATTTAACGTGAATGCAGCCGTCTCTAAAGCATAACCCCAAAACGATAGCGGTAAATCAGTAAGAGACACGATAGATTGCACCATATCAAGTAAAGTATGATTACGACGTTCGGACACACCATTACGCTGTGGTGTTCCGGGTGGCGTGAGTTGCGAAACTATTCTGCATTGTTTCAAATGTAGACCAAACTCGTAACTCAAATATTCTCCTCCACGATCAGATCGTAGAAACTATATTTTCTTGTTACGATGATATTCAACTTCACTCTGAAATTCTTTGAACTTTTCAAAAGTTTCAGACTTATGTTTCATTAAGTAGATATACCCATATATGCTTAAATCATCTGTGAAGGTGAGAAAATAACGATATCTGCCACGAGCCTCCCATTCATCGGACCACATACATCTGTATGTATGATTTCCAACAAATCTGTTGCTCTCTCCATAGTACCGGAGAACGACATTTTAGTCATCTTGCCCATGAGGCACGGTTCGCAAGTACCAAGTGATTCATAATCAAGTGGTTCCAAAAGTCCATAATTATGGAGTTTCTTCATGCGCTTTTCACCGGTATGACCTAAACGGCAGTGCCACAAATAAGTTGCACTATCATTATCAACTCTGCATCTTTTGGCTTCAACATTATGAATACTAGTCATCAACCCGTGCAACTGCACGGGCTAGTTATTTTGAAATTCAAATGATATATGTTTCTGAATAACTTCTGTTACACATGAAAATTGCAGGTAGGTACCATGATTTTTTGGTGTATTTGTAAATATATTGAAATTGAAACATAACATCACACCACAGTCATAGAACAAAGCATTTTCTCAAGGTGTGATCACTGAATAAACATTGTATATGACATTTATCGATAAACTTATGGGGCGATTTAAAAGAAACATTGCAAACTGAAAATCAGACCATCTGAATCCTTACAAAACTGGATACATCCACAAACGCATTAGAGTACTCAATCAACTATTCCAGTTGGAGGTTGGATCTGTTCGAATATTGGAATCCAACTTTTTGTATTTTCCGGATTACCATTGCTGTGCGGGCTTCATTGTGCAACTACCTATCTCTACTAAAACATACCAAAAATCTACTTGAATACACATCCCTTGAAAAATATAGTATATTTGATACATCCTCTTAGAGAAAGTCGGCAGCTAAGCACATAAACGAACACGTTACTCTGTGACACTATGTTGATTACCTCAAACACATGCATTTGTATAAGAATATGTATAACTCAGTTTCCTCTTTACCTATAAATGGGTAACAGACAAAATTATTAGCCCATATTCATGATACTAAACCATATTGCTGATTGCACTCAAAGCTAAGATAGATCAAACGAATCTATCTAAAAGAAGTGAAAACATTGGACTGGAAGCATTCAGTCGACCCCTAGCAAAGGCATTGTAGACATGAATGGTTGGGGGATACCGGAACAATGACCAAGAGAGTATGTGGCAATGTTATGTGGTGGTATGGTATAGTAATAGCACAAATCGACAGGTAAGATGGCGAGTTCAGACACAATCCATTCAGGTCTAGTCCACCTTGCTTGATAACAATGTGGATTAAGAAATTAATGTGATAAGAAAAAATCACTACAATAAAATCAAATATTCATTGTTATTTAAAAGTTCTGACTTACAATCCGGTTGATTGTGTTTAAACATGCTGGCAGATGACGTCCATGCGTCCGTGTCTGTCCACAACACCATAATTAAAGCATTCACGAATAGTACAATGACGAAGATTACTGTGTTTTCCTTCCATGCGAACATGGGCAACCTTGTGGACTCTGCCCGCCTGCATCCCTAGTTGTGTTATTTGAGTAAAGAACGAAATAAATGATGACACCATGAACTGATCTCATGATGATCAAACTACTATTACAAATCAGCATAGCAGGACAGTATATGAACCGTAATGGAGTTAGATATCACAGACATAACTTTGCACATATAATCATTACAGGAAATACCTTACTGGATAAACAATAGATAACTTAGTGCAAGTTTAGATACACCCATGAGAGCTACATTTACAAATAATAATAGTAGTAGAGCAGATCTATTATAGCGGGACTGATATATCAATTAGCTTCACCTAGCAATGTACGACTTCAGTACGCACATAGAAATCTAATACTTAGCGATGCCTAATAACGCTAAGAATATTGTAAATACCATGTGAAGCCTAAAGCCTAATAAATTCTAAATCTGCTACTACAAATTATTGAACAACACATAACCATAGTCGGATAACAGTTTCTTCATGATCTAATCTGAATGTCAGAGCCTTGATCAAGTCGTTCAATGATATCTCAGCGGTGCAAGCAGCAAGGATGTTGTTACACCAAACTAAAGACAATTAGAAAACTGCAAGCAACATTTACAAAGTAATGTCTCCCTGCAGGAGCCAAAAGTTATGAAAAATAAATTATTACTACACACTGTAATATAGCTGACTTTTATCATAGAGAACTATTTGAAAAACGTTTATCTTAGTCCTGTCCGTTTAAGTGGAGAGTTGTATTGTAGTGGTATTATATTCTTCGGATTAAATAAGTGCCATCTGACTCTTGCTGAGGGGAGCTCCTCATCCATTCCGTCAGCTGGCTTTCTGCCTCCTTTGCAGTCCGTCAATGGACATGGTGATGAGAAAGCCTTCCATGAGAGCAAGATTGAAGGGAGGAGGAGGAGACAGGGGCCATGTTTGAGGAGTACATGGAGATTTTCATCGGCAGAATATTATTACTGTAGTCTTTCACGGGCTATCAATCATGGATTTTTTTCCTTTTCTTCTTGGAGGAGTAGGCGGCGGCAATATTCGAGGAGTCCATGGAGATATTAACCGGAAGGATATTATTGATGGAGTGTTTAACGGGCAATCACTCGTGGATTTTTTTCATTTTCTTGTTGTATTTTTTTAAGGATGGAAGATTTCCTTTTTATTTAGAGTGAACGGATGGTTGTTTTTTTTTATCTTTATTTCCTTTCCTAATTAAGAACAATAGACGTGTTAGAGCGGAAGGATATTATTGCAGGAGTGTTTAACGGGCAATCACTTGTGGATTTTTTTCCTTTTCTTGTTGTATTTTTTTAAGGTTGGAAGCTTTCCTTTTTATTTGGAGTGAACGGATGGTTGTGTTTTTTTAATCTTTATTTCGTTTCCTAATTAAGAACTTTTCTTTAAGGATGGAAGCTTTCCTTTTTATTTGGAGTGAACGGATGGTTGTGTTTTTTTAATCTTTATTTCGTTTCCTAATTAAGAACATTAGACGTGTCAGATGGCAATATTGGATTTGTTTCCTTTTCTTGTTGGAGGAGCAGGCAGCGGCCATGTTTGAGGATTCCATTGAGATTTTAATAGGCAGTATATTTGCTCGAATCTTTCATAGGCAATCAATCATGGATTTTTTCCCTTTCCTTGTTAGAGGTTTTTAAGGATAAACCAATTGCTAATTTTGTTTTTCATTTTTTAATATTTGTTTTGTTTCATAGTAACATTAGATGTGTCCCCGCAAAAAAAATAGATGTGTCAGAAGGCCTTTTATGGGACGTACTGGACCATATGTGTTACACATGTTTTCTTTTTATCCTGAACGTATATTCTATAATCCAACGGTGTAATTAATTTTAGTGATGTGGATTAATGAGAGGACTTAAAAGGTGCCTCCAATTAGTAAATATAAGATATAAGATGTGTATCACTACTATCGAGATTCAATAAAAATAGACCACTCTTCAAGGGTGCATGACCATAAAAGATATTACTCATATAAATAGAACAACCATTATTCTCTGATTTAAATGAATAACCGTGTCACATCAAACAAGATCCAGATATAATGTTCATGCTCAACTCTGGCACCAAATAACAATTATTTAGGTCTAATACTAATCCCGAAGGTAGATGTAGAGGTAGCGTGCCGACTGCGATCACATCGACTTTGGAACCATTTCCCACGCGCATCGTCACCTCGTCCTTAGCCATTCTCCGCTTAATCCGTAGCCCCTGTTTCGAGTTGCAAATATTAGCAACAGAACCAGTATCAAATACCAGTGCTCTGCGAGCATTAGTAAGGTACACATCAATAACATGTATATCACATATACCTTTGTTCACCATGCCATCCTTCTTATCCGCCAAATACTTGGGGCAGTTCGCTTCAAAGACCAGTTTGCTTGCGGTAGAAGCACTCGCCTTCAGGCTTAGGTCCATACTTGGGTTTCTTCTCCTGAGCAGCAACTTGCTTGTTGTTCTTCTTGAAGTTCCCCTTCTTCTTCCCTTTGCCCTTTTTCTTGAAACTAGTGGTCTTGTTGACCATCAACACTTGATGCTCCTTCTTGATTTCTACCTCCGCAGCCTTTAGCATTGCGAAGAGCTCGGGAATTGTCTTTTCCATCCCTTGCATGTCATAGTTCATCACAAAGCCTTTGTAGCTTGGTGGTAGTGATTGGAGAATTCTGTCAATGACGCTATCATCCGGAAGATTAACTCCCAGTTGAATCAAGTGATTATTATACTCATACATCTTGAGTATATGCTCACTATTCTCCTCCATCTTGCAGCTACAGAACTTATTGGAGACTTCATATCTCTCAATCCGGGCATTTGCTTGAAATATTAACTTCAACTCCTGGAACATCTCTTATGCTCCATGACGTTCAAAACGTCATTGAAGTCCCGGTTCTAAGCCGTAAAGCATGGCACACTGAACTATCGAGTAGTCATCAGCTTTGCTCTGCCAGACGTTCATAACATCTGGTGTTGCTCCTGCAGCAGGCCTGACACCCAGCGGTGCTTCCAGGACGTAATTCTTCTGTGCAACAATGAGGATAATCCTCAAGTTATGGACCCAGTCCGTGTAATTGCTACCATCATCTTTCAACTTTGCTTTCTCAAGGAACGCATTAAAATTCAACGGAACAACAACACGGGCCATCTATCTACAATCAACATAGACAAGCAAGATACTATCAGGTACTAAGTTCATGATAAATTTAAGTTCAATTAATCATATTATCTAAGAACTCCCACTTAGATAGATATCCCTCTAATCCTCTAAGTGATCATGTGATCCAAATCAACTAAACCATGTCCGATCATCACGTGAGATGGAGTAGTTTCAATGGTGAACATCACTATGTTGATCATATCTACTATATGATTCACGCTCGACCTTTCGGTCTCCGTGTTCCGAGGCCATATCTGTTATATACTAGGCTCGTCAAGTTTAACCTGAGTATTCCGCGTGTGCAACTGTTTTGCACCCGTTGTATTTGAACGTAGAGCCTATCACACCCGATCATCACGTGGTGTCTCAGCACGAAGAACTTTCACAAAGGTGCATACTCAGGGAGAACACTTATACTTTGATAATTTAGTGAGGGATCATCTTATAATGCTACCTAAATCAAAGCAAGATAAGATGCATAAAAGATAAACATCACATGCAATCAATATAAGTGATATGATATGGCCATCATCATCTTGTGCTTGTGATCTCCATCTCCGAAGCACCTCCATGATCACCATCGTCACCGGCGCGACACCTTGATCTCCATCGTAGCATCGTTGTCGTCTCGCCAATCTTATGCTTCTACGACTATCGCTACCGCTTAGTGATAAAGTAAAGCATTACAGGGCGATTGCATTGCATACAATAAAGCAACAACCATATGGCTCCTGCCATTTGCCGATAACTCGGTTACAAAACATGATCATCTCATACAATAAAATATAGCATCACGTCTTGACCATATCACATCACAACATGCCCTGCAAAAACAAGTTAGACGTCCTCTACTTTGTTGTTGCAAATTTTTCGTGGCTGCTACGGGCTTAGCAAGAACTGTTCTTACCTACGCATCAAAACCACAACGATAGTTTGTCAAGTTGGTGCTGTTTTAACCTTCGCAAGGACCGGGCGTATACACTCAGTTCAACTAAAGTGAGAGAGATAGACACCGCCGATCACCTTTAAGCAGCGAGTGCTCATAGCGGTGAAACCAGTCTCGCGTAAGCGTATCGTAATGTCGGTCCGGCGCTTCATCTCACAATACCGCCGAACCAAAGTATCACTACAAAAAATACACTTCCATGATGATACGTGTTTGTCACAATGAGTTGCGTTTTTGTCATGCATGTACATCCATGACAAATTTATGACAGAATCAAGATAGTCATACTTGTCTTTGTCGTAGAAGTGTTCCATGACATTACCAAAATTATCATCACGAAGTGTCCACTTCCATGACGATAAATCGCGCGTCCGAAGTGCTTTTCGTCAAGGGTGACCGACACGTGGCATCCACCGTAACGGACGCCGTTAAGCTATCGGGTCGGGTTTTGGATCCGATAACCGTTAACAGCCCGACCAAAGGGATTTTCCATGTAAAATCATCATTGGCTGGAGGAAACACGTGTCGACTCATCGTTGGGACATATGTCATCCACTCATTGGACGAAGGCGCCTATGATACGTCGACATGTGGCACGCCCAACAGAGGCCCATTCTCGTGAAAAGGCGGCCCGTTTGACTTGGTCAAAGGTGGCGGGCGGCCCATGGAAAGCTTTGTTAGCGGCTGTTAGCATATAGCCCATTTACAGCCCGCTAACCCAACGCCTGTTATGCCCTATCCAAATTAGGCCCAAGATGGCGTCATCCGGGCCATCAATATGATTCCAGCCCGTTTTCGCCGGCCCATGTATGGTCCATGGCGTCTTCGGCCCATATGAGGCCCTATGTAACTCTTGGCCTATTAACGGCCCATGGTGAAACCGGCCCGCAATGAGCGAAGTATTACTTTACACCCATTAACGGCCCGTGGTGGCGGCCCGTAATGAATAGTATATCACTTTATACCCATTAAGGGCCCGTTATTCAGTTGGGCTGTTTCAAAGAATGTTATCTTCGGCCTTCTCGAGCCCATTTATTCTTGGGCTCATTTCCGGCGATTCGTTTACTTATGGCCCGTTCTTGTCATTTTTACGCTTGTGGGCCAAATTCAGCCCGTGGTTACATCGGCCCGTTTGTGGTCCGTTAATATGTTGGGCCATTTTCATAGCGTCATCAAATCACGGCCTATTAACGATGGCCCGTTATGGTCATCTGGCCCGTATAAGGCCCATTGATGATCTGACCCCCGTAGAAGGCCCATTGTTTCTCTGCCCGTGGAAGGCCCATTGTTTCTACGGCCCGTGGAAGGCCCATTGTTTCTACGGCCCGTAGAAGGTCTACTGTTTCTATGGCCCGTAGAAGGCCCATTGTTTCTACGGCCCGTAAAAGGCCCAATGTTTCTACGGCCCGTAGGAAGCCCAGTGTAACTACAGTAAATATTAGCCCATGGTTATTGTGTCCTAGTTTTAAAAAGAACTGCACTGACTACAAGCAGACAAATAAACAAGACAACAAGGAAATAAATAAGCAAGCAACTTATGCTAGGCTATCACGGCTGTTACACATATTACATCCACTGGGCATCAAAGTTCGCCACCAGTGCAAATATAGGGAACAGAGCAGCATATCATATACACTGTGTAGCGACCTGACCCAAAATCGGTCAAATCTCTGTGTCTATACCATCCCAAGATCATCTTTGGTACCCACATCACATCGATAAAGTAATCAAAGTTCAATCACACCTGAATATCATTAAGCGAATCTACGTATGCATACCATCCCAAGGTCTGAGTTTCCAACACTATGAGTTCCACGGAAATTTGTGGTTCCCGATGTTTAGGGTTGCGGGACAGCTTAAACCTGCCATCATTTCTCCTCTGCGGGCCCGCCGAAGGGGCTTCTAAGGGTTCTAGTGCGTAATCCGTACTTTTCCACAACTACCCTTGATATGAATGAATCGTTGCACGTAATCAAAGAGAACCAAAACTGAGCGTGAATTCAATAAAACTTACCAACCACGATTATACGGCTGATCATAGACGTCCTCCACGTCGATGTGGTTCACTTGAGCACGAGGAAAAGGATTGGGCTTCTTCGCTGAGCCTCCATTGCCATTTCCATTCTTCTGCTTGGCCTCCGGGCGTCGGTGGCATAGTGCCCTGTCTTCCGGCACTTGAAGCGGTGATGTGGCTCAGATCCTTCGAGCCGGGCAGAACGGTGCTGATTGCCATTACCATTGCCATTGCCATTGCCATGGCCTGACTTGTTGTCTGGCTGCGGTTGTTCCCATTTCCTCCATGGTTATGACCTCCATGGTTATGATGGGTGTGCCCTCCCGAGTATGGTGCATAGCGGGGCTTCGCCGAGCTCTGAGTTGTGCTTCCCCGCTATACTTTAAGCTTGCGGCTTTCTATCTGCTGCTGCTTGCCTTCGAGAATGGTGGCCTTGTCTACCAGCTCCTGGTAGTTGTTGAAAGTAGCCACAATAAGCTGCATGCTCAATTCATCATTGAGTCCCTCAAGGAACTTCTCTGTTTGGCGGCATCTGTGGCCACATCATCGAGGGCATAGCGAAGAGCTTGCTGAATTCATCCACGATCTTGTGCCAAGATGCGGTTCCCTAGCGCAAGTTTGAACTCACGCTTCTTGGACTCATGGCTCCAGCTGAGACATGAGCAGTGCGGAAGGCCTGCTGGAATTGGTCCCAAGTGATGCCACCCATGGGAAAAGAGGCGGTGTAATTCTCCCACCAAGAAGCTGCAGGTCCATCCAGTTGATGCGCGGCAAAGCGCACCTTCTCAGCATCAGTGCATCCAACGGTGACTAGCTCTCTTCCGATCTTGCGGAGCCAATCATCAGCCACAATTGGCTCAGTGCTACTAGAGAACACCGGCGGATTCAACCTCAAAAATCGAGTCAAGTTGTCCACAGTGGGTGGTGGTGGTGGCGGTGGATTGTTGGCGGTGTTGTTCTGATTCTGAATCAGGAGCTGCATCAGTGCATTCTGCTGTTGGAGCAGCTGGGTGAGCTCCGGCGGGAAACCAGTGTCACGTCTCGGAGGCATCTGGTGTTTTGGAGGGGATGAGAAATTTAGAATAGAACAATGGTCTATGAGAAATAACACTACCCATATGAATGCACAATCATAACACACCAATCATTTATTCATTCCACTCAAACATGGTTCAAACTCGATTACAAAAGCTCGTGACTAATCGAAGGGAAAACATCGGCCTAACGATCGATTTAAAAAGTAAAAGATAACATGGTGGTCGACTAAAAAGTCTTCATCGATGGCGCCTCCTCTTGGGGTTTCCTTGATGGTACTCCTTCAAAATCCTGATCATTGCTCACGAGGGTGCTTCATCTCCACTCGGGTAAAGGTCCTCTCCCAAGTCCATCTTTTCCTCTATCGCGCAAGCTTCATCTTCAGGTCGTCGACTATCTCCATGAAGTCCGTGATTTCTTCCTCATGGCCAAGGAAGTCTGCGCGTGCCTTCTCCTCCAGCCCAGTTCATGGAACAAAAGCTTCCGGTGTGTCTTCGAGTTACGGCGAGTCTGAATCTCCCGTTTCCTGAGAAGACACTCCAAGTCCTGGATGTACGAGAGAGTGGAATCGTCCTCAATGGTACGGATGATATCTCCATTCCTTGCCCTGCGAGAAACCATGGCGAGGTCTGAGTGATCGAGCTCGGCCCTGTACTCCTCTCGGAGATGTCCAAGTGCTCGATAGATCGCCACGTCCCTTCCGATGATCCAGTTGAACTCGGTGAACTCAAAGTTGATAGGCTCCGTGTGTCCTCCAAAGGTTCTCCCTGGGATATGCACCTCAATCCTGTAGCGGGTGTCCGTCGGAAGTGCATTAGTGGGTTTCCCGGTGATCGAGGGTAGAGCTATCTTCAGCTGCTTCACCATCTGGACCAGCTTTCTTCCAAAGGGCATCGTCTCATCGGGCTGGCAGAACTCCGGTAGCAAAACTGGGTTGAACTCGGCGGCCATCTAGAATGTTGCAAAGGGGAGAAGAGTCAGAATTGAACAGGGAAGAATTATAGAATGAAAAGGGGTTCAAAGTAAATGGTCTCTGCTTATGGCTTTCCGATCCTAGGGTTACGATCCTACGGTCAGCGTGTGCTCTGATACCATCTCTGTAGCGACCTGACCCAAAATCGGTCAAATCTACGTATGCATACCATCCCAAGATCATCTTTGGTACTCACGAGACATCGA
The DNA here is from genome assembly GCA_021605205.1 of Aegilops longissima. Lineage (NCBI taxonomy): Eukaryota > Viridiplantae > Streptophyta > Magnoliopsida > Poales > Poaceae > Aegilops > Aegilops longissima. The sequence continues at coordinate 55,228,248 of CM038682.1, forward strand.
TAAAGTAATCAAAGTTCAATCACACATGAATATCATTAAGCGATTCTCATATAGAGTCTTTATTACAAGGGAATAAATTCGCTCAAGGCCAACTCATGAGAAATAAAATACTAATGCTGCGGAAGTCGAAGGTAAGCGAGTCCATCCGACTCAAAGGGCAATCGCCAAGCGCGGAGCGTAGCCTCACTCCTGATCGAATATATCTCGCAACATAATACGTTGCAGCCATGTAGGTCAGCTTTTGGAATAAGCGGCAAGTCATGAAGAATAACAATAATAAAGTTACTAACACTATATGCATTTTTGGTGTGGAGCTCTAAGTTTCATCATTTTTGCGAAAAGCAAATTTTATCCTACTACAAAGGACTTGCTTGCAAATTACTACAATTGTTGGTAGTTATTGAGATGGTTCCGCCAACCAATATCTCGTTCCCAAATTATTAAGTCATAAACCCTCAAATTAATCCATTAGTTTTAGTGTTGAGATATCCGAATACTTCCAAGTTCCAGAGGCTCAAATGTCCGTAACCGGGGACACGGCTAATCGATTAGATCTTTAAACTCTGCAGAGGGTTGCGCACTTTCCCCGCAAGAATCATTCCCTCCTTTTAAAGTCTTCGCACTTCATGGTGTTTGAAGACGGGACGAATGAAACAGGGTCTTCCAAAGAGTTCTTCTGGCCACTGCCGGTACCCATCCAATCCTACCGTTCGTCTACTTCTCGTAGTACCGTCCAGCCAGCGTCACTACTAGGGTCAACCCAGCCAGAGCCCATAATGGCTTGCGGCTGCACAGTAAGCTTCGGTCATGGGGCATCCATCCTTCTCTTCGTGGCTGGGTGAAGCTTTCGCAGGATGTCATGGCGCTTCTCCATGCATCCCGCCACCACTGGTGCTCCAGGTGTCCGTCAACCGTCCTCCACCCAGAGTGATTTTCAAGTCCATCTTGATCATTGTAGTTCATGGGGTCATCATCATCATTGACTCTCACATCTTGCTTATGAATTTCACTCATCCCAAATCCGTCTCTGAGCATAGCAAAGTAACTACTACGTCCGGGGTCATGGTAACAAGGGATTGGTTCATCCTACCACATGATACTACTCAAGTTTAATGACTTCAAGATTTCACTACTGCATGCATGGTGGGGTGGTGACAACTACTAATGCACAAAAACATAGGTATAGAAATAACATGATCAAAACTTGCCTTCTTGATGATCCTCGTAAGCTAAAGAGTCGTAGTAGCAAGCTTAGCACTCGGAAACTCTACCGAGACAAACAATAGCACAATAAGCACAAAGCAATATGATCACACAACATAACAAAATAAAGGTAATATAACACAACAAAACAATCAAAACCAAATCCAAAAGGAAGACTCAAAGAAACACCAATTCAAAGTTTTCCCTACTCCAAACAATAACAAAAATAGTTTTTATATAACAAAAATTCCTTAATATAACCTAATCATGGTTTTAGGTTAACTTAACAGAAAAGGATTCACTAAGCAACTAGGAGCAAAAAGAATTAATTAAAAAGCTATTATAAAACTCATTTTAGGCCTAATCCAATTTCCATTAAGAAAATAATTTAAAACTTTTATTAATTATAAATAAAAGTTCATCTAATGTAGTGACAGAAACTAACCTAGAATAACTAATCACAAGTTAAAAATTGATTAATTTACTAATTAATTTAATAGGAAAACATGAACTAGTTAATTAATTAGGATTAATAGAATTCTGTCTAAAATTAATTATTTATTAATCCTAAAATACCCAAGTTAATTTCTAGGGTTTGGCAATGTCAAAATAAAGTGATGACAAAAAGAATCATGCAAAAATAATTTTTCTAACTAAAGTTATAGCAGATTTACTATTCTGACCAAAACTAAAATAAAGCAATTTTAATTATTTTTAACATAGCTAAATATATGTTTTACAGAAACTACATAAAATTTGCAATCCAACAAAAAAAGAATCACTCAAAAATATTAAACAGAATAAAAGATATACATTTTTGAAAACAGAAACTATTCGGCTAAAACAGAAAATCAAATTAAAAAGAAAAAGGCCTAATGGGCCTATACTGTGCACTAGGCGTAACTTAATCTAAACGGGCCCTAGGGTTAACTGAAAACGAACCGGCCTAAAAAAAATAAACCTAAACTAAAACTAAACCGATCGGAACCGGCCGGTTTTATAAATAAAACCTAACCCTTCGGGGTTCTAATCCTAGCCCTAGATCTAGGATCGGACGGGGGAGGTGCTTTCCGGCGGCTTACCGGACTCCGGCGACGGCGGCGGCGGCGGCGAGAGTGCTTCGGGGCGTCCGGGCGTCGGCGAGCTTCGGCGAGTCGTCGGGGAGACGCGCACGAGGTCGGGAGGGGTTCGGTGGTGTTGGGGGTCGGGGTGGACTAGGCGTCGTCGGCGACTTTGGCGGGCGATGGCGAGCTCGGGACTCCGTGAGCTCGGGAGGAGAGGAGAGGGGTCCGCGAGGCTAGGGGGGAATGGGGTGCGGAGGGCTCGGCTTTATAGCCTGGGGTCGGGCTCGCTCGGAAGGGCATCGGAGGCGATCGGGGATCCGGATCCTTGGGATCCGGTCGATCTCAGCGAGCTTCGATGGCGTGGCGCGGGGAAGAAGGAGACGGGCGGGTCCCACGGGTCAGCGGGAGAGAGAGAGGCGAGGGTGGGTGGCGAATCCTAAGGGAATCGGGCGAGGGGCGAGGTGAGGCGCTGGCTGGCTGTTGGGCAGCTCGGTGGGCTGGCGCTGAGCTCTGGAGGGGCGCTGGCTGGGCTGGGGTGGCTGGGCTGGCGCCCAGGGGGTTTTTTATTTTTTAAATAAAACTAAAACAAAAATAAAACCAAATCTATAAATAATTTATATAGGGTATATATATACCAAAATGATCAGGGGAATATTCCCTTTCATTTGAACATTTTTCCAAAGGCAAAATCCAAACTTTATAAAAATCTATTTTTTTCAAATTCAAATAAATTTCAGGTTTTGAATCCAAATCTTTTGGCATTGTTTCCTCTGATATTTTTGGAGTGTCATGTTTGCTCCTCTCATACTTTTGATCAAGTATTTATCAGGCTTAGTTTTTGAAATGATTCCCACATGCCAAAGTTTGAAATTCAAATTCAAAACTCAACTTGCTCTGAAACTTCAAATGGCATTCAAATTCAAACAGGATGCATAGGATGCTTATCTATAATTGTAAAACATTCCAAATAGGAAATTTGGGATGTTACAAACCTACCCACCTTAAGATGAATCTCGCCCTCGAGATTCGGGTTGGCTAGCAAATAGGTGCGGATGGTCTCGAAGAAGATCTTCTTGGCGTTCCTGTGTGGCTTCTTCCTCGGTGTGGTGACTCCACAAAGACCTTGCAAAATTTGATGACTTTGCTGCGGGTGACTCTGCTTGCAGTCTCGAGAATTCGGACGGGTTTCTCCTTGTAAGTTAGATCCTTTCGCTGCTGTATGGCCTCTAGGGCACCGTGTCTCTCAACGGAACATCGGCCATGTCGGCATGGCACTTCTTCAACTGAGAGACATGGAAGACATCATGAACTCCGGACAATCCTTCCGGCAATTCCAACTTGTATGCAACTTCTCCACGACGTTCGAGGATTTTGTAGGGGCCAATGAATCGGGGTGCTAACTTTCCCTTGACACCAAACCTCTTGATTCCACGAAGTGGTGACACACGAAGATATGCTCGATCTCCCACTTCGTAAGTCACCTCCTTGCGCTTACTGTCGGCATAACTCTTCTGTCTAGACTGTGCTATCTTGAGCCTGTCTCGAATCAGCTTGACTTTCTCTTCGGAATCCTTGATAAGGTCGGAACCGAAAAGTGATCGATCTCCAACACTATCCCACAGCAATGGTGTTCTGCACCTCCTTCCGTATAGAGCTTCGAAAGGGGCCATCTTCAAACTGGATTGATAACTGTTGTTGTATGAGAACTCTGCGTATGGCAAATTATCATCCCAGCTAGACCCATAGTCTAGCACACAAGCTCTCAACATGTCCTCCAGAATCTGATTGACTCTCTCGGTCTGTCCATCTGTCTGCGGATGAAAAGCTGTACTGAATTCCAGCCTCGTACCCAAAGTTTCATGCAGCTGCTTCCAAAACTTTGAGGTAAACTGCGTTCCTCTATCTGACACGATTTTCCTCGGAACTCCATGCAGACATACGATCCTGGTCATGTATATCTTGGCCAGCTTGGCACTGGTATAGGTAGTCTTCACGGGTAGGAAGTGAGCTACCTTAGTCAAACGATCAACTACTACCCAGATAGAATCATAACCTGAACGGGTCCTGGGTAATCCTGTGATGAAATCCATACCAAGTTTCTCCCATTTCCAATCGGGAATCGGCAAAGGTTGAAGTAACCCTGCTGGCTTCGATGTTCGCCTTTACGTTGGCAAACATCGATCTCGCTACATACTCGGCAATGTCCTTCTTCATACCTGTCCACGAAACTTTGCTTCAAATCCAGGTACATCTTGGTGTTGCGGGGTGAATAGAGTACGGTGAATCATGAGCCTCTGAAGAATTAGCTTCTGAGCTCGGGATCATTGGGCACATAAATCGATCCTCAAACCATATAGTTCCGTGTTCATCCTTACGGAATCCTTTAGCTTTTCCTTCCTCCATCTTTTGCTTAATCTCATCGATTTCCTTGTCCGACTTCGGGCTTCACGAATCCTTTCGGTCAAGGTGGACTGAACTTCGAGGTTGCAACAAATCCTTTGGAACTATCTCCAATCGGAGATCTCGAGGTCATCGACTAACTCTGGGTAATCCTCCTGCTGTAAGAGTATTCACATAACTCTTACGGCTCAAAGCATCTGCTACAACATTGGCCTTACCGGGTGGTAATGCAATCTCATGTCGTAGTCCTTTATCAACTCTAGCCATCTCCTCTGCTCGAGGTTCAATTCCTTCTGCGTGAAGATATACTTCAAACTCTTGTGATCTGTGTAGACATCACAACGATTTCCGATGAGGAAATGTCTCAAGGTCTTGAGTGCATGCACTACAGCTGCTAACTCCAAATCATGCGTGGCATAATTCATCTCATGAGGCCGTAGCTGTATGGAGGCATAAGCTACAACCTTACCTTCCTGCATCAATACTCCTCCGAGTCCTTGACGAAAGCGTCTAATAAACCTGGTATTCCTTATGTATGTCCGCAATATCAACACTTGGGGCTGTGACCAACCGTTTCTTCAATTCCTGAAAACTGGCTTCACATTCCTCGGTCCAAACATACTTGGCTTCCTTCTTCAACAGCTCAGTCATGGGCTTGGCAATCTTCGAGAAGTTCTCAATGAACCTCCGATAATATCCTGCGAGTCCGAGAAAACTGCGGATCTCCTTGACTGAGGTGGGTGACTGCCAATCGGTGACTGATTCAACCTTGGCGGGATCAACTGCTATTCCTTCTCCTGAAATAACATGTCCGAGGAATCCAACTTCCTTCAACCAAAATTCACATTTGCTGAACTTGGCATACAACTGATGTTCTCGAAGTTTCTCCAGAACTAGACGCAAATGCTCCTTATGCTCTTCCTCGCTCTTGGAGAATATCAATATATCATCGATGAACACCACGACAAACTTGTCCAGATATTCCATGAACACCTTGTTCATCAAATTCATGAAGTATGCAGGAGCATTAGTCAATCCAAATGACATGACGGTATACTCATACAAACCATACCTGGTAGTGAATGCTGTTTTGGGTATATCCTTTTCACGGATCTTCAATCGATGATACCACGATCAAGATCGATCTTAGAGAATACCTTGGCTCCAACAAGCTGATCAAACAAGTCATTGATCATCGGCGGGGTACTTGTTCTTGATGGTTACTTCGTTCAATGCACGATAATCCACAACCATCCTCAAGCTTCCATCCTTCTTCTCTACCAAAAGAACTGGGGCTCCCCAAGGTGATGAGCTTGGACGAATATATCCTTTCTCCAATAACTCATTTATCTGATCCTTGATCTCCTTCAACTCATTCGGTGGCATCCGATAAGGTCTCTTGGATATTGGGGCTGTGCCGCAATAGCTCAATCAGAAATTCAATGTCCTGTCCGGTGGCATTCTGGTAATTCCTCCGGAACACATCGGAAATTCTTGCACTCTGGAACTTCCTCTGAACAACTCCGTGAGGGAATGCACTGATTCTTCATCTGGCTGTGCTGGCTACATACTTGATCCTCTTCGCTCCGGGTGGTGAGCAGAATAGACTTCTTGAGCACATCAATGTTCCTTCATACTTTGACAACCAATCCATGCATAGGATTACATCCAAGGTCTGAGTTTCCAACACTATGAGTTCCACGGAAATTTGTGGTTCCGATGTTTAGGGTTGCAGGACAGCTTAAACCTGCCATCATTTCTCCTCTGCGGGCCCGGCGAAGGGGCTTCTAAGGGTTCTAGTCGTAATCCGTACTTTTCCACAACTACCCTTGATATGAATGAATCGTTGCACCGAATCAAAGAGAACCAAAACTGAGCGTGAATTCAATAAAACTTACCAACCACGATTATCGGCTGATCATAGACGTCCTCCACGTCGATGTGGTTCACTTGAGCACGAGGAAAAGGATTGGGCTTCTTCACGAGCCTCCATTGCCATTTCCATTCTTCTACTTGGCCTCCGGGCGTCGGTGGCATAGTGCCTGTCTTCGGCACTTGAAGCGGTGATGTGGCTCAGATCCTTCTGAGCCGGGCAGAACGGTGCTGATTGCCATTACCATTGCCATTGCCATTGCCATGGCCTGACTTGTTGTCCTGGCTGCGGTTGTTCCCATTTCCTCCATGGTTATGACCTCCATGGTTATGATGGGTGTGCCCTCCCGAGTATGGTGCATAGCGGGCTTCTGCTGAGCTCTGAGTTGTGCTTCCCTGGCTGTACTTTCGCTATGGCTTTCTATCTGCTGCTGCTTGCCTTCCGAATGGTGGCCTTGTCTACCAGCTCTGGTAGTTGTTGAAAGTAGCCACAATAAGCTGCATGCTCAATTCATCATTGAGTCCCTCAAGGAACTTCTCTGTTTGGCGGCATCTGTGGCCACATCATCGGGGGCATAGCGAGCGAGCTTGCTGAATTCATCCACGTCTTCGTGCCACAATCACGGTTCCCTAGCGCAAGTTTGAACTCACGCTTCTTCAGACTCATGGCTCCAGCTGAGACATGAGCAGTGCGGAAGGCCTGCTGGAATTGGTCACAAGTGATGCCACCCATGGGAAAAGTGGCGGTGTAATTCTCCCACCAAGAAGCTGCAGGTCCATCCAGTTGATGCGCGGCAAAGCGCACCTTCTCAGCATCAGTGCATCCAACGGTGACTAGCTCTCTTCCGATCTTGTGGAGCCAATCATCAGCCACAATTGGCTCAGTGCTACTAGAGAACACCGGCGGATTCAACCTCAGAAATCGAGTCAAGTTGTCCACAGTGGGTGGTGGTGGTGGCGGTGGATTGTTGGCGGTGTTGTTCGATTCGAATCGGAGCTGCATCGATGCATTCTGCTGTTGGAGCAGCTGGGTGAGCTCCGGGAAACCAATGGTCACGTCTCGGAGGCATCTGGTGTTTTGGAGGGATGAGAAATTTAGAATAGAACAATGGTCTATGAGAAATAACACTACCCATATGAATGCACAATCATAACACACCAATCATTTATTCATTCCACTCAAACATGGTTCAAACTCGATTACAAAAGCTCGTGACTAATCGAGGGAAAACATCGGCCTAACTGATCGATTTAAAAAGTAAAAGATAACATGGTGGTCGACTAAAAGTCTTCATCGATGGCGCCTCCTCTTGGGGTTTCCTTCAGTGGTACTCCTTCAAAATCCTGATCATTGCTCACGAGGGTGCTTCATCTCCACTCGGGTAAAGGTCCTCTCCAAGTCCATCTTTTCCTCTATCGCGGCAAGCTTCATCTTCAGGTCGTCGACTATCTCCATGAAGTCCGTGATTTCTTCCTCATGGCCAAGGAAGTCTCGCGCGCCTTCTCCTCCAGTTCGATTCATGGAACAAAAGCTTCCGTGTGTCTTGAGTTCTGGCGAGTCTGAATCTCCGCTTCTGAGAAGACACTCCAAGTCCTGGATGTACGAGAGAGTGGAATCGTCCTCAATGGTACGGATGATATCTCCATTCCTTGCCCCGCGAGAAACCATGGCGAGGTCTCGAGTGATCGAGCTCGGCCTGTACTCCTCTCGGAGATGTCCAAGTGCTCGATAGATCGCCACGTCCCTTCCGATGATCCAGTTGAACTCGGTGAACTCAAAGTTGATAGGCTCCGTGTGTCCTCCAAAGGTTCTCCTGGATATGCACCTCAATCCTGTGGCGGGTGTCCGTCGGAAGTGCATTAGTGGGTTTCCGGTGATCGAGGGTAGAGCTATCTTCAGCTGCTTCACCATCTGGACCAGCTTTCTTCAAAGGGCATCGTCTCATCGGGCTGGCGAACTCCGTAGCAAAACTGGGTTGAACTCGGCCATCTAGAATGTTGCAAAGGGAGAAGAGTCGAATTGAACAGGAAGAATTATAGAATGAAAAGGGTTCAAAGTAAATGGTCTCGCTTATGACTTTTCGATCCTAGGGGTTACGATCCTACGGTCAGCGTGTGCTCGATACCATCTCAGTGGCGACCTGACCCAAAATCGGTCAAATCTACGTATGCATACCATCCCAAGATCATGCTTTGGTACTCACAAGACATCGATAAAGTAATCAAAGTTCAATCACACATGAATATCATTAAACGATTCTCATATAGAGTCTTTATTACAAGGGAATAAATTGGCTCAAGGCCAACTCATGAGAAATAAAATACTAATGCTGCGGAGCGTCGAAGGTAAGCGAGTCCATCCGACTCAAAGGGCAATCGCCAAGCGGAGCGTAGCCTCACTCCTGATCGGAATATATCTCTGCAACATAATACGTTGCAGCCATGTAGGTCAGCTTTTGGAATAAGCTGGCAAGTCATGAAGAATAACAATAATAAAGTTACTAACACTATATGCATTTTTGGCTGTGGAGCTCTAAGTTTCATCATTTTTGCGAAAAGCAAATTTTATCCTACTACAGTGGACTTGCTTGCAAATTACTACAATTGTTGGTAGTTATTGAGATGGTTCCGCCAACCAATATCTCGTTCCCAAATTATTAAGTCATAAACCCTCAAATTAATCCATTAGTTTTAGTGTTGAGATATCCGAATACTTCCAAGTTCCAGAGGCTCAAATGTCCGTAACCGGGGACACGGCTAATCGATTAGATCTTTAAACTCTGCAGAGGGTTGCGCACTTTCCCCGCAAGAATCATTCCCTCCTTTTAAAGTCTTCGCACTTCATGGTGTTTGAAGACGGGACGAATGAAACAGGGTCTTCCAAAGAGTTCTTCCGCCACCGCCGTACCCATCCAATCCTACCGTTCGTCTACTTCTCGTAGTACCGTCCAGCCAGCGTCACTACTAGGGTCAACCCAGCCAGAGCCCATAATGGCTTGCGGCTGCATGTAAGCTTCCGGTCATGGGGCATCCATCCTTCTCTTCGTGGCTGGGTGAAGCTTTCCGCAGGATGTCATGGCGCTTCTCCATGCATCCCGCCACCACTGGTGCTCCAGGGTGTCCGTCAACCGTCCTCCACCCAGTAGTGATTTTCCGAAGTCCATCTTGATCATTGTAGTTCATGGGGTCATCATCATCATTGACTCTCACATCTTGCTTATGAATTTCACTCATCCCAAATCCGTCTCGAGCATAGCAAAGTAACTACTACGTCCGGGGTCATGGTAACAAGGGATTGGTTCATCCTACCACATGATACTACTCAAGTTTAATGACTTCAAGATTTCACTACTGCATGCATGGTGGGGTGGTGACAACTACTAATGCACAAAAACATAGGTATAGAAATAACATGATCAAAACTTGCCTTGCTGATGATCCTCGTAAGCTAAAGAGTCGTAGTAGCAAGCTTCGCACTCCGGAAACTCTACCGAGACAAACAATAGCACAATAAGCACAAAGCAATAGGATCACACAACATAACAAAATAAAGGTAATATAACACAACAAAACAATCAAAACCAAATCCAAAAGGAAGACTCAAAGAAACACCAATTCAAAGTTTTTCCCTACTCCAAACAATAACAAAAATAGTTTTTATATAACAAAAATTCCTTAATGTAACCTAATCATGGTTTTAGGTTAACTTAACAGAAAAGTATTCACTAAGCAACTAGGAGCAAAAAGAATTAATTAAAAGCTATTATAAAACTCATTTTAGGCCTAATCCAATTTCCATTAAGAAAATAATTTAAAACTTTTATTGATTATAAATAAAAGTTCATCTAATGTAGTGATAGAAACTAACCTAGAATAACTAATCACAAGTTAAAAATTGATTAATTTACTAATTAATTTAATAGGAAAACAGGAACTAGTTAATTAATTAGGATTAATAGAATTCTGTCTAAAATTAATTATTTATTAATCCTAAAATACCCAAGTTAATTTCTAGGGTTTGGCAATGTCAAAATAAAGTGATGACAAAAGAATCATGCAAAATAATTTTTCTAACTAAAGTTATAGCAGATTTACTATTCTGACCAAAACTAAAATAAAGCAATTTTAATTATTTTTAACATAGCTAAATATATGTTTTGCAGAAACTACATAAAATTTGCAATCCAACAAAAAAGAATCACTCAAAAATATTAAACAGAATAAAAGATATACATTTTTGAAAACAGAAACTATTCGGCTAAAACAGAAAATCAAATTAAAAAGAAAAAGGCCTAATGGGCCTATACAGTGCACTAGGCGTAACTTAATCTAAACGGGCCCTAGGGTTAACTGAAAACGAACCGGCCTAAAAAAATAAACCTAAACTAAAACTAAACCGATCGAACCGGCCGGTTTTATAAATAAAACCTAACCCTTCGGGGTTCTAATCCTAGCCCTAGATCTAGGATCGGACGGGGGAGGTGCTTTCCGGCGGCTTACCGGACTCCGGCGACGACGGCGGCGGCGGCGAGAGTGCTTCGGGGCGTCCGGGCGTCGGCGAAGCCAAGTAGTCGTCGTCGGGAGACGCGCACGAGGTCGGGAGGGGTTCGTGGTGTTGGGGGGGGGTGGACTAGGCGTCGTCGGTGGCGACTTTGGCGTGATGGCGAGCTCGGGACTCCGTGAGCTCGGGAGGAGAGGAGAGGGGTCCGCGAGGCTAGGGGGAATGGGGTGCGGAGGGCTCGGCTTTATAGCCTGGGGTCGGGCTCGCTCGGAAGGGCATCGGAGGCGATCGGGGATCCGGATCCTTCGGGATCCGGTCGATCTCAGCGAGCTCGATGGCGTGGCGAGGGGGAAGGAGACGGGCGGGTCCCACGGTCAGCGGGAGAGAGAGAGGCGAGGGGTCGGGTGGCGAATCCTAAGGGAATCGGGCGAGGCGAGGTGAGGCGCTGGCTGGCTGTTGGGCGGCTCGGCTGGGCTGGCGCTGGGGGCTGGAGGGGGGCACTGGCTGGGCTGGGGTGGCAGGCTGGCGCCCGGGGGTTTTCTTTATTTTTTAAATAAAACTAAAACAAAAATAAAACCAAATCTATAAATAATTTATATAGGGTATATATATACCAAAATGATCGGGAATATTCCCTTTCATTTGAACATTTTTCCAAAGGCAAAATCCAAACTTTATAAAAATCTATTTTTTTCAAATTCAAATAAATTTCAGGTTTTGAATCCAAATCTTTTGGCATTGTTTCCTCTGATATTTTTGGAGTGTCATGTTTGCTCCTCTCATACTTTTGATCAAGTATTTATCAGGCTTAGTTTTTGAAATGATTCCCACATGCCAAAGTTTGAAATTCAAATTCAAAACTCAACTTGCTCTGAAACTTCAAATGGCATTCAAATTCAAACAGGATGCATAGGATGCTTATCTATAATTGTAAAACATTCCAAATAGGAAATTTGGGATGTTACACACTGGTTGTCAAAGTTGGCGACCAGTGCAAATAAATGCCGCAGCAAAATAAATACAGAACTGAAACCACTTCAGAAGATCTCAAGAAACAATATCCTGGGTACCCATAATGCTGGCAAGATGCTTAGCAAGCTTATTAACTTTCTCTTGTTTGGCGCTTAAATCCTCCAGTAGCTTGTCATTGCCGAAAAAATATGCATCTGAATTCTGCAGACTTCCTCACCCTTCAACTTCCTATCGCAGCACATCTCGATCGATGTCTTTCAACTTGAAGTTGAGACTCAAGAAGACGTCTTGATTCAAGCAGCGAGTTCGAAGAGCTTGTGCCAGCAGTAGTGGCCAGTAACTCGAACACTACATCAAGATAGGACTTTTGGGTTCCCTCACTGTCGTCAAGATAGTTTTTATCAGCTTTCTTGGAGATCAACAGGGATGTCTCACTATCTTGAACCTTATCTGCATTACTTCCTTTACCATTGGATAACGCGGTACTGTTCTCCAATATTTTATCTGCATTATAAAAGAGAAACAAGCAGACACATCACACGTTTACCATGTTGTACATGAAACTCATTTTGGTAAATGAGTTCAGTAGTAAAGTGGACAGGATAACAACAAGAAACAAACATATATCTATGTACCATGGTCACTTTATGGTCTATATCATTATAGTTTTTGTTGCCAAATCAACATAGAGACACAGTTCAAATAATATGTGTTCAAGACAAAGCAGAATAGACAGAATATAAGTGTGGGCAACTATAGAGCAATAACAACACTTGTAATGTGCATGATATGAGAACATAACTGTTTATTCAATTGAAACTGAAATCAACATAGAGCAGGTTACAACAGCAAACCAGTTAAAGAAACATGTTTAAAACATACCTGTTGCGCCATTGGAGTTTCAATTTCGTCCTTAAAATTTGAAAATAGTTGGTATGAGTAAATACAGTAATGCAAGAGCAAAGGAGTATGAACCATAGCTACAGAACCAGACCTAAGAACAAATCTTCTTTTCCTTTAAGCGTTGAGTTGGGATTCAGAGTGGTGGTCCTCGTGCTTTGGACACTGCAGTTCGCTTACTAACCGCTCGTGTTTGGGTGCTCTGTGGTGGAGACGGTGATGTGTCAACTGGAACTGGGTTACTATCTGCCGGGTTGGGGTTAGAAGGGGTGTAGCTGGTTCTCTGTCCAACTGGGCAGGGGTACAATCTGCGAGAGTCTGGGTTATGTGTGGTGGATCTGGTCCTTGGGCATGTACAACCATGGTTCTATCTGCATCAACTGGTAGCACTATCTTTTCTGAAGACCGTGTTGTTACTCCCTTAGATACTGCCATCACGCTCTCCAATTCAAATGGCTGATAAACAAGAAAAGTAATTGAAAGTATAGACATTGTATGATAGACAGGTGCAATGGATAGTGGGGAATAAAAGAGGGCATGAAATAATTCATATTTATGTTGTCTAACCAAACAGGATAGCATGACACAATTTCACATATATGATGGCTAACTAAACAGGATAGCATGACACAATTTCACATTATGATGGCTAACTAAAAAGATGGAAAGACATAGTTCAAAATATGAGACTATGTAAACAGGATGACATGACATAACTATATAATGTGTTTATTAAATAGGTTGGCATGCCATAATTCACATACATTCATGGATAGAATGTCATAATTCTAAATATGATGATTGTAAACACTAAACATGATGAGATGATATAACTATATGATGTCTTTATTAAATGGGTTGCCATGCCATAATTCAGATTGATGATGTGTATGTACTATGTAAACATGATGGCATGATATAATTCAAATATATGATTTATATAGTAAGCAAATAAGCAGATGGCAATCTATATATGATTTAAAAACTAAGCAATGCAAGACAACATGCATGACATGGGTAATATAACCCTGCCAAGTTTGAGCATAGACCTCAGGGGGGAAATAGGACTGGTCATCGGTCTCGAATCCTCCTCCGAGGAGCTCTCTAGAGCTGTGAAGATGTCTGCTTGATGAGGTAGCATTGTCTCTCTCAATACCTTGTTTTCACTCCAGATACTTCCATCACCGCTTCAAATGGCGATGCATAGGAAGAGTAGTTGAATATACAAACATTGTCGACAAATGGAACATGTAATACAAAAAATGATAGCATGATATAATTCACATACATGATGATTGGCTAAACAGCATGGCATTGCATAATTCACATATATAATGCCTTTGCAACAAGATAGCATTGTATAATTCACATATATAATGTCTTGCAACAAGATGGCAATGCATAATTCACATATATGGTAATTAGACACCGAACAGTGGCATTCACACAAAGCATGTCTAAACTAATCAAATGGCATAGCAATGCGAGACACCATGCGCATGCGATATGAGCAACATAACCCTGCCAAGTTAGAGCATACACCTCGGGGAATAGGACTGGTCATCTGTCTCTCAATCCTCCTCTGAGGAGCTATCCGTAACCAGCGAGATATGCGCTTCGTCAGATAGCATAGTCTGCTCAGAAGACCTTGTTTTCACTCCAGAATTTGCCATCACCGTGTCAAATGGATGATGCACACAAAGAGCAGTTGAATGTACTAACATTGTTGACAAATGTACTATGTAACGAAAAAAAGGATGGCCTGATATAATTTACATATAAGATGACTGGCTAAGCAGGATGGCATTGCAAAATTCACATATATGATGCCTAGCTAAACAAGGTGGCGTTGCATAATTCACATAAACGATGAATAAACTAAACAGATGGCATTCGCACAAAGGATGTCTAAACTAAGCAGATGACATATTTGATGTATAACGTAAGCAATGCAAGACACCATATGCATGATATAACCAACATCAGCATGCCAAGTTAGAGCGAAGACCTCAGGGGGTAAATAGGAGTTATCTTCTCCTTCTGAATCCCCCTCAGAACAGATATCTTCCTCTCGATTACAATCCGAAATGCGTGGAGGGGGGCTGCCTTTGCGCCTACCATGGAGCAACGTCTGCATGAAATTATATTGCCACGCAAGGCTCGTCTCTTTTGCTCTACATGTTCAGTTCCATTGTTTACAATAACTTTCATGCATAGGAATAAAACATAGTGAGATTATGTAAGGAGTGCATGCAGAAATCGAGAGTGATGGTAGCAACCTGTGGATAGACCCAAAACCAATAATAGCAGGCAAATAATGGCTTCAGTTAATAAATACAGATAATGGCTTCTTTACTGTTTGTTTCCCACCCAACATGAAACTCATAGTAGACACCGGAGATTAACCAGATAATAGATAGATACTATTGATAGCGGCCCCGATATGTACCCCACAACCATTTAAAAACTCAAGTTTGACCATTAGTTTGGAGCTGACTCGGAGTCTAACCGGTGAACAGGACGATAAAGTAGCATGTAATATTAAGCGATGCATAACGTAAGCAGACATGAAAGAGTGTGACCTCTCTTGCGGACCCGTGTAGTCCTCGAGGTCATCTGCTCGGTTGATGATGGTAATGCAGTTTTCATGGCTGCCAGTGGCGGGGAAGAAGATCTGAGGCGGCGAAAGATAGTCTGGAGGCCGGATCCCTGCTGTGCTGGACCCTTCTGTCGTTGGAGCAGCTGAGCTGGGGTGGACAACGGCGCAGCAGGAGCGGGATGATACGTCTCCAACGTATCTATAATTTTTTATTGCTCCATGCTACTTTATCTACTGTTTTAGGCTTTATTGGGCTTTATTTTCCACTTTTATATTATTTTTGGGACTAACCTATTAACTGGAGGCCCAACCCAGAATTGCTGTTTTTTTGCCTATTTCAGTGTTTTGAAGAAAAAGAATATCAAACGGAGTCCAAACGGAATGAAACCTTCGGGAACGTGATTTTCTCGCCGAACGTGATCCAGAGAACTTGGAGTGCAAGTCAAGAAGCAACCGGAGCCTCCACGAGATAGGAGGGCGCCCCCCCATAGGGAATGCGCCCTGTCTCGTGGGCCCCTCGGGCGGCCACCGACGTACTTCTTCTTCCTATATATACCTACGTACCTCGAAAACATCCAGGGGCACCACGAAACACAATTTCCACCACCGTAACCTTCTGTATCCGCGAGATCCCATCTTGGAGCCTTCGCCGGCACTCTGCCGGAGGGGGAATCAAGAACGGGGGGCCTCTACATCAATATCCTTGCCCCTCCGATGAGTTGTGAGTAGTTTACCACAGACCTACGGGTCCATAGTTATTAGCTAGATGGCTTCTTCTCTCTTTTTGGATCTCAATACAATGTTCTCCCCCTCTCTTGTGGAGATCTATTCGATGTAATCTCTTTTTGCGATGTGTTTGTCGAGATCCGATGAATTGTGGGTTTATGATTAAGTTTATCTATGAATAATATTTGATTCTTCTCTGAATTCTTTTATGTATGATTGAGTTATCTTTGCAAGTCTCTTCGAATTATCGGTTTAGTTTGGCCTACTAGATTGATCTTTCTTGCCATGGGAGAAGTGCTTAGCTTTGGGTTCAATCTTGCGGTGTCCTTACCAAAGGATGTAAAGGGTTGCAAGGCACGTATTGTATTGTTGCCATCGAGGATAACAAGATGGGGTTTATATCATATTGCATGAGTTTATCCCTCTACATCATGTCATCTTGCTTAAAGCATTACTCTGTTCTTATGAACTTAATATTCTAGATGCATGCTGGATAGCGGTCGATGTGTGGAGTAATAGTAGTAGATGCAGGCAGGAGTCGGTCTACTTGTTATGGACGTGATGCCTATATACATGATCATGCCTAGATAATCTCATAACTATGCGCTTTTCTATCAATTGCTCGACAATAATTTGTTCACCCACCGTAATACTTATGCTATCTCGAGAGAAGCCTCTAGTGAAACCTATGGCCCCCGGGTCTATCTCTTATCATATTTGCTTTCAATCTACTTTTATTTGCATCTTTACTTTTTGCATCTATAGCAAAAATATTATTTACTATCTGTATTAGATCTCAGTTTCGCAAGTGGCCGTGAAGGGATTGACAACCCCTTTATTGCGTTGGTTGCGAGTTCTCAGTTTGTTTGTGTAGGTGCGTGGGACTTTTGAGGAGCCTCCTACTGGATTGATACCTTGGTTCTCAAAACTGAGGGAAATACTTACGCTACACTTTGCTGCATCACCCTTTCCTCATCGAGGAAAACCAACGCAAGCTCAAGACGTATCAAGAAGGATTTCTGGCGCCGTTGCCGGGGAGGTCTTCGCTCAAGTCAAGACATACCAAGTACCCATCACAAACCTATCTCCCTCGCATTTACATTATTTGACATTTTCCTCTCGTTTTCCTCTCCCCCACTTCACCCTTGCCGTTTTATTCGCCCTCTCTTTCCCAATCTCCTCCTCTTTTTCCCGTTGCCTTTTCCTCGTCCATTTGTTTGCTTGTGTGTTGGATTACTTGTTGCCATGGCGCAAGATAATACCAAGTTGTGTGACTTCTCGAATACGAATAATAATGATTTCCTTAGTACTCCGATTGTTCCTCTTAATAATGATTAGTCTTGTGAAATCAATACCGCTTTGCTGAATCTTGTTATGAAAGATCAATTCGCCGACCTTCCTAGTGAAGATGCCGCTACTCATCTAAGTAACTTTGTTGATTTGTGTGATATGCAAAACAAGAAAGATACGGATAACAATGTTGTCAAATTGAAGTTATTTCCGTTTTCACTTAGAGATCGTGCTAAAGTTTGGTTCTCATCTTTTCCTAAAAATAGTATTGATTCTTGGAACAAGTGCAAAGATGCTTTTATCTCTAAGTATTTTCCTCGCGCTAAGATCATCACTCTGAGGAAATTATGAATTTTAAACAACTTGATCATGAGCATGTTGCCCAATCTTGGGAAAGAATGAAATTGATGCTTCGCAATTGCCCTACTCATGGTTTGAATTTATGGATGATCATACAAAAAATTTATGCCGGTTTGAACTTTGCTTCTAGAAATCTCTTAGATTCGGCCGCGGGAGGCACCTTTATGGAAATCACGTTAGGAGATGCTACAAAATTACTTGATAATATCATGGCTAATTATTCTCAATGGCACACCGAAAGATCTTCTAGTAAAAAAGTGCATGCTATAGAAGAAATCAATGTTTTGAGTGGAAAGATGGATGAACTTATGAAGATGTTTGCTACAAAAATACTCCTCTTGATCCCAATGATATGCCTTTGTCTTCCTTGATTGAGAATAACAATGAATCTATGGATGTGAATTTTGTTGGTAGGAATTGTTTTGGAAACAATGCTTATAGAGGAAATTTTAATGCTAGACCGTTCCCTAGTAATCCCTCTAATAATTATGGAAATTCCTACAATAATTCTTATGGTAATTTTAATAAAATGCCCTCTGATTTTGAGAATAGTGTGAAAGAATTTATGATCTCTCAAAAGAATTTTAATGTTATGCTTGAAGAAAAATTGCTCAAAGTTGATGATTTGGCTAGGAACGTTGATAGACTTTCGCTTGATGTTAATTCTCTTAAAACTTGGATCTTCTTCTCCTAAGCATGATATCAATGAGTCTCTCAAAGTAATGAGAATTTCCGTTGATGAGTGCAAGGAAAGAACTGCTAGATTGCGTGCTAAGAAAGAAAGCTTTATAAAAGCGTGTTCCTCTAGTTTACATGAAAACAATGATGAGGATCTTAAAGTTATTGATGCATCTCCGATTAGATCTATGTTTTGCAATATGAACTTTGATGATTATGGGACTGATGATGAATCAACTTTGCCTAGAAGGCGTCCCAAGAATTCGGAATCTTTAGATCTTAATGATAACTTTGGTAAAAGTGAGATTGGAGAATACTCAACTTCTAATAATGTTGAACCCACTATCTCGGACTTCAAGGAATTTAATTATGATAATTGCTCTTTAAAAGGTTGTATTTCCTTGTTGCAAGCCGTTGTTAATTCTCCTCATGCTTATAGTCAAAATAAATCTTTTACTAAGCATATTGTTGATGCCTTGATGCAATCTTATGATGAAAAACTTAATTTGGAAGTTTCTATACCTAGAAAACTTAATGATGAGTGGGAACCTACTATAAAGATTAGAATTAAAGATTATGAGTGTTTTTCTTTGTGTGATTTGGGTGCTAGTGTTTCCACGATTCCAAAAACTTTATGTGATATTCTAGGTTTCCATGATCTTGATGATTGTTCGTTAAATTTGCACCTTGCGGATTCCACCATTAAAAAGCCTATGGGAAGGATTAATGATGTTCTTATCGTTGCAAACAGAAATTTGGTGCCCTTAGATTTTATCGTTCTTGATATAGATTGCAATCTTTCATGTCCTATTATTCTTGGTAGACCTTTCCTTAGAACGATTGGTGCGATTATTGATATGAAGGAGGGGAATATTAGATTCCAATTTCCCTTAAAGAAAGGCATGGAGCACTTTCCAAGAAAGAAATTTAAATTACCTTATGAATCTATCATGCGTGCTACTTATGAGTTTAGTGCCAAAGACGGCACTCGTTAGATCTATCCTCGCTTTTATGCCTAGCTAGGGGCGTTAAACGATAGCGCTAGTTGGGAGGCAACCCAATTTTCTTTGTGTTTTTGTTTTTGTTTCTGTTTAGGAATAAATAATCCATCTAGCCTCTGTTTAGATGTGGTTTTATCTTTTAATTAGTGTTTGTGCCAAGTTAAACCTATTGGATCTTCTTGGATGATAGTTATTTGATCTTGCTGTAATTTCCAGAAACTTTGCGCTCAGTGCCCGAATTGTTAAAAATCACCAGAACGTGATAAAATAGTGATTCCAATTGATGCTGACCAATAAACAAATTGTTTAGGTCTTCTAATTTTGGTAGATTTTTTGGAGTTCCAAAAGTTTGCGTTAGTTACAGATTACTACAGACTGTTTTGTTTTTGACAGATTCTGTTTTTCGTGTGTTGATTGCTTATTTTGATGAATCTATGGCCAATAAATTAGTTTATAAACCATAGAGAAGTTCGAATACAGTAGGTTTAACACCAATATAAGAATGAGTTCATTACAGTGTTGGGAAACGTAGTAATTTCAAAAAATTTCCTACGATCACGCAAGACCATGGTGATGCATAGCAACGAGATGAGAGTGTTGTCTACGTACCCTCGTAGACCAGCAACGGAAGCGTTGACGCAACGTAGAGGAAGTAGTCGTACTTCTTCCGGATCCAACCGATCCAAGTACCGAACGTACGGCACCTCCGAGTTCTGCACACGTTCAGCTCGATGACGTCCCTCGAACTCCGATCCAGCCAAGTGTTAAGGGAGAGTTTCGTCAGCACGACGGCGTGGTGACGATGATGATGTTCCACCGGCGCAGGGCTTCGCCTAAGCTCCGCAACGGTATATTCGAGGTGTAGTTTGGTGGAAGGGGGCACCGCACACGGCTAAGGAACGATCTCAATGATCAACTTGTGTGTCAATGGGGTGCCCCCTGCCCCTGTATATAAAGGATGGAGGAGGAGGAGGCCGGCCAAGGCAAAGGTGCGGCCAGGATATGGATTCCTACTAGGACTCCAAGTCCTAGTAGGAGTCCATCAAAAGGGGAGGAAGGGAGAAGGAATAGGAGGAGAAGGAGAGGTGTCCGGCCCCCTTTTCCCTAGTCCAATTCGGACTAGAGGGGAGGGGGGGCGCAGCAGCCTTTTTTCCTCTTCCCACTAAAGCCCATCAAGGCCCATTACTTCTCCCGTAATCCCGTAACTCCCGGTACTCCAAAATACCGAATCATTCGGAACCTTTCCGAACTCCGAATATAGTCGTCCAATATATCGATCTTTACGTCTCGACCATTTCGAGACTCCTCGTCATGTCCCCGATCTCATCCGGGACTCCGAACTCCTTCGGTACATCAAAACTCATAAACTCATAATATAACTGTCATCGAAACCTTAAGCGTGCGGACCCTACGGGTTCGAGAACTATGTAGACATGACCTAGAACTATTCTCGGTCAATAACCAATAGCGGAACCTGGATGCCCATATTGGTTCCTACATATTCTACGAAGATCTTTATCGGTCAGACCGCATAACAACATACGTTGTTCCCTTTGTCATCGGTATGTTACTTGCCCGAGATTCGATCGTCGGTATCCAATACCTAGTTCAATCTCGTTACTGGCAAGTCTCTTTTCTCGTTCCGTAATACATCATCTCACAACTAACACATTTAGTTGCAATGCTTGCAAGGCTTATGTGATGTGCATTACCGAGAGGGCCCAGAGATACTTCTCCGACAATCGGAGTGACAAATCCTAATCTCGAAATATGCCAACCCAACATGTACCTTCGGAGACACCTGTAATGTACCTTTATAATCACCCGATTCGTTGTGACGTTTGGTAGCACCAAAAGTGTTCCTCGGGCAAACGGAGTTGCATAATCTCATAGTCATAGGAACATGTATAAGTCATGAAGAAAAGCACTAGCAACAAACTATACGATCAGGTGCTATGCTAATGGAATGGGTCATGTCAATCAGATCATTCAACCAATGATGTGATCCCGTTAATCAAATAACAACTCCTTGTTCATGGTTAGGAAACATAACCATCTTTGATTAACGAGCTAGTCAAGTAGAGGCATACTAGTGACACTCTGTAGGTTTATGTATTCACACATGTATTATGTTTCCGGTTAATACAATTCTAGCATGAATAATAAACATTTATCATGATATAAGGAAATAAATAATAACATTATTATTGCCTCTAGGGCATATTTCCTTCAGTCTCCCACTTGCACTAGAGTCAATAATCTAGTTCACATCGCCATGTGATTTAACATCAATAGTTCACATCTATATGTGGTTAACACCCATAGTTCACATCGACATGTGACCAACACCCAAAGGGTTTACTAGAGTCAGTAATCTAGTTCACATCGCTATGTGATTAACACCCAAAGAGTACTAAGGTGTGATCATGTTTTGCTTGTGAGATAATTTTAGTCAACGGTCTGCATCACATTCAGAGCCGTAAGTATTTTGCAAATTTCTATGTCTACAATGCTCTGCACGGAGCTACTCTAGCTAATTGCTCCCACTTTCAATATGTATCTAGATTGAGACTCAGAGTCATCTAGATTAGTGTTAAAACTTGCATCGACGTAACCTTTTACGATTTAACCTTTTTCACTTCCATAATCGAGAAACATATCCTTATTCTACTAAGGATAATTTTGACCGCTGTCCATTGATCTACTCCTAGATCTCTATTGCACTCCCTTGCCAATCTTAGTGGTAGGGTATGCAATAGATCTGGTACACAGCATGACATACTTTATAGAACCTATGGCTGATGCATAGGGAATGACTTTCATTCTCTTTCTATCTTCTGCCGTGGTCGGGTTTTGAGTCTTACTCAATCTCACACCTTGTAACACAGGCAAGAACTCTTTCTTTGACTGTTCCATTTTGAACTACTTCAAAATCTTGTCAAGATATGTATTCATTGAAAAACTTTATCAAGCGTCTTGATCTATCTCTATAGATCTTGATGCTCAATATGTAAGCAGCTTCACCGAGGTCTTTCTTTGAAAAACTCCTTTCAAACACTCCTTTATGCTTTGCAGAATAATTCTACATTATTTCTGATCAACAATATGTCATTCACATATACTTATCAGAAATGCTGTAGTGCTCCCACTCACTTTCTTGTAAATACAGGCTTCTCCAAAAGTCTGTATAAAACCATATGCTTTGATCACACTATCAAAGCGTTTATTCCAACTCCGAGATGCTTGCACCAGTCCATAGATGGATCATTGGAGCTTGCACATTTTGTTAGCTCCTTTAGGATTGACAAAACCTTCTGGTTGCATCATATACAACTCTTCTTTAATAAATCCATTAAAGAATGTAGTTTTGACATCCATTTGCCAGATTTCATAAAATGTGGCAATTGCTAACATGATTCAGACAGACTTAAGCATCGCTACAATTGAGAAAATCTCATTGTAGTCAACACCTTGAACTTGTCAAAACCTTTTTGCGACAAGTCGAGCTTTGTAGATAGTAACACTACTATCAGTGTCCGTCTTCCTCTTGAAGATCCATTTATTCTCAATGGCTTGCCGATCATCGGGCAAGTCAACCAAAGTCCATACTTTGTTCTCATACATGGATCCCATCTCAGATTTCATGGTCTCAAACCATTTCGCGAATCTGGGCTCATCATCGCTTCCTCATAGTTCGTAGGTTCATCATGGTCTAGTAACATGACTTTTAGAATAGGATTACCGTACCACTCAGTGCGGATCTTACTCTGGAAGACCTACGAGGTTTGGTAGCAACTTGATCTGAAGTTTCATGATCATCATCATTAACTTCCTCACTAATTGGTGTAGGAATCATCGGAACTGATTTCGTGATGAACTACTTTCCAATAAGGGAGAAGGTACAATTACCTCATCAAGTTCTACTTTCCTCCCACTCACTTCTTTCGAGAGAAACTTCTTCTCTAGAAAGGATCCATCTTAGCAACGAAAAACTTGCCTTCGGATCTGTGATAGAAGGTGTACCCAATAGTTGCCTTTGGGTATTCTATGAAGACGCATTTCTCGATTTGGGTTCGAGCTTATCGGTGAAAACTTTTTCACATAAGCATCACAACTCCAAACTTTAAGAAACGACAGCTTAGGTTTATCGCTAAACCATAGTTCATACGGTGTCATCTCAACGGATTTAGATGGTTGCCCTATTAAACGTGAATGCAGCTGTCTCTAATGCATAACCCCAAAACGATAGTGGTAAATCGGTAAGATACGTCATAGATCGCACCATATCAAAATAAAGTACGATTCTGACGTTCGGACACACCATAACGTTGTGGTGTTCCGGTGGCGTGAGCTGTGAAACTATTCCACATTGTTTTCATTGAAGACCAAACTCGAACTCAAATATTCGTCTCCACGATCAGATCGCAGAAACTTTATTTTCTTGTTGCGATGATTTTCCACTTCACTCTGAAATTCTTTGAACCTTTCAACTATTTCAGACTTATGTTTCATCAAGTAGATATACCCATATCTTCTCAAATCATCTTGTGAAGGTCAGAAAATAACGATACTTGCCACGAGCATCAACACTCATTGGATCGCATACATCGGTATGTATTATTCCCAATAAGTCAAGAGCTTGTTCCATTGTTCGGAGAACGGAGTTTTAGTCATCTTGCCCAAAAGGCACGGTTCGCAAGCATCAAATGATTCATAATCAAGTGATTCCAAAAGTCCATCAGCATGGAGTTTTCTTCATGCGCTTTACACCAATATGACCTAAACGGCAAGTGCCACAAATAAGTTGCACTATCATTATTAACTTTGCATCTTTTGGTTTCAATGTTATGAATATGTGTATCACTATGATCGAGATCCAATGAACCATTTTCATTGGGTGTGTAACCATATAAGGTTTTATTCATGTAAATGAACAACAATTTATTCTCTTACTTAAATGAATAATCGTATTGCAATAAACATGATCAAATCATATTTATGCTCAACACCAAATAACACTTATTTAGGTTCCACACTAATCCCGAAAGTATAGGGAGTGTGCGATGATGATCATATCAATCTTGGAACTACTTCCAACACTCATCGTCACTTCCCTTCAACTAGTCTCTGTTTATTCTGTAACTCCTGTTTGAGTTACTAATCTTAGCAACCTAACAGTATCAAATACTCAGGGGCCACTATAAACACTAGTAAGGCACACATCAATAACCTGTATATCAAATATAACCTTGTTCACTTTGCCATCCTTCTTATCCACCAAATATTCAGGGTAGTTCTGCTTCCAAAGGACCAGTTCCATTGCAGCAAAAGTACTCAGTCTCGTGCTTAGGTCTAGACTTGGGCTTCTTCACTCGAGCAGCAACTTGCTTGCCGTTCCTTTTGAAGTTCCCTTCTTCCCTTTGCCATTTTCCTTGAGACTAGTGGTTTTGTCAACCATCAACACTTGATGTTTTCTTGATTTCTACCTTCGCCGATTTTAGCATCGCGAAGAGCTCGAGAATCTTTTTCGTCATCCCTTGCATACTATAGTTCATCACGAAGTTCTACTAACTTAGTGATGGTGACTAGAGAATTCTGTCAATCACTATCTTATCTGGAAGATTAACTCCCACTTGATTCAAGTGATTGAAGTACTCAGACAATCTGAGCACATGCTCACTAGTTGAGCGATTCTCCTCCATCTTTTAGCTATAGAACTTGTTGGAGACTTCATATCTCTCAACTCGGTATTTGCTAAAAATATTAACTTCAATTCCTGGAACATCTCATATGGTCCATGACGTTCAAAACGTCTTTGAAGTCCCGATTCTAAGCCGTTAAGCATGGTGCACTAAACTATCAAGTAGTCATCATATTGAGCTAGCCAAACGTTCATAACGTCAGATCTCGCTCATATTGAGCTAGCCAAACGTTCATAACGTCGCATCTGCTCCTGCAATAGGTCTGTCACCTAGCGGTGCATTAAGGACATAATTCTTCTGCGCAGCAAATGAGGATAAACCTCAGATCACGGATCCAATCCGCATCATTGCTACTAACATTTTTCAATACAATTTTCTCTAGGAACACATATAAAAACATAGGGAAGCAACAACGCGAGCTATTGATCTACAACATAATTTGCAAAATACTACCAGGACTAAGTTCATGATAAATTAAAGTTCAATTAATCATATTACTTAAGAACTCCCACTTAGATAGACATCTCTCTAGTCATCTAAGTGATTACGTGATCCAAATCAACTAAACCATGTCCGATCATCACGTGAGATGGAGTAGTTTCAATGGTGAACATCACTATGTTGATCATATCTACTATATGATTCACGCCGACCTTCGGTCTCCGTGTTCGAGGCCATATCTTTATATGCAAGGCTCGTCAAGTTTAACCTGAGTATTCGCGTGCGCAACTGTTTTGCACCCGTTGTATTTGAGCGTAGAGCCTATCACACCCGATCATCACGTGGTGTCTCAAAGACGAAGAACTTTCATAGCGGTGCATACTCGGGAGAACACTTCTTGATAATTTTGGTGAGAGATCATCTTATAATGCTACCGTCAATCAAAGCAAGATAAGATGCATAAAGGATAAACATCACATGCAATCAATATAAGTGATATGATATGGTCATCATCATCTTGTGCTTGTGATCTCCATCGCCAAGCACCGCCATGATCACCATCGTCACCGCGCGACACCTTGATCTCCATCGTAGCATCGTTGTCGTCTCGCCAACTATTGCTTCTACGACTATCGCTACTCCTTAGTGATAAAGTAAAGCAATTACATGGCGTTGCATTTCATACAATAAGCGACAACCATATGGCTCCTGCCATTGCCGATAACTTGGTTACAAAACATGATCATCTCATACAATAAAATATAGCATCACGTCTTGACCATATCACATCACAACATGCCCTGCAAAAACAAGTTAGACGTCCTCTACTTTGTTGTTGCAAGTTTTACGTGGCTGCTACGGGCTGAGCAAGAACCGTTCTTACCTACGCATCAAAACCACAACGATACTTCGTCAAATAGACTCCGCTTTAACCTTCTCAAGGACCGGGCGAGCCACACTCGATTCAACTAAAGTGAGAGAGACAGACACCGCCGGTCACCTTTAAGCAACGAGTGCTCGGGCGGTGAAACCAGTCTCGCGTAAGCGTCTGGCGTAATGTCGGTCCGGCCGCTTCATCTCACAATACCGCTGAACCAAAATATGACATGCTGGTAGGCAGTATGACTTGTATCGTCCACAACTCACTTGTGTTCTACTCGTGCACATGACATCAACGCATAAAACCAGGCTCGGATGCCACTGTTGGGAAACGTAGTAATTTCAAAAAATTTCCTACGATCACGCAAGACCATGGTGATGCATAGCAACGAGATGAGAGTGTTGTCTACGTACCCTCGTAGACCAGCAACGGAAGCGTTGACGCAACGTAGAGGAAGTAGTCGTACTTCTTCCCGATCCAACCGATCCAAGTACCGAACGTACGGCACCTCCGAGTTCTGCACACGTTCAGCTCGATGACGTCCCTCGAACTCCGATCCAGCCGAGTGTTAGGGAGAGTTTAAATCGACGACGGCGTGGTGACGATGATGATGTTCCACCGGCGCGGGGCTTCGCCTAAGCTCCGCAACGGTATATTCGAGGTGTAGTTTGGTGGAAGGGGGCACGCACACGGCTAAGGAACGATCTCAATGATCAACTTGTGTGTCAATGGGGTGCCCCCTGCCCCTGTATATAAAGGATGGAGGAGGAGGAGGCCGGCCAAGGCAAAGGTGCGGCCAGGATATGGATTCCTACTAGGACTCCAAGTCCTAGTAGGAGTCCATCAAAAGGGGAGGAAGGGAGAAGGAATAGGAGGAGAAGGAGAGGTGTCCGGCCCCCTTTTCCCTAGTCCAATTCGGACTAGAGGGGAGGGGGGGCGCAGCAGCCTTTTTTTCCTCTTCCCACTAAAGCCCATCAAGGCCCATTACTTCTCCCGTAATCCCGTAACTCCCCGGTACTCCGAAAAATACCCGAATCATTCGGAACCTTTCCGAACTCCGAATATAGTCGTCCAATATATCGATCTTTACGTCTCGACCATTTCGAGACTCCTCGTCATGTCCCCGATCTCATCCGGGACTCCGAACTCCTTCGGTACATCAAAACTCATAAACTCATAATATAACATCATCGAAACCTTAAGCGTGCGGACCCTACGGGTTCGAGAACTATGTAGACATGACCTAGAACTATTCTCGGTCAATAACCAATAGCGGAACCTGGATGCCCATATTGGTTCCTACATATTCTACGAAGATCTTTATCGGTCAGACCGCATAACAACATACGTTGTTCCCTTTGTCATCGGTATGTTACTTGCCCGAGATTCGATCGTCGGTATCCAATACCTAGTTCAATCTCGTTACTGGCAAGTCTCTTTTCTCGTTCCGTAATACATCATCTCACAACTAACACATTTAGTTGCAATGCTTGCAAGGCTTATGTGATGTGCATTACCGAGAGGGCCCAGAGATACCTCTCCGACAATCGGAGTGACAAATCCTAATCTCAAATATGCCAACCCAACATGTACCTTCGGAGACACCTGTAATGTACCTTTATAATCACCCATTCGTTGTGACGTTTGGTAGCACCCAAAGTGTTCCTCGGGCAAACGGGAGTTGCATAATCTCATAGTCATAGGAACATGTATAAGTCATGAAGAAAAGCACTAGCAACAAACTATACGATCAGGTGCTATGCTAATGGAATGGGTCATGTCAATCAGATCATTCAACCAATGATGTGATCCCGTTAATCAAATAACAACTCCTTGTTCATGGTTAGGAAACATAACCATCTTTGATTAACGAGCTAGTCAAGTAGAGGCATACTAGTGACACTCTGTAGGTTTATGTATTCACACATGTATTATGTTTCCGGTTAATACAATTCTAGCATGAATAATAAACATTTATCATGATATAAGGAAATAAATAATAACATTATTATTGCCTCTAGGGCATATTTCCTTCAGTCTCCCACTTGCACTAGAGTCAATAATCTAGTTCACATCGCCATGTGATTTAACATCAATAGTTCACATCTATATGTGGTTAACACCCATAGTTCACATCGACATGTGACCAACACCCAAAGGGTTTACTAGAGTCAGTAATCTAGTTCACATCGCTATGTGATTAACACCCAAAGAGTACTAAGGTGTGATCATGTTTTGCTTGTGAGATAATTTTAGTCAACGGTCTGTCACATTCAGAGCCGTAAGTATTTTGCAAATTTCTATGTCTACAATGCTCGCACGGAGCTACTCTAGCTAATTGCTCCCACTTTCAATATGTATCTAGATTGAGACTCGAGTCATCTAGATTAGTGTTAAAACTTGCATCGACGTAACCTTTTACGACGAACCTTTTTCACTTCCATAATCGAGAAACATATCCTTATTCTACTAAGGATAATTTTGACCGCTGTCCATTGATCTACTCCTAGATCTCTATTGCACTCCTTGCCAATCTTAGTGGTAGGGTATGCAATGATCTGGTACACAGCATGACATACTTTATAGAACCTATGGCTGATGCATAGGGAATGACTTTCATTCTCTTTCTATCTTCTGCCGTGGTCGGGTTTTGAGTCTTACTCAATCTCACACCTTGTAACACAGGCAAGAACTCTTTCTTTGACTGTTCCATTTTGAACTACTTCAAAATCTTGTCAAGATATGTATTCATTGAAAAACTTTATCAAGCGTCTTGATCTATCTCTATAGATCTTGATGCTCAATATGTAAGCAGCTTCACCGAGGTCTTTCTTTGAAAAACTCCTTTCAAACACTCCTTTATGCTTTGCAGAATAATTCTACATTATTTCTGATCAACAATATGTCATTCACATATACTTATCAGAAATGCTGTAGTGCTCCCACTCACTTTCTTGTAAATACAGGCTTCTCCAAAAGTCATATAAAACCATATGCTTTGATCACACTATCAAAGCGTTTATTCCAACTCCGAGATGCTTGCACCAGTCCATAGATGGATCGCTGGAGCTTGCACATTTTGTTAGCTCCTTTAGGATTGACAAAACCTTCTGGTTGCATCATATACAACTCTTCTTTAATAAATCCATTAAAGAATGTAGTTTTGACATCCATTTGCCAGATTTCATAAAATGTGGCAATTGCTAACATGATTCGACAGACTTAAGCATCGCTACAATTGAGAAAATCTCATTGTAGTCAACACCTTGAACTTGTCAAAAACCTTTTTGCGACAAGTCGAGCTTTGTAGATAGTAACACTACTATCAGTGTCCGTCTTCCTCTTGAAGATCCATTTATTCTCAATGGCTTGCCGATCATCGGGCAAGTCAACCAAAGTCCATACTTTGTTCTCATACATGGATCCCATCTCAGATTTCATGGTCTCAAACCATTTCATGGAATCTGGGCTCATCATCGCTTCCTCATAGTTCGTAGGTTCATCATGGTCTAGTAACATGACTTTTAGAATAGGATTACCGTACCACACTGGTGCGGATCTTACTCTGGAAGACCTACGAGGTTTGGTAGCAACTTGATCTGAAGTTTCATGATCATCATCATTAACTTCCTCACTAATTGGTGTAGGAATCACTGGAACTGATTTCTGTGATGAACTACTTTCCAATAAGGGAGAAGGTACAATTACCTCATCAAGTTCTACTTTCCTCCCACTCACTTCTTTCGAGAGAAACTTCTTCTCTAGAAAGGATCCATCTTAGCAACGAAAAACTTGCCTTCGGATCTGTGATAGAAGGTGTACCCAATAGTTGCCTTTGGGTATTCTATGAAGACGCATTTCTCCGATTTGGGTTCGAGCTTATCAGGTGAAAACTTTTTCACATAAGCATCACAACTCAAACTTTAAGAAACGACAGCTTAGGTTTCTCGCTAAACCATAGTTCATACGGTGTCATCTCAGCGGATTTAGATGGTTGCCCTATTAAACGTGAATGCAGCTGTCTCTAATGCATAACCCCAAAACGATAGTGGTAAATCGGTAAGATACGTCATAGATCGCACCATATCAAAATAAAGTACGGTTCTGACGTTCGGACACACCATAACGTTGTGGTGTTCCGGTGGCGTGAGCTGTGAAACTATTCCACATTGTTTTCATTGAAGACCAAACTCGTAACTCAAATATTCGTCTCCACGATCAGATCGCAGAAACTTTATTTTCTTGTTGCGATGATTTTCCACTTCACTCTGAAATTCTTTGAACCTTTCAACTATTTCAGACTTATGTTTCATCAAGTAGATATACCCATATCTTCTCAAATCATCTTGTGAAGGTCAGAAAATAACGATACTTGCCACGAGCATCAACACTCATTGGATCGCATACATCGGTATGTATTATTCCCAATAAGTCAGTAGCTTGTTCCATTGTTCTGGAGAACGGAGTTTTAGTCATCTTGCCCAAAAGGCACGGTTCGCAAGCATCAAATGATTCATAATCAAGTGATTCCAAAAGTCCATCGGCATGGAGTTTTCTTCATGCGCTTTACACCAATATGACCTAAACGGCAGTGCCACAAATAAGTTGCACTATCATTATTAACTTTGCATCTTTTGGTTTCAATGTTATGAATATGTGTATCACTATGATCGAGATCCAATGAACCATTTTCATTGGGTGTGTAACCATATAAGGTTTTATTCATGTAAATGAACAACAATTTATTCTCTTACTTAAATGAATAATCGTATTGCAATAAACATGATCAAATCATATTTATGCTCAACACCAAATAACACTTATTTAGGTTCCACACTAATCCCGAAAGTATAGGGAGTGTGCGATGATGATCATATCAATCTTGGAACTACTTCCAACACTCATCGTCACTTCCCTTCAACTAGTCTCTGTTTATTCAGAACTCCTGTTTGAGTTACTAATCTTAGCAACCTAACAGTATCAAATACTCAGGGCCACTATAAACACTAGTAAGGCACACATCAATAACCTGTATATCAAATATAACCTTGTTCACTTTGCCATCCTTCTTATCCACCAAATATTCAGGGTAGTTCGCTTCCAAGGACCAGTTCCATTGCAGCAAAAGTACTCAGTCTCGGGCTTAGGTCTAGACTTGGGCTTCTTCACTCGAGCAGCAACTTGCTTGCCGTTCCTTTTGAAGTTCCCTTCTTCCCTTTGCCATTTTCCTTGAGACTAGTGGTTTTGTCAACCATCAACACTTGATGTTTTCTTGATTTCTACCTTCGCGATTTTAGCATCGCGAAGAGCTCGAGAATCTTTTTCGTCATCCCTTGCATACTATAGTTCATCACGAAGTTCTACTAACTTAGTGATGGTGACTAGAGAATTCTGTCAATCACTATCTTATCTGGAAGATTAACTCCCACTTGATCCAAGTGATTGAAGTACTCGAGACAATCTGAGCACATGCTCACTAGTTGAGCGATTCTCCTCCATCTTTTAGCTATAGAACTTGTTGGAGACTTCATATCTCTCAACTCGGTATTTGCTAAAATATTAACTTCAATTCCTGGAACATCTCATATGGTCCATGACGTTCAAAACGTCTTTGAAGTCCCGATTCTAAGCCGTTAAGCATGGTGCACTAAACTATCAAGTAGTCATCATATTGAGCTGGCCAAACGTTCATAACGTCTGTATCTGCTCATATTGAGCTAGCCAAACGTTCATAACGTCTGCATCTGCTCCTGCAATAGGTCTGTCACCTAGCGGTGCATTAAGGACATAATTCTTCTGCGCAGCAAATGAGGATAAACCTGAGATCACGGATCCAATCCGCATCATTGCTACTAACATTTTCAATACAATTTTCTCTAGGAACACATATAAAAACATAGGGAAGCAACAACGCGAGCTATTGATCTACAACATAATTTGCAAAATACTACCAGGACTAAGTTCATGATAAATTAAAGTTCAATTAATCATATTACTTAAGAACTCCCACTTAGATAGACATCTCTCTAGTCATCTAAGTGATTACGTGATCCAAATCAACTAAACCATGTCCGATCATCACGTGAGATGGAGTAGTTTCAATGGTGAACATCACTATGTTGATCATATCTACTATATGATTCACGCCGACCTTTCGGTCTCCGTGTTCCGAGGCCATATCTGTTATATGCAAGGCTCGTCAAGTTTAACCTGAGTATTCGCGTGCGCAACTGTTTTGCACCCGTTGTATTTGAGCGTAGAGCCTATCACACCCGATCATCACGTGGTGTCTCAGCACGAAGAACTTTCGCAGCGGTGCATACTCAGGAGAACACTTCTTGATAATTTTGGTGAGAGATCATCTTATAATGCTACCGTCAATCAAAGCAAGATAAGATGCATAAAGGATAAACATCACATGCAATCAATATAAGTGATATGATATGGTCATCATCATCTTGTGCTTGTGATCTCCATCGCCAAGCACCGTCATGATCACCATCGTCACCGCGCGACACCTTGATCTCCATCGTAGCATCGTTGTCGTCTCGCCAACTATTGCTTCTACGACTATCGCTACTCCTTAGTGATAAAGTAAAGCAATTACATGGCGTTGCATTTCATACAATAAGCGACAACCATATGGCTCCTGCCATTGCCGATAACTTGGTTACAAAACATGATCATCTCATACAATAAAATATAGCATCACGTCTTGACCATATCACATCACAACATGCCCTGCAAAAACAAGTTAGACGTCCTCTACTTTGTTGTTGCAAGTTTTACGTGGCTGCTACGGGCTGAGCAAGAACCGTTCTTACCTACGCATCAAAACCACAACGATACTTCGTCAAATAGACTCCGTTTAACCTTCTCAAGGACCGGGCGTAGCCACACTCGATTCAACTAAAGTGAGAGAGACAGACACCGCCGTCACCTTTAAGCAACGAGTGCTCGGGCGGTGAAACCAGTCTCGCGTAAGCGTACGCGTAATGTCGGTCCGGGCCGCTTCATCTCACAATACCGCTGAACCAAAATATGACATGCTGGTAGGCAGTATGACTTGTATCGTCCACAACTCACTTGTGTTCTACTCGTGCACATGACATCAACGCATAAAACCAGGCTCGGATGCCACTGTTGGGAAACGTAGTAATTTCAAAAAATTTCCTACGATCACGCAAGACCATGGTGATGCATAGCAACGAGATGAGAGTGTTGTCTACGTACCCTCGTAGACCAGCAACGGAAGCGTTGACGCAACGTAGAGGAAGTAGTCGTACTTCTTCCCGATCCAACCGATCCAAGTACCGAACGTACGGCACCTCCGAGTTCTGCACACGTTCAGCTCGATGGCGTCCCTCGAACTCCGATCCAGCCGAGTGTTAGGAGAGTTTCACAAGACGACGGCGTGGTGACGATGATGATGTTCCACCGGCGCAGGGCTTCGCTTAAGCTCCGCAACGGTATATTCGAGGTGTAGTTTGGTGGAAGGGGCACCGCTGCACGGCTAAGGAACGATCTCAATGATCAACTTGTGTGTCAATGGGGTGCCCCTGCCCTGTATATAAAGGATGGAGGAGGAGGAGGCCGGCCAAGGCAAAGGTGCGGCCAGGATATGGATTCCTACTAGGACTCCAAGTCCTAGTAGGAGTCCATCAAAAGGGAGGAAGGAGAAGGAATAGGAGGAGAAGGAGAGGTGTCCGCCCCTTTTCCCTAGTCCAATTCGGACTAGAGGGAGGGCGCAGCAGCCTTTTTTTCCTCTTCCCACTAAAGCCCATCAAGGCCCATTACTTCTCCCGTAATCCCGTAACTCCCGGTACTCGAAAAATACCGAATCATTCGAACCTTTCCGAACTCCGAATATAGTCGTCCAATATATCGATCTTTACGTCTCGACCATTTCGAGACTCCTCGTCATGTCCCGATCTCATCCGGGACTCGAACTCCTTCGTACATCAAAACTCATAAACTCATAATATAACCGTCATCGAAACCTTAAGCGTGCGGACCCTACGGGTTCGAGAACTATGTAGACATGACCTAGAACTATTCTCGGTCAATAACCAATAGCGGAACCTGGATGCCCATATTGGTTCCTACATATTCTACTTAAGATCTTTATCGGTCAGACCGCATAACAACATACGTTGTTCCCTTTGTCATCGGTATGTTACTTGCCCGAGATTCGATCGTCGGTATCCAATACCTAGTTCAATCTCGTTACTGGCAAGTCTCTTTTCTCGTTCCGTAATACATCATCTCACAACTAACACATTTAGTTGCAATGCTTGCAAGGCTTATGTGATGTGCATTACCGAGAGGGCCCAGAGATACTTCTCCGACAATCGGAGTGACAAATCCTAATCTCAAATATGCCAACCCAACATGTACCTTCGGAGACACCTGTAATGTACCTTTATAATCACCCATTACGTTGTGACGTTTGGTAGTACCCAAAGTGTTCCTCGGGCAAACGGGAGTTGCATAATCTCATAGTCATAGGAACATGTATAAGTCATGAAGAAAAGCACTAGCAACAAACTATACGATCAGGTGCTATGCTAATGGAATGGGTCATGTCAATCAGATCATTCAACCAATGATGTGATCCCGTTAATCAAATAACAACTCCTTGTTCATGGTTAGGAAACATAACCATCTTTGATTAACGAGCTAGTCAAGTAGAGGCATACTAGTGACACTCTGTAGGTTTATGTATTCACACATGTATTATGTTTCCGGTTAATACAATTCTAGCATGAATAATAAACATTTATCATGATATAAGGAAATAAATAATAACATTATTATTGCCTCTAGGGCATATTTCCTTCATACAGTACCTTAAAGTAGTCTTTTGTTTTCTTTCTCTAACGGAGCTCACGAGATTTCTATTGAGTTTTGTGTTGTGAAATTTTCAAGTTTTGAGTGAAGCTTTTATGGACTATGGAATAAAGGGTGGCAAGAGACTAAGCTTGGGGATGCCCATGGCACCCCAATATATTCAATAATTGCCAAAATCCTAAGCTTGGGGATGCCCCGGGAAGGCATCCCCTCTTTCGTCTTCGTTCATTGGTAACTTTACTTGGGGCTATATTTTTATTCACCACATGATAAGTGTTTTGCTTGGAGCGTCTTGTATCATTTGCGTCTTTGCTTGTTAGTTTAACACAATCATCCTTGCTTTACACAAATTTTGGGAGAGCCATACATGAATTGGAATTTGATAGAATACTCTATGTGCTTCACTTATATCTTTTGAGCTTGATAGTTTTGCTCATAGTGCTTCACTTATATCTTTTGAGCGTGATAATTTTTGCTCTAGTGCTTCACTTAGATCTTTTAGAGAACGGTGGTATATTTATTTTAAAGAAACTATTGATCTCTCATGCTTCACTTAGATTATTTTGAGAGTCGTTAATAGCATGGTAATTTTCTTAAAATTAATATACTTGGTATTCAAGATATGTGAAACTTTCTTTTGAGTGCGTTGAATACTAAGAAAAGTTTGATACTTGATAATTGTTTTGAGATATGGAGGTGGTAATATTAAAGTCATGCTGGTTGGGTGATTATGAATTCAAAGAATGCTTGTGTTGAAGTTAGCAAATCCCGTAGCATGCACGTATGGTTAAAGTTGTGTAACAAATTTGAAACATGAAGTGTACCTGGCTTGTGCATCCTTATGAGTGGCGGTCGGGGACGAGCGATGGTCTTTTCCTACCAATCTATCCCCCTAGGAGAATGCGCGTAGTACTTGATTTTTGATGACTTCTAAATTTTTGCAATAAGTATATGAGTTCTTTTGACTAATGTTGAGTCCATGGATTATACGCACTTTTACCTTTCCGCCATTGCTAGCCTCTTCGGTACCGTACATTGCCCTTTCTCACATTGAGAGTTGGTGCAAACTTCGCCGGTGCATCCAAACCCCGTGATATGATACACTTTATCACACATAAACCTCCTTATATCTTCCTCAAAACAGCCACCATACCTACCTATTATGGCATTTCCATAGCCATTCCGAGATATATTGTCATGCAACTCTCCACCGTTCCGTTCATCATCATGACATACATTACTTCTGTCATATTGCCATTGCATGATCATGTAGTTGACATCGTATTTGTGGCAAAGCCAGCATGCATTATTTTCATACATGTCACTCTTGATTCATCGCACCATCCCGGTACACCACCGGAGGCATTCATATAGAGTCATATCTTGTTCTAGTTTCGAGTTGTAATCCTTATGTTGTAATCAATAGAAGTGTGATGATCATCATTATTAGAGCATTGCCCAAAAAAAAGAAGAAGAAAGGCAAAAAAAAGGCCCAAAAAAAGAAAATAAATAAAAAGGGCAATGTTACTATCTCTTTTTCCACACTTGTGCTTCAAAGTAGCACCATGTTTTTCATATAGTGAGTCTCATATATTGTGCTTCAAAGTAGCACCATGTTTTTCATATAGAGAGTCTCATAAGTTGTCTTTTTCATACTAGTGGGAATTTTTCATTATAGAACTTGGCTTGTATATTCCTACGATGGGCTTCATCAAATGCCCTAGGTCTTCATGAGCAAGCAAGTTGGATGCACACCCACTAGTTTTATTTTGTTGAGCATTCATAGCTCTAGTGCATCCGTTGCATGGCAATCCCTACTCCTCATGTTGACATCAATTGATGGGCATCTCCACAGCCCATTGATTATCCTCTTCAACGTGAGACTTTCTCCTTTTTTGTCTTCTCCATACAATCCCCATCATCATATTCTATTCCACCCATAGTGCTATATCCATGGCTCACGCTCATGTATTGCGTGAAGGTTGAAAGAGTTTGAGATTATTTAAGTATGAAACAATTGCTTGGCTTGTCATCGGGGGTATAGAAGTTGGGAACATCTTTGTGTGACAAAAATGAAGCATAGCCTAACTATATGATTTTGTAGGGATGAACTTTCTTTTGCCATGCTATTTTGAGAAGACATGATTACTTTGATTAGTATGCTTGAAGTATTACTATTTCTTTTATCAATATGAACTTTTATTTTGTATTCATTTGGATCTGAATATTCATACCACAATTAAGAAGATTTACATTGAAATTATGCTAAAGTATCACTCCGCATCAAAAATTCTCTTTTTATCATTTACCTACTCGAGGACGAGCAGGAATTAAGCTTGGGGATGCCTGATACGTCTCCAACGTATCTATAATTTTTGATTGCTCCATGCTACTTTATCTACTGTTTTAGGCTTTATTGGGCTTTATTTTCCACTTTTATATTATTTTTGGGACTAACCTATTAACCGGAGGCCCAGCCCAGAATTGCTGTTTTTTTGCCTATTTCAGTGTTTTGAAGAAAAGGAATATCAAACGGAGTCCAAACGGAATGAAACCTTCGGGAACGTGATTTTCTCGCCGAACGTGATCCAGAGAACTTGGACTGCAAGTCAAGAAGCAACTGGAGCCTCCACGAGATAGGAGGGAGCGCCCCCCTGTTTCGTGGGCCCCTCGGGCGGCCACCGACGTACTTCTTCTTCCTATATATACGTACGTACCCCGAAAACATCCAGGGGCACCACGAAACACTATTTACACCACCGTAACCTTCTGTATCCGCGAGATCCCATCTTGGAGCCTTCGCCGACACTCTGCCGGAGGGGAAATCAAGCACGGGGGGCCTCTACATCAACATCCTTGCCCCTCCGATGAGTTGTGAGTAGTTTACCACAGACCTACGGGTCCATAGTTATTAGCTAGATGGCTTCTTCTCTCTTTTTGGATCTCAATACAATGTCCCCCCTCTCTTGTGGAGATCTATTCGATGTAATCTCTTTTTGCGGTGTGTTTGTCGAGATCCGATGAATTATGGGTTTATGATTAAGTTTATCTATGAATAATATTTGAATCTTCTATGAATTCTTTTATGTATGATTGAGTTATCTTTGAAAGTCTCTTTGAATTATCGGTTTAGTTTGGCCTACTAGATTGATCTTTCTTGCCATGGGAGAAGTGCTTAGCTTTGGGTTCAATCTTGCGGTGTCCTTACCCAGTGACAGAAAGGGTTGCAAGGCATGTATTATATAGTTGCCATCAAGGATAACAAGATGGGGTTTATATCGTATTGCATGAGTTTATCCCTCTACATCATGTCATCTTGCTTAAAGCATTTCTCTGTTCTTATGAACTTAATACTCTAGATGCATGCTGGATAGCGGTCGATGTGTGGAGTAATAGTAGTAGATGCAGGCAGGAGTCGGTCTACTTGTTATGGACGTGATGCCTATATACATGATCATGCCTAGATAATCTCATAACTATGCGCTTTTCTATCAATTGCTCGACAATAATTTGTTCACCCACCGTAATACTTATTCTATCTCGAGAGAAGCCTCTAGTGAAACCTATGGCCCCCGAGTCTATCTCTTATCATATTTTCTTTCAATCTACTTTTATTTGCATCTTTACTTTTTGCATCTATACCAAAAATATTATTTACTATCTATATTAGATCTCACTTTCGCAAGTGGCCGTGAAGGGATTGACAACCCCTTTATTGCGTTGGTTGCGAGTTCTCAGTTTGTTTGTGTAGGTGCGTTGGACTTTTGAGGAGCCTCCTACTGGATTGATACCTTGGTTCTCAAAACTGAGGGAAATACTTACGCTACACTTTGCTGCATAACCCTCTCCTCTTCGAGGAAAACCAACGCAAGCTCAAGACGTAGCACGGGACAAATCACGCAAGATTTTCTTTGACAACTATCTATAAGAGAAGTAATTCTGTAAGGGCTCATTTGAATTGGAGGATTCCAACAATGCAGGGATAGGAAATAGACAGGAATAGGATAGGAATGCACGTGTGATACGTCTCCGTCGTATCTATTTTTCCAAACACTTTTGCCCTTGTTTTGGACTCTAACTTGTATGATTTGAATGGAACTATCCCGGACTGACGATGTTTTCAGCAGAATTGCCATGATGTTCTTTTATGTGTAGAAAACAAAAGTTCTCGGAATGACCTGAAACTCCACGGAATATCTTAGAATAAATAATAAAAAATCCTCGCCAAAGATGAAGACCAGGGGGCCCACACCCTGTCCATGAGGGTGGGGGGCGCCCCCCCTCCTGGGCGCGCCCCTACCTCGTGGGCCCCCTCGAAACCTTCCGACGCCAACTCCAACTCTATTTATTGGCTTTCGGGGAGAAAAAATCAGAGAGAAGAAATCATCGCGTTTTACGATACGGAGCCGCCGCCAAGCCCTAATCTCTCTCGGGAGGGCTTATCTGGAGTCCGTTCGGGGCTCCGAAGAGGGGGATTCGTCGCCGTCGTCATCATCAACCATCCTCCATCACCAATTTCATGATGCTCACCGCCGTGCG
Source organism: Aegilops longissima (assembly GCA_021605205.1). Lineage (NCBI taxonomy): Eukaryota > Viridiplantae > Streptophyta > Magnoliopsida > Poales > Poaceae > Aegilops > Aegilops longissima. The sequence goes on from CM038682.1 coordinate 55,268,226, forward strand.
TGAGTAATTCCATCGTAGGCTTGCTAGACGGTGATGGGTTGGATGAGATTTATCATGTAATCGAGTTAGTTTTTTTTGGGTTTGATCCCTAGTATCCACTATGTTCTGAGATTGGTGTTGCTATGACTTTGCTATGCTTAATGCTTGTCACTAGGGCCCGAGTGCATGATTGCAGATCTGAACCTATTATGTTTTCATGAATATATGTGAGTTTTAGATCCTATCTTGCAAGTCTATAGTCACCTACTATGTGCTATGATCCGGCAACCCCGAAGTGACAATAATCGGGACCACTCCCGGTGATGACCATAGTTTGAGGAGTTCATGTATTCACTATGTGCTAATGCTTTGTTCCGGTTCTCTATTAAAAGGAGGCCTTAATATCCCTTAGTTTCCAATAGGACCCCGCTGCCACGGGAGGGTAGGACAAAAGATGTCATGCAAGTTCTTTTCCATAAACACGTATGACTATATTCGGAATACATGCCTACATTACATTGATGAATTGGAGCTAGTTCTGTGTCACCCTATGTTATGACTGTTACATGACAAACCGCATCCGGCATAATTATCCATCGCTAATCCGGTGCCTGCGAGCTTTCCATATACTGGTCTTCGCTTATTTACTTTTCCGTTGCTACTGTTACAATCACTACAAAATACCAAAAACATTACTTTTGCTGTCTTTGCTTTTGTTACCATTACCACCACTATCATATTACTTTGCTACTAAACACTTTGCTGCAGATACTAAGTTTCCAGGTGTGGTTGAATTGACAACTCAACTGCTAATACTTGAGAATATTCTTTGGCTCCCCTTGTGTCGAATCAATAAATTTGGGTTGAATACTCTACCCTCGAAAACTGTTGCGATCCGCTATACTTGTGGGTTATCAAGACCTTTTTCTGGCGCTGTTGCCGGGGAGCATAGCTCTATTCTTTGAGTCACTTGGGATTTATATCTGCTGGACACTATGAAGAACTTGAAAGACGCTAAGACAAGAATTTATCCCTCAACTACGAGGGGGGGGGGTAAGGAACTGCCATCTAGCTCTGCACTTGATTCACCTTCTGTTATGAGTAAGCTAGCGACACCTAAGCCTGCTTCTGCTATTCGTTCCGATATGTCACATGTTATTGATGATGCCACTTCTGCTATGCATGATACTTATGATGAAACTACTTCTATGCTTGATACTACTGTGCCCATTGGTGAATTTCTTGATGAACAAGTTTCTAGGTCTAGAGAAAGATAAATTATTGAAACTGATAATATTGATGAAAGTGATGATGAAGATATGCCTGCTATTCCTGAAGGTTATCTTTTTGATGCTGAATCTTCTGCAACTATTTTTGCCTGCCAGGATAGATATGAACTTAAGAGGCTGCTAGTTAAATGGAACAAAGAATCTCTTAGAGACAGAATGAAACCTGATCCTACTTTTGCTACTTCACCTATCCGTGTTCCCGATAAGGATTATTATGAATTTTCTGTTGATCCAGATATAATTACTTTGGTTGAATCTGATCCTTTTTATGGCTATGAATTTGAAACTGTTGTGGCACATCTTACTAAGTTAAATGATATAGCTGCCCTGTTTACTAATGATGAGAGATCGCGTTACTTTTATATACTCAAAATATTTCCGTTCTCATTAAAGGGTGATGCTAAGATATGGTTTAATTCTCTTGATCCTAGTTGTGTGCGTAGTCCCCAGGATATGATTTATTACTTCTTTGCTAAATATTTCCCTGCTCATAAGAAACAAGCTGCTTTGAGGGAAATATACAACTTCGTGCAAATTAAAGAAGAGAGTCTCCCACAAGCTTGGGGGAGGCTTCTCAAGTTACTTAATGCTTTGCCTGATCATCCTCTTAAGAAACCTGAAATACTTGATATCTTTTATAATGGACTAACCGATGCTTCCAGAGATTACTTGGATAGTTGTGCTGGTTCTCTTTTTAGGGAAAGAACACCGGATGAAGCTGAAATTCAATTGACTAATATGTTGACAAATGAAAATAATTGGGCACCTCCCGAGCCAGCCCCTGAGCCAGCTCGAGCCAATTCTCGAGCCTATTCCTAAACCAACTCAAGAAGAGAGGTGTTCTATTTCTCGATCTGAAGATATGCAAGAGGCAAAGAAATCTATGGAAGAAAAAGGTATTAAAGCTGAAGATGTTAAGAATTTACCTCCTATTGAAGAAATACATGGTCTTAATTTACACTTTGTTGAAGAAGTATATGATCTCAATTCCTTATTCATCAAGAACCTCCTGATCCCGATATCCCGACACAGGTAGTAAAGGTAAATTCTCTCTATCGATATGATAAAGCTGAAGTCCCTCCTACTAAAATTGCTAGTCAGTGCTTGGATGAGTTTGATAACTTTATGTTTAAGAAAGATGATTTTAATGCTTATTTTGGTAGACAATTGAAACAAGATGCTTATATGATTAAACGCTTGGGTGATTATATGGCTAATATTAGAGGTGAACTTAAACTTGTTAGCAAACATGCTTCTATGGTTACCACTCAAGTAGAACAAGTACTTAAAGCTCAGAAAGAAGTGCTTGATGAAATGAATAGTAAGAAAAATGATTATGCTGTTAGAGTGGCTACTAGAACTGGTAAAATGACCCAGGAACCTTTGTATCCTAAAGGCCACCCTAAGAGAATTGAGCAAGATTCTCAGAGAAATAATATTGATGTACCTAGTTCTTCTAAAAGGAAGAAAAAGGAAAATGATAGGACTTTGCAAACTTCTAGTGAACCTATTGCTGAACCACCTGAGAATCCAAATGATATCTCTATGTCTGATGCTGAAACACAATCTGGTAATGAACATGAACCTAGTGAAAATGTTAATGATGATGTTCATGATGATGCTCAACCTAGTAATGATAATCATGTAGAAGTTGAACCTGCTGTTGATCTTGATAACCAACAATCAAAGAATCAACATTATGATAAGAGAGATTTTGTTGCTAGGAAACATGGTAAAGAAAGGGAACCATGGGTTAAGAAACCCATGCCTTTTCCTCCGAAACCATCCAAGAAAATGGATGATGAGAATTTTGAGCGCTTTGCTGAAATGATTAGACCCATCTTTTTGCGTATGCGATTAACTTATCTGATCAAAACAAATCCTTATGCTAAGTATATGAAAGAAATTATTACAAATAAAAGAAAGATACCGGAAGCTGAAATTTCCACCATGCTTGCTAATTATAATTTTAAGGGTGGAATACCAAAGAAACTTGGAGATCTAGGAGTACCGACTATACCATGCTCCATTAAGAGAAATTATGTTAAAACTGCTTTATGTGATCTTGGAGCCGGTGTTAGTGTTATGCCCCTCTCTTTATATCGTAGACTTGACTTGAATAAGTTGACACCTACTGAAATATCTTTGCAAATGGCTGATAAATCAACTGCTATACATGTCGGTATTTGTGAGGATGTGCCTGTTGTGGTTGCAAATGTTACTATTTTAACGGACTTTGTTATTCTTGATATTCCCGAGGATGATAGTATGTCTATTATTCTTGGAAGACCTTTTCTTAATACTGCAGGGGCTGTTATTGATTGCAACAAAGGCAATGTCACTTTTAATGTTAATGGTAGTGAGCACACGGTACACTTTCCGAGGAAACAACCTCAAGTTTATAGTATCAACTCTATTGGAAAAATTCCATCGATTATATTTGGAGGTTTTGAATTTCCTCTCCCTACTGTCAAGAAGAAATATGATATACTTATTATTGGGGATGTCCATATCCCCGTTGAGGTAACCTAGTGCTATTCAAAATTTCTCCAGTTCCATGATTAATCGGAATGAGTTTGTTAACAAGACTTGATCAACCTTGTTAGTGGATTCCTTTTGATGAGCATGAGATGGATGAAATTAGAAGCACGACTTTCTGTACCCTCTTTATATTTTTTGTTATTTAGTAGAAATAAAGTAAAATAGTATTACTCTGTCTGTCTCCTGACTTATCCGTGCAATATAAAAATACCCCGAAAATAAAAGTCCTCAGAATGCCATGCCAATTTAATATGATTTTTCGGGAATATTTGACGATTTATAGTGCAAAAATTACCTCGGGGGGAGCTGCCACCTGGCCACGAGGGTGGAGGGCGCGCCCTACCCCCTGGCGCCCCCGCCTCGTGGGCCCACGGTGGCCCTCCTCCACTTATCCCTGCACCCATCTTCTTCCTCTGCCTCACACAAACTCGAAAAACCAACTCAAGCACGAGTTCCAGCCCCTGTTGCTGTGATTTTCGATCTCCTTGCTCACAGAACCTCTCGCAAAACTGCTTTGGGAGATTGTTCCTTGGTATGTGAATCCTCCATTGGTCCAATTAGTTTTTGTTCTAGTGCTTTATTCTTTGCAAATTTGTGCTGCATAGGTGACCATGTTCTTGAGCTTGCATGTCAAATTTATATGGTTCTAAGTAGTTCTAATGCTTCATATAGGCTCTAGGCACTTGTAGGAGTAGTTGCTATCAATTTTATTGAAGTTAGTTCTCTTTTGTTTGAAGTTACTAAAAATTTCAGATTATTTCAGAAAATAATGAAGAGACTTTTGAGGGGCTCATCGAGCCGAAGCTTGAAGGAAAAACAAAAGGAAGAAGAGCAGAAGCCCAAATATAATTTTCCTCGCACCGCGGAGGTCCGGCCGTGTGAATGGCCTTCCGATGACTTCTTGAGGAGAGCCGGGATTTATGAGGATTTCTATCTATTAATTGAGAACGCCGGCCTCACCAACTTCCTCCGCGACCAACGTCATCAGTATCTCTTACTCACAAATACTTTTGTGCAAAACTTCCACTTTTTCCCTAAGAATTCACCTCCATCAGTAGAGTTTCATTTATATAACGTTGTTAAGAAGATGCCATTAGCTGAATTTTGTGAGGTTTTTAAAATACCCTTTGAGGGTACCTTGGATGAACCACACCGTAATGAAGTAGAAGCTTTTATTAACACCATCACTGTGGGAGAAACCAGGAAGGTTTCTGATGCAAGGATTACTAGCATACATTTTCCTGTTTTACGCTACTTTGCCTTATTTGCTAGTTGTTGCTTGATTGGATGCGGGAACTGTGGAAACCTTAGTGTTCCTGATATTATTATTTTGTTCCATGGTTTATACCGCAATAACTCTGTTAGTATGGGTGGAATTGTTGCTAGACGGTTGAGTCTGAACCGTACTAAGGGCCCCATCTTTGGAGGCATTTATGCTTCACGCCTAGCTGAGTATTTTGGCATACCTATTAGGCAATTGGAGAAAGAAGAAACATCGTTGCCCCGTGCCTATTTAGATTATAAGAGTATGCTAGCGCATGACTTTCTTGTTAAGGGCAAGGAAGGGGAGCTTAAATATAAATTGTACTTTGATAAACATCACCCTGAAACTATTACTTTGCCTGCTCCCTCTTTGTTTAACTTGTCTGCAGGTCCTCACATCGTTCCGTGGGCGGCCATTCAAGCCTATCGGAATCCTGCACCAGCCCCGGAACCACAAGATGAGCCGCCACGACAGTCTGTTTATTCTTGGGATCCAGAGGCGGTTGCCAGCCAGTGGCAATCAGAGTCCTCTTCATCACAGTATGATCCCAACTATTCTTCGTCGCAGTACGACCCCAGCTACACCTACGGGTATCCGCCAGGCTATCCCTGGCAATAGACCAACTTAGGCCAAAAGCCTAAGCTTGGGGGAGTACGTATTTCTCACCGACATTACATTTATGTTCACACACACTCATTGCTAGATGTCGGTGTTCATACTCTTTCACTGTAATATCCATGCTAGTTCATTTTCTTTTTCCTGCTTTCTTCTTGTGTGTCTGTTAAACCTTAAAAAAACAAAAAAAATAGTAGTAGTTTATTTCTTTGTTGTAACAATTAAAAAGAAAACCCAAAAATATTTCCCGTTCTTCTTTTGCTTGTTGGGAGCTTTCCCGTGTAAATAGTTTTTATTTCTTTTCTTTTCTTTAGGGGTCAGTAGGAGAAGACCATGATTAAATTGTTGAAGTGGCTCTTATATGCATCATTGTTGATTTAACCAATAGCCCATATTGCCTTGTCTTCTCCTGTTTATTGAATGCTCGCAGATTCCAGCTTAGTTCAATGCACGTGCACTCTTATTATTATACACATCGTTCGGTCGTGCAAGTGAAAGGCAATTATGATGATATATGATGGACTGACTGAGATGGAAAAAGCTGGTATGAACTCGACCTTTTTTGTTTTGTAAATATGATGAGTTCATCATTCTTGATTCAGCTTATTATGAATAAACATGTTTTGCAATGACAATTAGAGATTACAAGAAGCCTGTCACGGTAGACTATTTTGCCGGCGCTGCTACGCTACTGCCGCCGGGGAGTGCCCGTTGTCTTGGGAAAGAGCACGTTGACCTGCCACAGGCGCTGCAGCCTCCGACTCCAACTCCGCCTCCGCCTCTTCTTCATTACGATGACGATGGCTAAAACTTCATGGTTGACATAATGTCGGTGGGTCTTCTTAATGACGACGACAGTGAGACTGGGCAGAACTTCATGGGGCAGCATTAATTAACAATGCCAGCAAACGTTCTTGGTCCGGACCAGCAGCAGCATGCCAATGGACCAATTCATGAGAATACTTCACGATCCAGCGCGAGCGCCAGTGAGGTGGACTCTTTTGGGGATATCCAAATTCGTGAAATTCAACGACTACATGACAGCGACACCGTACACTACAGTTATTTCCACTTATTAGACTGAGATATCCAAGTTCCACATTTAGACTGACAGGTAGACTAATTAATCTGCTGGAGACGATTCTTTGGTTAATTTGGATTGGAGGATTAATTTAATTTTCACTTCTCGACAGTTCGACTTTGTTTCATTTCCATCTCCCATGCGAGTAATCCTCCTCTTCCTCTCCATGACCTACGTCCGTGTACAGCCGCCGCAGCTTCGTCAATGGTCACCCTCTCTGTCAGGCGTCAGTGATCTTAGCCGCAAGACATGGCTACCTCCGGCGAGCCCACGAGGCGGGAGAGACGAACCATTTCTGTCGCCGCCGCCGTCCGTCGGCATCTGGTACTGTTCTTGCTATACCTGTACTGATCGGCAACCCATCCAACAACACAGGAGGCCTTTCTCTTTAGTCGTACCCCATCCGGTCCTTTTTACCTCGCCTATAAGACTTGTCCTAAGTCAAGCTTGGTAAAAGTTGATTATATTTACTAGTCAACAACCCGTGCATCTGCACGGGCTAGCACTTATAATATTAAAATACGTCCAAGTGGGTACCTATTATATTGGTAGACAACATGGTTGCAAATTCAAAAGTTATTGCATGAATCATGTATTTGTTACGTATAAGTTTCTAATAGGTATGTAATCAAATTCCCTATTGGAGCATATATGTTTATTTCATTTTGCTACCTGAAGAACATACAATTTGGTTTTTGCCTCAGAATTACGGTAGATTTTTATCTTAAAACCTCTTCGTGGATTAGATTTGATATGTGTATAACGTTTAAGCAGAAGTCCTCCCTCGGGAACATTGGATGGCACCTAGTATAGTTTAAAAGAATTTGTTTCTATAGACAACAATGAAACAATAGACATACACGGTTTTCTATCAGCATATGTGAAATTGTAGCAGTAAATACACATAAGAGATTCTATTTTCTCATACCTTTCTGAGCCATAAATTATTAAGATTTTAAGTTGTCGTCTTAACAAATAAATTCTCCCAAAATTCCTTTTAAGATGAATAGAGTGGTGGAACTGTGTGATAGATTATTCAGATTTAAGTCGTGCATACTCAGAAAATCTTGAAGAATTTCTTTTATGATTGTTCATGCTTTTTTAATACTTACTATTCTACTACACATATATATCACATTCGTAATCATGTGTTTATTGAGATATTTGTGCCGAATGATGCATCAATTTTTTTGGGTTACTATAGTAACTGCAGAGTTTTAAAGATGTTTTAGCAGGTATAATTTTCTCTTACTGATAAGGCCAAAAAATAAAGATATACATAGACACACTATATATACGTAAGAAATAGGTATTAGCAATCCGCACCATATGAAGAATACCATGTGAATCCATCTAATTCATCAATCGCAAGTATGCCCTTCGAAGTAGTATGTCTGTCAAAAGAATAGTATTTTGTGCATGCATAATAATAATAATCAATGCTAGAGCTTATTTAGCATCTAGAGGCGTATAGGAGGAGCTCCTCAACCCAATCGGTACACGCCACCACTTCATGATATGAGCCAGCCATATAGAGGACTCTATACTATATTTTTTATGGCAGCATATATTTGTTTAACCGGCATGATATCTTATTGATGGAGGCTTTTATGGATAATCAGCAAGGTGTGTGGATTTATATCCTTTTTTCATTGGACTTTTTTTGGACGGGGGCTTTTCACCTTTTTGGACATGGGACTTTCCTTTATATTTGATTGAGGGAACGGATGGATGTTTGGCCGTTTCATATGCGTTTTTTGTGGGACGGGATCATCAAGTTTTTCCTTTTAGGTAGACTGCACAATCCAGCGGTGTAATTAATTTCCATAATTTGGATTACTAAGAGAACTTAAGAGATGCGGATCAGCCGGGTCACTTGGATTTATTTCACTTTTTTATGTTGGACTTTTTCTCTACCGAGAAAACTTGAAAGGTGCCGGTCAGATAGAAGATTTCCTTTTCGTTTACGTGAGATTGTCCTTTTTATTTTTATGAACAATATAGGAGTATTAGAACTTTCAAAGGTGTGCGTAATTAGCGGGGTCGTTTGTATTTCTTTCCGTTTTTACATTGGACCTTTTATGAAGAGGCTTTCCTAAAAAACTTACGTGAGGGCATCCCTTTTATTTATTTTGAGGCGGGTAATCAGCTGGGCCTTATGGATTTGTTTCTCTTTTTTAGGTTGTCCTTTTTCTGCATGTACAAAATTTGAAAGGTGAGGGTCAGATGGAAGGTTTTTTCTTTTTGACGTGAGGTTATTGATTTTTTTTATTTTAATAGACATATGAGAACTTTAAAGGTGCGCCTTATCAGCGGGTCGTTTGGATTTCTTTCCCTTTTTTACGTTGTTCTTTCTATATGAAGAGGTTTTCCTTCATTTATGACGTGAGACAGTCCATTTTTTATGCGCGTAATCAGCTGGGCTGTTTGGAGTTGTTTCTCTTTTATACATTGTACTTTCCTTTGCACGGAGGCTTTGTTTTTTTTCTTTGACGTGAGGCTATTCTTTTTTATGAGCATATGGGAGGCTTTATTTGTTTTGTATACTACTACGTTGGACGTGTCAGATGCCTCTTTTTTGGGGGTACGCGACCGTCTGCGTTACGCAAGTTTTCTTTCTATCCTGAACGTAAATTCTGCAATCCAACGGTTAATTAATTTTTGATGATGTGGATTAATGAGAGATCTTGAAAGGTGCCTCCAATTAGTAAATATAAGATAGTAGCTCGTGCCATGCTTGATTATCTATGAGTTATAATGATTTACCTTGCGTGCCAACATGCTATTAAAATGGTTGTGATGTGGTATGATGGGGTCGTATCCTCCTTTGAATGATTTAAGTGACTTGACTTGGCACATGTTCATGCATGTAGTTGAAACAAATCAACATAGCCTTCACGATATTTATGTTCATGGTGGATTATATCCTACTCATGCTTGTATTCAATGTTTATTAATTTTAATGCATGTTCATGACTGTTGTCGCTCTCTAGTTGGTCGCTTCCCAGTCTTATGATAGCCTTCACTTGTACTAAGCGGGAATACTGCTTGTGCATCCAATCCCTTAAACCCCAAAGTTATTCCATATGAGTCCACTATACCTTCCTATATGCGGTATCTACCTATCGTTCCAAGTAAATTTGTATGTGCCAAACTCTAAACCTTCAAATAAACATTCTGTTTTGCATGCTCGAATAGCTCATATATCAACTAGGGCTGCCCTTATCTTCCGTGTTAGGCAGGTTATTCTCAAGCGGAGTGGACTCCGCTCTTCACTCACGAGAAAATGGCTGGTCACCGGGATGCCCAATCCCATGCTTTATGCAAACTAAATCAAAATAATTGCAAACAAAACTCCCCTTGGGACCCGTTGAATGTTGGAGGCACTCGTTGTTTCGAGCAAGCCATGGATTAATGCTTGTGGAGGAGGGGGAGTATAAACTTTACCATTCTGTTTGGGAACCACCTATAATTTGTTTAGCATGGAAGATATCGTCATCTCTTAGTTGTTATGTTGACAATGAAAGTTCGCCGCTCAAAATATAATTTATCTCTATTTCAAAAACGAGCTCTGGCACCTCTACAAATCCCTGCTTCCCTCTGCGAAGGGCCTATCTATTTACTTTTATGTTGAGTCATCACCCTCTTACTAAAAGCACTAGCTGGAGAGCACAGCTGTCATTTGCATTCATTACTGTTAATTTATATCGGGTATGACTATGATTGGATCTCTTTTACCATGAATTATAGTGTCTAGTCAGTCCTTGATCTTTAAAGGTGCTCTGCATTTATGTTTTGCGGTCTCAGAAAGGGCTAGCGAGATACCATCTTGTTATATCATATTATGATTATTTTGAGAAAGTGTTGTCATCCGAGATTTATTATTATAGCTTGCTAGCTGATTATGTTATTGATATGAGTGAACATGAGACCTAGGAATTATTGCAAATGTGGTTAGTTATAATCTTTGCTGAAAACTTGAATGCTGGCTTGACATAGTTACAACAACAAGAGCAAACAGAGTTTGTAAAAGTTTTTCTTTTTCTCTTTCAGTTTGTCAACTGAATTGCTTGAGGACAAGCAAGGGTTTAAGCTTGGGGGAGTTGATACGTCTCCATCGTATCTACTTTTCCAAACACTTTTGCCCTTGTTTTGGACTCTAACTTATATGATTTGAATGGAACTAACCCGGACTGACGCTGTTTTCAGCAGAATTGCCATGATGTTGTTTTATGTGCAGAAAACAAAAGTTCTCGGAATGACCTGAAACTCCACGGAATATCTTAGAATAAATAATAAAAAATCCTCGCCAAAGATGAAGACCAGGGGCCCACACCCTGTCCACGAGGTGGGGCGCCCCCCTCTGGCGCCCCCTACCTCGTGGGCCCCCTGGAAACCTTCCGACGCCAACTCCAACTCTATTTATTGGCTTTCGGGGAGAAAAAATCAGAGAGAAGAAATCATCGCGTTTTACGATACGGAGCCGCCGCCAAGCCCTAATCTCTCTCGGGAGGGCTGATCTGGAGTCCGTTCGGGGCTCCAAAGAGGGGGATTCGTCGCCGTCGTCATCATCAACCATCCTCCATCACCAATTTCATGATGCTCACCGCCGTGCATGAGTAATTCCATCTTAGGCTTGCTGGACGGTGATGCGTTGGATGAGATTTATCATGTAATCGAGTTATTTTTGTTAGGGTTTGATCCCTAGTATCCACTATGTTCTGAGATTGATGTTGCTATGACTTTGCTATGCTTAATGCTTGTCACTAGGGCCCGAGTGCCATGATTTCAGATCTGAATCTATTATGTTTTCATGAATATATGTGAGTTTTAGATCCTATCTTGCAAGTCTATAGTCACCTACTATGTGTTATGATCCGGCAACCCCGAAGTGACAATAATCAGGACCACTCCCGGTGATGACCATAGTTTGAGGAGTTCATGTATTCACTATGTGCTAATGCTTTGTTCCGGTTCTCTATCAAAAGGAGGCCTTAATATCCCTTAGTTTCCAATAGGACCCCACTGCCACGGGAGGGTAGGACAAAAGATGTCATGCAAGTTCTTTTCCATAAGCACATATGACTATATTCGGAATACATGCCTACATTACATTGATGAATTGGAGCTAGTTCTGTGTCACCCTATGTTATGACTGTTACATGACAAACCGCATCCGGCATAATTATCCATCGGTAATCCGGTGCCTACGAGATTTCCATATACTGGTCTTCGCTTATTTACTTTTCCGTTGCTACTGTTACAATCACTACAAAATACCAAAAACATTACTTTTGCTGTCTTTACTTTTGTTACCGTTACCACCACTATCATATTACTTTGCTACTAAACACTTTGCTGCAGATACTAAGTTTCCAGGTGTGGTTGAATTGACAACTCAACTTCTAATACTTGAGAATATTCTTTGGCTCCCTTTGTGTCGAATCAATAAATTTGGGTTGAATACTCTACCCTCGAAAAGTGTTGCGATCCCCTATACTTGTGGGTTATCAACGTGCAAAACAGAGAATTAAAAAACACAGGATTTCTGCCAATCTGGGTATTTGATTCACAACAATTGGAAGATCACATGATGCAAAGAAGCATGGTGAGATTAAGTCAAACCACAAGAAAATGTACGGTTATAATGCTATTATGCTACTATCTCTTAGTCTTGTGCTTCATGAATAGGAATTTGAAAAGGAGGACAAGTGAAAATTAAAATTCCTACGTTTTTTCTTTCAAGGAGACACTAAAGGAACAAATCCGTGTGCTCGATGGACAATATATATAACATGTAGAGTAAAAAGAGATGCAACAAGTGTACAACCTCTTTGGCGAAGCCATGTCGATCTCAACGTGATTGGGTTGGCGGTGAGGATGCTCCGGCTGACTTTCTGTCGGAGGAGGGGAAGAAGATCTTAGGCGTCTGGATATGGAGCCCGAGGTACTGCTCCACTGTGATGAAGGGTTTCGTCGTTGGAGCAGCTCCGTGAGTTGTACGACGCCGAGGCTGAAGCAGGACAAGAGAGACAACGGACAACGTTAACCTGAGTGGAATTCTAATAGAATCTCCAATACATGATGTAAAATACATAACCACAAAGTGCTAGATGTAAAATACATCAGCCTCTCATCTCTGAACTTAACTGTCGAAACTGAACTTAACTGTCGAAACTGAACCTAACTGTCGAAACTGAATTTTGCTGTCGAAACTGAACGCACTAGCAAGGTGAGGCTACATGTCGGTCGACTGACTTTTTCATCTCTGGTCAGTCGATTTTGCAGCCGTTGGATACGAAATCAAGGGCCTGCGGTTCATCTTCAACCTCCACCCCCCCTGAGCTGCCAGCCACCACCGGCCAAACAGCAGCCCCCCGCCGCCCGCGGCCGGCGGTGCGCCGCCCCGCCCACCCCGAAAACACTCCCCACCGCCGGTCCGCCACCGCCCCGGCCATCCCTCTAGGCCCCCACATGCCAAGCTTTTTCTCTGGCGATCCCCACGCCACCACCCGGCCAACGCCCCGCCACAGCCGGCGACCACCGCCCCCATCCTGAACCCTAAGATAGATAGTGGGGTACCTCTCCGGCGAGCCCCCCTCCCCGCTGCGGCTGGTTCTTCCTTCACCCCAGCGAGCCCACCCCTTGAAAATCAACTGACCCAAAAGTCGATTCAGTTGACTGGAGTGTAGCCAAATCGGAGCAGCAACGCAAGCAAGAGCAAGAGCGAGAGCAGCAGCGCGAGCAAGAACAATAGCACGAGCAGACCAGGCAGGGGACCGAGAGCAAGAGCAGAGCAGCAGCGCGAGCGAGAGCTAAAGCAGCAGCAACAGCTCCTACTGATGTGGATGTCGCCGCCGAGGGAGCGACGCCGTGGAGGAAGTGGCCGGCGACGCCGCCGTGGATGGAGTCGCGCCGTGTCGGCTCGGGACCGAGCGCCGGCAGCACCGTGAGATCGAATCAAGAAGAAAATGCGGCGATTAGTGTACAACCTCTTTGGTGGTGCCGATTAGGCCGCAGCTTCATCCGAGGAAACGGTGATGATGATGCTCTTCCGGTGGTGCAGGTGAAGACGGCGGTGTGGGAATGGAGGTGGCGCGAAAGACGAGGGGAACATCGGGGCCGCTCCTTGGAGGTGGAGGACGAGGTGGCTGAACCGGCGGGACGATGAGATTGATGACGGATCCTCATCCGGTACGGTGGATGAGGGACGTCGAGGGGTTGCTGTGGACGACGTCGTCGAGGAAGAGGCTCAGGCTGGGTGGCGGACGGAGCAGGGTGTGGGGTTTCGTCACGGGTTTTCGCGGCCTCGGTGTACGAATGGTGGGCGGACGGGATGGCAGTCAGGAACCATGGCTTAGAGACGCGCTTTTCTGAAATGTGGGGTAAGTTATGAAAGTACCCCCCACCGATTTGAGGCGGTTCTTTCGGTTCAGGGGTACCACGGGCATTTCACGTGTCGGGATTTCACAAGAGGTGGGAGTTTTCGCGTTGTAATTTCGAATAGCAAGGCGCTGGTTGAGATGGAGGAGTTGTCCGAACTGCAACGAGACAAAGATATATCTTAAATATTTCGGGCTAACAAGGCGCGGGTTGAAATTTCCTGACAAGCCTAACGTGTACTGTACCAAATCAATGCGCACTACAAATGTTATTCAAAACTTTGAATTCATGTTATGTTCAATTAAAATATTTCGCTATGTGTATAATGCATGCAACCTACTACTCAAATGAACGTTTTAGTGCATTCCAAACATATATACTACCGCTTCAATATGAACTAAATTTGAATAAGATCTACAGTAATGATTGTTGTGAAGACAAAGCATTTGAATTCATTTCTCTATTTTAATAAGATCTACAATCATCATTATTGTCAAGTTAAACCATTGTTTGTGTATTATCTTCACAACACACCACATGATTAGTCTCGAGTTACATATGAACTATGTGTACTATATGAACTCGAACTAGATTTTTTGAATCCACTTTATTTTGATTTAAAATCACATTACATTTCTAGCTCTAGCTAGATCTTCATAATCTAAACCATGTCTCATATGTATAATGTGTTTATCACATTATGTATGGTGCCCCGCCCCCTACGCCTACAAGTATTTAGATGTGAGTTGCAAACACCACACATTACCACAAATTCAAATAAAATGTGAGAATGTTTGATATATAGTATTGTTTAGATTGCTCGATATTTAGTTGTAAGCTGCAAGCATATATTATCACAAATTCAAATAAAATGTGAGATTGTTTGATGTATAGTATGGTTTAGATTGTTCGGCATTTAGCTGTGAATTGCAAACGCCATGCATTATCTCATTATGGTATAACATGTGCATAGCACGTGTATCACCGCTATATTCATGCATGCAATGTTTAAAACACTATGATCTCCTATTCAAATATATGAATCCGCTTTCATATCAAATTATGATCTTTGTTAGTCTCTTACACCCACACAATCCTCTAACCTTTGTAGCTACCACTAACTTTCTCTGCATGCACACGCCCTCCTCGCCCTCCCCTCCCTCGGCATTCTATCCACGGGCACATTCATTTTTTCTTTAGGTCGTTCTCCCGAGTCTCCACAACTCCTTTCCGACACACACACGATCGATAAACCTCTCGGCGATGCCTGCCTACAACATACACACACAGCTTCAATCTCCTCCTTTATGTGTCCTTGCCTCGTGTCTCTCATATGGTCGACACACGTGTAAACTCTCGCCTCTCTTTCATCGATCTCACAGCCACACACTCCCCTATCTAGCTAGTAGTTGGGCCTCTCGCACCACCTCCTAGCTCCATTCTCTCTGTCTATCCGTCTCATGGGCCTTATTTGCCTCTAACAAATGGACGTACACCGACCGATCTCTCGCTATACATATAGCTAGCTAGGTCCTTATAACTCGTTTTTACCCACACATCGATCGATCTACCTCATTAGTTGTGTCTCTCCCTTCCTCCGACAAACAACAATTGATCTACCGATCTAGTTAGGTTTGCTTACCAAACACATGGTTCCCCTTCATCATCCATGGATGCGTCCCGACAGATCTATCACACACAGGCACACACAGAAACACATCCCCACTCATAACATTGCAGTTCCACCCTCAGTTTGTCTAGTAGGCCTCTCCCAACATCTCTGAGAAGCAACTCCATCACCCATCCAGCACTCTACCCCTCTCCCTCCCTCTCCCTCCCTCTCTCTCTCCTCTCTCTCTCTGTCCCATCATATTTCCCGTCCTTCAGTTATGTATGGATGTCGACCGATCTCCCTCAAGACATAGCTGGGTCTCTCCTTCTCAACACATATACGAGTCGTTCTACCTCTATAGTTAGGCCTCTGCCTACCCCTCCCCACCCCTCCCCCCACACACACCGATACATCAAGCGCTCTACTCATGTCTCCCCGCCACACACAAACTTGACATGTGCCCTCTAACGTTCCGTGGCCAGTCGCCCTATATCTTTGACTTGCACACACACACACACACACACACACACACACACACACACACACACACACACACAATTTCGATGGCTCTCTTCATCGATCTCGCACCCACCCACTTGATCCTCTCTTCGACTCTATCGGTAGCTATGACCCCTCCCTCTCTTCTCGTGGATTGCCCGACCCTCTATGGATGATATGGATATGCCTCGATTTCACACATATTGCATGCAAAATTTTGTTTGAGATGTCATCGACACATATTCCCACAAATAATTCACGAAATCAACCCCCCACCCCCCCACCACAAAACAAAAAACACTCACGAACGCGGTTTGTATCTCTCACACACACCCACGTAGGTGGGGGACGTGCACGAAGAGAAGAGGTGCATGCACGGCGCATGTACTCCCGTCTCTTTCCAACCACACCCGCGCGGGTACACGGTGGAGCTCATTTCTGTACGAAAAAGGCAGCCCACGTGGTAATTTGGCACGTGTACTGGTTGTCCACTTGGTGGAGGGAGGATCGTCTACCACGGGTGAACAAACAAATTGCGACTTGACGCGTTATGTTAAATTAAAAAGAGGCAAACCATGTGGGGCCTACCTTAGAGGCAAGGCTCTATACACTGGAGTACTTTTGATGTGTCCCGTCAACTCACGTAATGAGGAGAAGCTTGCTTAGTCGCCGTCTCCCCGCCCATGGGCGCGGTGGCTCGCAGGATGAGGTGAAGCTTGCTCCTCCCTCGCCCATGCAAGCACGGTGGCTCGCAGGACGAGGAGAAAATTTACTACTCCCTCATGTACTCCTCGTCCCTACTACCTTGGTTATAGAGATTATATCATATTGTTTGGAATATATATGTCCTTTAGTAGATTTCAATATGAACTACTAGTACATACTCCAAACACTTATGTATATAGACGTATTTTAGAGTGTACATTCACTCATTTTGCTCCGTATGTAGTAGCACTCTCCCTCGCCCCTCGACCCTCGCCCACGTGGTGGATGTGCAACAATTCATTCGGTCTCATATAGCCAGAACGATATATACTGCACTACCATTATGTTGGAAATATTCCCTAGACGCAATAATAAATTAGTTATTATTATTATATTTCCTTGTTCATGATAATCGTTTATTATACATGCTATAATTGTATTGATAGGAAACTCAGATACATGTGTGGATACATAGACAACACCATGTCCCTAGTAAGCCTCTAGTTGACTAGCTCATTGATCAATAGATGGTTACGGTTTCCTGACCATGGACATTGGATTTCGTTGATAACGGGATCACATCATTAGGAGAATGATGTGATGGACAAGACCCAATCCTAAGCCTAGCACAAAGATCGTGTAGTTCGTATGCTAAAGCTTTTCTGATGTCAACTATCATTTCCTTAGACCATGAGATTGTGCAACTCCCGGAAACCGTAGGAATGCTTTGGGTGTACCAAACGTCACAACGTAACTGGGTGGCTATAAAGGTGCACTACGGGTATCTCCGAAAGTGTCTATTGGGTTGCCACGAATCGAGACTGGGATTTGTCACTCCGTGTGACGGAGAGGTATCTCTGGGCCCACTTGGTAGGACATCATCATAATGTGCACAATGTGGCCAAGGGGTCGATCACGGGATGATGTGCTACGGAACGAGTAAAGAGACTTGTCGGTAACGAGATTGAACAAGGTATCAGGATACCAACGATCGAATCTCGGGCAAGTACTATACCGGTAGACAAAGGGAATTGCATACGGGATTGCTTGAATCCTTGACATCGTGGTTCATCCGATGAGATCATCGTGGAACATGCGGGAGCCAACATGGGTATCCAGATCCCGCTGTTGGATATTGACCGGAGAACGTCTCGGTCATGTATGCATGGTTCCCGAACCCGTAGGGTCTACACACTTACGGTTCGGTGACGCTAGAGTTGTTATGGGAAATAGTATGTGGTTACGAAGGTTGTTGAGTCCCGGATGAGATCCGGACATGACGAGGAGCTCGGAATGGTCGGAGGTGAAGATCGGTATATTGGACGAAGGGTATTGGAGTCCGGAATTGTTCCGGGATACCAGGTGATGACCAGCGTGTCCGAAGGGGTTTGGAGGCCCGGCAAGCTTTGGGGGTCCTTATGGGCCAAGGGAGAGGGCACATCAGCCCACTAAGGGATGGCGCCCTCCACCCCATCTCACGTAACCTGGAGAGGTGGGGCGCCACCCCTAGGGCAGCCACCCTCCCGGCTTGGGGGCAAGTTTCCTAGGGGTGGGGCGCCAAACCCATCTAGGGTTTCCCCTATGGCCGCCGCCCTCCCTAGGGAACCCTAGGCGCCTCCTCCTCCCTTCCCCTATATATAGTGAGAGAGAGAGGGCAGCCGCACCCTTCCCCTGGCGCAGCCCTCTCCCTCCTCCAACACCTCCTCCTCCGTAGTGCTTGGCAAAGCCCTGCCGGAGAACCACGAGCTCCATCACCACCATGCCGTCGTGCTGTCGGAGTTCTCCCTCAACTTCTCCTCTCCCCTTGCTGGATCAAGAAGGAGGAGACGTCCCCGGGCTGTACGTGTGTTGAACGCGTAGGCACCGTTGTTCGGTGCTTAGATCAGAATCAACTGCGATCTGAATCGCTGCGAGTATGACTCCTTCATCCGCGTTCTTGTAACTCTTCCGCTTAGCGATCTTCAAGGGTATGAAGATGCTCATCCTCTCCCTCTCTTGTTGCTATAATCTCCATAGATTGATTTTGGTGATGCGTAGAAAATTTTGAATTTCTGCTACGTTCCCCAATAGTGGTATCAGAGCTAGGTCTATGCGTAGTTTCTATGCACGAGTAGAACACAAGTTGTTGTGGGCGTTGATTTTGTTCAATATGCTTACCGTTACTAGTCCAATCTTGTTTCGACGGTATTGTGGGATGAAGCGGCCCGGACCGACCTTACACGTACACTTACGTGAGACAGGTTCCACTGACTGACATGCACTTGTTGTATAAGGTGGCTAGCGGGTGCCAGTCTCTCCCATTTTAGTCGGATCGGATTCGATGAAAAGGGTCCTTATGAAGGGTAAATAGCAATTGACATATCACGTAGTGGTTTTGCGTAGGTAAGAAACGTTCTTGCTAGAAACCCATAGCAGCCACGTAAAACATGCAAACAACAAATAGAGGACGTCTAACTTGTTTTTGCAGGGTATGCTATGTGATGTGATATGGCCAAAAGAATGTGATGAATGATATGTGATGTATGAGATTGATCATGTTCTTGTAATAGGAATCACGGCTTGCATGTCGATGAGTATGACAACAGGCAGGAGCCATAAGAGTTGTCTTAATTTATTATATGACATGCGTGTCATTGAACAACGCCATGTAATTACTTTACTTTATTGCTAAGCCGTTAGCCATAGTAGTAGAAGTAATAGTTGGCGAGACAACTTCATGGAGACACGATGATGGAGATCATGATGATGGAGATCATGGTGTCATGCCGGTGACGATGATGATCATGGAGCCCCGAAGATGGAGATCAAAAGGAGCAAAATGATATTGGCCATATCATGTCACTTTTTGATTGCATGTGATGTTTATCATGTGTATGCATCTTATTTGCTTAGAACGACGGTAGCTTAAATAAGATGATCCCTCGCAATAATTTCAAGAAAAGTCTTCCCCCTAACTGTGCACCGTTGCGAAGGTTCGTTGTTTGAAGCACCACGTGATGATCGGGTGTGATAGATTCTAACGTTCAATACAACGGTGTAAGCCAGATTTACACACGCAATACACTTAGGTTGACTTGACGAGCCTAGCATGTACAGACATGGCCTCGGAACACGGAAGACCGAAAGGTCGAGCATGAGTCGTATAGAAGATACGATCAACATGAAGATGTTCACCGATGATGACTAGTCCGTCTCACGTGATGATCGGACACGGCCTAGTTGACTCGGATCATGTAATCACTTAGATGACTAAGAGGGATGTCTATCTGAGTGGGAGTTCATAAGATGAACTTAATTATCCTGAACATAGTCAAAAGGTCTTTGTTAATTATGTCGTAAGCTCGCGCTTTAGTCCTACTGTTTAGATATGTTCCTAGAGAAAATTCAGTTGAAAGATGATAGTAGCAATTATGCGGACTAAGTCCGTAAACTGAGGATTGTCCTCGTTGCTTGGAAGAAGGCTTATGTCCTTAATGCACTGCTCAGTGTGTTGAACCTAGAACGTCGTCTGTGGATGTTGTGAACATCTGACATACACGTTTTGATAACTACGTGATAGTTCAGTAATGTTAAATGGTTTAGAGTTAAGGCACCGAAGACGATTTTGAAACATCGCGAAACATCTGAGATGTTTCGAGGGCTGAAATTGGGATTTCAGGCTCGTGCCCACGTCAAGAGGTATAAGACCTCCGACGAGATTCTTGGCCTACAAACTAAGGGAGAAAAGCTCAATCGTTGAGCTTGTACTCAGATTGTCTGGGTACAACAATCACTTGAATCGAGTGGGAGTTAATCTTCCATATGAGATAGTGATGTTTCTCCAAAGTCATTGCCACAAAGCTACTAGAGCTTCGTGATGAACTATAACATATCAGGGATAGATATGATGATCCTTGAAGTATTCGCGATGTTTGACGCCGCGAAAGTAAAAGTCAAGTAGGAGCATCAATTCTTGATGGTTAGTAAAACCACTAGTTTCAAGAAGGACAAGGGCAAGAAGGGATACTTCATGAAACGACAAAGCAGTTGCTGCTCCAATGAAAACCCAAGGTTGAACCCAAACCCGAGACTAAGTGCTTCTGTAATGAGAGGAACGGACACTAAAGCAGAACCACCCTAGATACTTGGTAGATAAGAAGGCAGGCAAGGTCGACGGAAGTATATTGGATATACATTATGTTAATGTGTACTTTACTAGTACTCCTAGTAGCACCAGGGTATTAGATACCAGTTTGGTTGCTAAGTGCTAGTAACTCGAAATAAAAGCTACGGAATAAAAGGAGACTAGCTAAAGGTGAGCTGACGATATGTGTTGGAAGTGTTTCCAAGGTTGATATGATCAAGCATCGCACGCTCCCTCTACCTTCGAGATTGGTGTTAAACCTAAATAATTGTTATTTGGTGTTTGCGTTGAGCATAGACATGATTGGATTATGTCTATCGCAATACAGCTATTCATTTAAGGAGAATAATGGTTACTCTATTTATTTGAATAATACCTGCAATGGTCTTGCACCTAAAATGAATGGTTTATTAAATCTCGATCGTAGTGATACACATGTTCATGCCAAAAGATATAAGATAGTAATGATAGTACCACCTACTTGTGGCACTGCCATGTAAGTCATATTTGTATAAAACGTATGAAGAAGCTCCATGTTGATGGATCTTTGGACTCACTCGTTTTTGAAAAGTTTGAGACATGCGAACCATGTCTATTGGTGTATATGCATGAAGAAACTCCATGCAGATGGACCGTTTGGACTCACTTGATTTTGAATCACTTGAGACATGCAAATCATACCATATGGGCAAGATGACTGAAAGCCTCGTTTTCAGTGAAATGGAACAAGAAAGCAACTTGTTGGAAGTAATACATTTTGATGTGTTCAGTCCATTGAGTGCTGAGGCACGCAGTGGATATCGTTATGTTCTTACTTCACAGATGATTTGAGTAGATACTGAGTATATTTACTTGATGAAACACAAGTCTGAATTATTGAATGGTTCAAGTAATTTCAGAGTGAAGTTGAAGATCTTCGTGACAAGAGGATAAAATGTCTATGATATGATCATAGAGATGAATATCTGAGTTACGAGTTTTGGCACGCAATTAAGACATTGTGGAAATTGTTTCACAATTAATACCGCCTGGAACACCATAGTGTGATGGTGTGTCCGAACATCATAGTTGCACCCTATTGGATATGGCGCGTACCATGATGTCTCTTATCGAATTACCACTATCGTTCATGGGTTAGGCATTAGAGACAATCACACTCAATTTAAATAGGGCACCACATAATTCCGTTGAGATGACACCGTATGAACTATGGTTTGGAGAAACCTAAGCTGTCGTTTCTTGAAAGCTTGGGGCTGCGACGCTTATGTGAAAAAGTTTCAGGTTGATAAGCTCGAACCCAAAGCGGATAAAATGTATCTTCATAGGACACCCAAAACAGTTGGGTATACCTCCTAATTCAGATCCGAAAGCAATAGGGATTGTTTCTTGAATCGGGTCCTTTCTCGAGGAAAAGTTTGTCTCGGAAAGTTGAGTGGGAGGATGGTGGAGACTTGATGAGGTTAGTGAACCATCACTTCAACTAGTGTGTAGCAGGGCACAGGAAGTTGTTCCTGTGGCGCCTACACCAATTGAAGTAGAAGCTTATGATAGTGATCATGAAGTTTCGGATCAAGTCACTACCGTACCTCGTAGGTTGACAAGGATGCGTACTACTTCAGAGTGGTACAGTAATCCTGTCTTGAAGGTCATGTTACTAGACAACAATGAACCTACGAGCTATGGAGAAGCGATGGTGGGCCCATATTCCAACAAATGGTCAGAAGCCATGAAATCCAAGATAGGATCCATGTATCAGAACAAAGCATGGACTTTGGTGGACTTGCCTGATGATCGGTAAGCCATTGAGATAAATGGATCTTTAAGAAGAAGACGGACGTGGACGGTAATGTCACCGTCTATGAAGCTCGACTTGTGGCGAAGAGTTTTTCACATTTTCAAGGAGTTGACTACGATGATATTTTCTCATCCGTAGCGATGCTTAAGTCCGTCGGAATCATGTTAGCATTAGCTGCATTTATGAAATCTGGCAGATGGATGTCAAAACATTGTTTCCTCGACAATTTTCTTGAGGAAAGGTTGTATGTGATACAACCAGAAAGGTTTTGACAATCCTGAAAGACGCTAACAAGTATGCAAAGCTCCAGCAATCCTTCTAAGGACAGGAGTAAGCATCTCGGAGTTGGAATGTACGCTTTGATGAGATGATCAAAGATTTTGGGTTTATACAAATTTTATGAGAAACTTGTATTTCCAAAGAAGTGAGTGGGAGCACTATAGAATTTCTGATGAGTATATGTTGTTGACATATTGTTGATCAGAAATGATGTAGAATTTCTGGAAAGCATATAGGGTTATTTGAAAAGTGTTTTCAATAGAAAACCTGGATTAAGCTGCTTGAACATTGAGCATCAAGATCTATGAGGATAGATCAAAAACCGCTAAATGGTACTTTCAAATGAGCACATACCTTGACATGATCTTGAAGGTGTTCAAGATGGATCAGTCAAACAAGGAGTTCTTGCCTGAGTTGTAAGGTATGAAGTTAAGACTTAAAGCTCGACCACGGCAGAAGAGAGAGAAAGGACGAAGGTCGTCCCCTATGCTTTAGACATAGGGTCTACAGTATGCTATGCTAAGTACCGCACCTGATGTGTGCCTTGCCACATGTCTGGTAAGAGGGTACAAAGGTGATCAAGAAGTGGATCACCAGACAGCGGTCAAAATTGTCCTTGGAGTAATAAGGACATGTTTCTCGATTATGGAGGTGATAAAGAGTTCGGCGTAAAGGGTTACGTCTATGCAAGCTTTAACACCTATCGGAATGACTCTGAGTAGCAAGCCGGATACGTATAGTGGAGCAACCATTTGGAATAGCTCCAAGTGGAGCGTGGAAGCAGCATTTACAATATGACCTAGAGATTTGCGAAGTACATACGGATCTGAATGTTGTAGACCCGTTGACTAAAGCCTCTCTCACAAGCAAAACATGATCAAACCCCAGAACTCATTGAGTCTTAATCACATGATGATGTGAACTAGTTTATTGACACTAGTAAACTCTTTGGATGTTGTCACATGGCGATGTGACCTGTGAGTGTTAATCACATGGCGATGTGAACTAGATTATTGACTCTAGTGCAAGTGAGAGACTGTTGGAAATATGCCCTAGAGGCAATAATAAATTAGTTATTACTAGCACAAATGCCCGTGCGTTGCAACGGAAGAAATACTTGACGTGTCCATAGAATAAGCACAACGCGACAATAACTAAACAATGTCATCTGGTGGCTGCAGGGAGGCGCATGCCGAAAGCTAGCAAAAATGCATATAAGTCATACATAAAAAACCATGCTACACATACACTACTTTTGGTATGAATTTTGTATGACGGTTTTAATATTAAAGGATTCAAATCTTCCATACAAGGTACTATTTTGGAAAGTTGGAGTACTCTTTAGTGTTTGCACTACGCCGTGATTTTTTTTTCGAACTTCGCACCGAGCAGCAATTTTTTTCCGGATGTTGCACCGACTCTGAAAAAATCTAGCTAAAAGGGTTGGGTTAAATAATGCGTTTGAGCCCTCTCTCACTTCATTTGGACATTAATTCATTTATGTCGGGTAAATACCATGACAGATGAAAAAAAGAGAAAGTCGGCTCCATTTATTATTAAAAAAGCAAATATATCCGTGCATTACAATGAAAGAAAATAAATAAATATATGCTGAGTAATCTGAAAATAATTTATCATTCAAACAATTTACTTAGAAGCAAAAGAATATTAAAAGCACTCAAAAGTATCAAGGGCATGAATGATGTCCAAACAACGGTTTAGTGCTCCTGAAATAAGTTGTCTAAATCCCAGACTTCCAAAAGAAAACCATGAAAGAACTGAAGAACATTGAAAGAAGTGGCCATGGATGCACAAGTCACATAAAAATCATAACAGTGATGCTGCTAGCACAGTGCACTTGAACAAAATGGGCATCATTCTCATACACTATAAATTCCGGTTGGATCAAACTAACAACACAAAAGTACACTGGCAAAAGTCCATGTTGAGAGTTACAACAGAGCATGCTACATCAAAGTTATTCATAATCTGATCGCATAGAATATAGTACTCATGTTGTAATTAATCGATGAGGTAAATCTTTTGCCACCGTTTCGAAAAAAAGTAATCGTACAACACGACGACGTATCACAAAATAGATGAAGCACGGCCCTTGAATTCATACTCTCCTTTTTCTAGAAAAACATATCGATATCTCTCTCCTATTGTACAGAAGAAATAACAAACATCCGGTTCAATTTGTAAGAACTTTAAAATATGGATCATATTCAATCTAGCAACTGTATTGGGAAGTACTAAGCAGCAGCGAGCCAGCCGGAGGAGTAGCAATCAGTGGCAACATCATCATAGAATCAGCGTCACGAAGGGATGCCCATTGAGAGCGGAGGACGGCGGTGCGGAGTGCTGGTCATCCGGCGCCCTTTTTCCCTTGTTAATATTGGCATGCGTGATTTCCTCCTCAGCCCTTCCTACTCCCTCCCTCGTTAATACGCCTTCCTTTTCCCTTGTTAATTAGCACATGTGATTCCTCTTATCACGTAGCCTTCCTTCTCCCTCCTTCGTTAATACTCTGGCAAGGGCAAGCCTTCCTTTTCCCTCGTCAATTACCCCGCGTGATTCCTCTTGCCGGTCTCTCTTCCTCCACATGATCCTTTTCCCTGTTGTATCTCTCTAGATAGTTTGAAATCCTCTTGATTGTTGATTCCTCAGACACCTACCTCCTTGAGACCCAGGATCCTGGAAGACATATATAAATTAGGAGGATCGAGTGGAAGGAAGCGGGGTGGGACTATTAGTAAAGATCAATCTTCTTTATTGAACAATCAGTAGAGATAGCTTAGTTGGCCGTGGTCCTTTCGACAGAAGGGCTCGTCGTTGGTTCGAATCTCCATATCGCTACAACATTTATAGACCTTCTTTTTGTTTTCAATAAAAACGTATGACCAGGCCCAGTTCGGCCCACAGGGGTGACGGACGGACCAAACCAACGTTTTAATCAGATGCGGTGGACGTACGCGCTGGGCGTGTAACTCGGATCGAATTAGTACCACCTTGTTTATATTACGAATTTGTTCATAAAAATTGTAAAAGCGTATTATGACATGAGAAGAAAGCGTATTGTGACGGTGAACCCACGGAGTCAATCCGTGCTTTATTATTAGGGAGAGATTATTATATTTCCTTGTTCATGATAATCATTTATTATCCATGCTATAATTGTATTGATAGGAAACTCAGATACATGTGTGGATACATAAACAACACCATGTCCCTAGTAAGCCTCTAGTTGACTAGCTCGTTGATCAATAGATGGTTACGGTTTCCTGACCATGGACATTGGATGTCGTTGATAACGGGATCACATCATTAGGAGAATGATGTGATGGACAAGACCCAATCCTAAGCCTAGCACAAAGATCGTAGTTCAGTATGCTAAAGCTTTTCTGATGTCAACTATCATTTCCTTAGACCATGAGATTGTGCAACTCCCGGATACCGTAGGAATGCTTTGGGTGTACCAAACGTCACAACGTAACTGGGTGGCTATAAAGGTGCACTACGGGTATCTCCGAAAGTGTCATTGGGTTGGCACGAATCGAGATCGGGATTTGTCACTCCGTGTGATGGAGAGGTATCTCTGGGCCCACTCGGTAGGACATCATCATAATGTGCACAATGTGACCAAGGGGTTGATCACGGGATGATGTGCTACGGAACGAGTAAAGAGACTTGTCGGTAACGAGATTGAACAAGGTATCAGGATACCGACGATCGAATCTCGGGCAAGTACTATACCGGTAGACAAAGGGAATTGCATACGGGATTGGTTGAATCCTTGACATCGCGGTTCATCCGATGAGATCATCGTGGAACATGCGGGAGCCAACATGGGTATCCAGATCCCGCTGTTGGTTATTGACCGGAGAACGTCTCGGTCATGTCTGCATGGTTCCCGAACCCGTAGGGTCTACACACTTAAGGTTCGGTGACGCTAGAGTTGTTATGGGAAATAGTATATGGTTACCGAAGGTTGTTGGGAGTCCCGGATGAGATCCCGGACGTCACAAGGAGCTCCGGAATGGTCCGAAGGTGAAGATCGGTATATTGGACGAAGGGTATTGGAGTCCGGAATTGTTCCGGGGGTACCAGGTGATGACCAGCGTGTCCGAAAGGGGTTTCGGAGGCCCCGACAAGCTTTGGGGGGCCTTATGGGCCAAGGGGAGAGGGCACATCAGCCCATTAAGGGGCTGAGCGCCCCTCCCACCCCATCTCACATAACCTGGAGAGGTGGGGGCGCCACCCCTAGGGCAGCCACCCCTCGCGGCTTGGGGGGCAAGTTTCCTAGGGGGTGGGGGCGCCAAAACCCATCTAGGGTTTCCCCTATGGCCGCCGCCCCTCCCCTAGGGCGCCTCCCCCTCCTCCCTTCCCCCTATATATAGTGAGTGAGAGAGAGAGGGCAGCCGCACCCTTCCCCTGGCGCAGCCCTCTCCCTCCTCCAACACCTCCTCCTCCTCCGTAGTGCTTGGCGAAGCCCTGCCGGAGAACCACGAGTTCCATCACCACCATGCCGTCGTGCTGTCGAAGTTCTCCCTCAACTTCTCCTCTCCCCTTGCTGGATCAAGAAGGAGGTGACGTCCCCGGGCTGTACGTGTGTTGAACGCGGAGGCACCGTTGTTCGGTGCTTAGATCGGAATCAACCGCGATCTGAATCGCTGCGAGTACGACTCCTTCATCCGCGTTCTTGTAACGCTTCCGCTTAGCGATCTTCAAGGGTATGAAGATGCTCATCCTCTCCCTCTCTTGTTGCTAGAATCTCCATAGATTGATTTTGGTGATGCGTAGAAAATTTTGAATTTGTGCTACGTTCCCCAACACATTATTGCTCGACTTCCCGAAGAGGCGAAGAGCCAATCGCAAGGTTAATATTTTGGAGATGCCAAGCGCAAGGTTATAGGAGAACGAGTAGTAGGTGCCGCGTCATTTATAAATAATTTTTTTCTTCAGTGGCACGTACGCAATATGATAGGTTCGTATGGAGAGAAAAGGAAACCGCTCCACTATATACATAGTCAGGACGGGCCAATCTACACGGTTGCTTGCTGGGGTTGCTCTCTTCACACTCTCTCGCACAAAACGACTGTGGCCACATCTCTAACGTCCTGGCGGATCACGTCCGCTTGGGGAAGGGGTGGATGCTTAGTGTAGATGAGGTGGCCGTCGCCGACAGTGAAAACCCACTATCGGCACGTCCCGATCAGGGGTCCCCGCTGTTCTCTCTCACAAAGCCGGTGAGGTTGCCTTCGTCCCTTGCTCACTGCTGTGACGTGGGCAGTTGCCGCCTCCCGCCGCCCTCCTCAAGGTTGAGCTACGTCCCTCAGGTACAACTCCCTTTACAGCCGGCTTGCACCACTGCTCCAGCTGCCCACATCACTCCCTGTGGATATTTCTCTACTTCTTTGCCCCGCACATACCTGATACCTCTACTGGCTTCTACGTACTGTATTTGTGATGAGTTTATGTCTCATCAACTAGTCCTAGTAATCTTATTCTAATCACACTTCTTCAATTTCTTTGCCACATGGATGCTCATCTCGATTTTGGTGAAACTGCACAAAATGATCTGATGGTCAAAAGGTTGCAAACTTCATTTATTATGAAGCTCGAACGTTGCCAGCAAATTGAAGCCTGGTCAGGGTTCACGGTTCAAGGGCTAGGGACTGCATGGATCGTTTTTTTCGTTAGCTGCCTCTATTCCAAAATAAGTGTCAACTTTAGTAGTAGTACAACATTGTACTAAAGTTTGCACAAAGTTGAGACACTTATTTTGGAACGGAGGGAGTACATATTTGCTATGATCTGTCAATCATTGAGATGCAATAGCATGCATGTTAGTCTCCTTTGTATTTGATGAAATGTTGCAACGGGCAACCTTGGACGCAAGATACATGTAACAGGAGCTGGAAGCTTCATAGCATTGTACAAATTTATCTCGCTGATAAATTACAGTACGTACTAGTACTATACTAGTACTTCCTCCGTTCCTAAATATAAGTCTTTGTAGAGATTTCACCATTAACCACATGCGGATGTATATAGATGCATTTTAAGTGTAGATTCATTCATTTTGTTCCGTATGTAGTTCACCTAGTGGAATCTCTACAAAGACTTATCTACTAGTAATAGCTAGCCCCCACTACTAGGAATTCTCTATCCTCTCCTTGAGCCACATCATCAAAATTGATGTAGTCGCTAGATGAAGTAAATCAGTCATAATAGCCGTCTGATCTAGACGTTGAGAGGCTCCGCACTAAGCCACATGCAAGCATGCAGAAATACCGTGGCACATGCATGTGAGTGGGTTTTAAATCACATCAACATGTTCGCATGCAAGCATGCACCAGAGCATGCATGTAAGTGAGCTTTTAAGTCCCATTAACATGTCAAAAGAAAATGTAATCCCATTATGCAGTAGGAGTTGGCTGATCTTTTTTCCTTACGTGGGATGATCTAAATGATGATGGGAGTTTATTTAGTTTGGCTACCACATTTGTCATGCGGTTATAGATTTTTTTTAGTTCTATGAAATTGATAATTTTGCGCCGAGAGATATACCGCTGTTCCGCGGCAATGTGCGGGGACTCATCTAGTAATATTTAGGAACAGAGGGAGTACTATGTAAAGAGTTAGGTGTCGCACGATGATAGTGTGAGGTGGGCCATGTAATCACTAAGCCTGCGTGTTTTCACTGCTCGTGCACTCCTTCGCTGTAAGAATGGAGAAAATTGTAATCTACTACCTCCTTTCGCCGAAAGCGTGGGACATCCAGCAGTCCTACCACCTCAGTAATAAAGACCAATGAGCCGTCAAATCACATAGACCCAGCAGTAAGTTGGACGGATGAAGCAACCATCACTCTTGCGCCAGTGAGAGGTCGCGTCCGCTCTGCCCGGGCATGAATGCGGCACCGATTCTTTGGAGCGGCGCTGACCGTTTCGGGCGGGAAGCGCGTGCGGGCGATGGAGGGGCTTTGGGTGGGCCAGGCTGGTCAGGAGCGGGCGTGGCAGCTGTCCACATGTCCCTACCGGACACGCCTGGAAACGAGAGGATGCACCGACTCTCGCGGCTAAAATCGTACACTACACACCATATCTCTGTAGGAGTAGGTCGATCTGTCGCACTCTCTAACACACACATGCTGTTAAACACACACACGCACACGCATGCACCTTGGTCCCGTTGCACCTTCTAATGTGACTTATTACACCTAGACAGATGGAGTAGTAAGTATACGAGATACGGTGGCACACTGACTTAAGTCGAATACAAGTGCCCAAAATTTGTGTGCATGTTATAATAAGGATTCACTTAAAATAGTACGTGAGCGAACAAATGGATCAATTGGACAGTGTTCCCGAGCAGTAGCGAGAAGTGTGAGGTAGTAAGATACACCGCTGGCGCTTTTAATTTTTCTTATTAATTTGTTTGTTTCACCCTCTGACTGGTGGGACCCAACGTACTACGTGGAGAGAGGTAAGGTGACCAAGGCTGCATTATTTCTGCACCACTGTGGATAGTCTTACCACCAAAGCCACATGACACGATTATGATTGAAATCCTAATGACTCCACACACACAAAAAAAACACGGCATGCCTGTCACACGAATGCAGGAATGTATAAAGGTTATTTTCCTCTCGTTGAACATAACGGGAGGGTTGTGTAGCTGGTTAGCCTGTTCGCTCATCAAACTTGAGGTCTCGGGTTCGATAACTACACTTGAGCATAATTTTGCCAGGGAGGATTCTTTGACTGGTCAAAATGTTTTCTAGGATTTGCACGCTTCACACTCTCTCTCCAAGATATATATACACGCTGGAGCCTCGGCGCTTATAGTTGCTCTCTTCACACTCTCTCGCCCTCTCCCGCTGGAGCGTCAGCGCTTGTAGTTTCTCTCTTCACACTCTCCGCCCTCTCCAGATCTAAACAAGACTTCGTTGGCCTCTCTCTCCCCTCACTGCTGCTCAAAGAGCCGGTAGGATCCATCCGCCGGGAAGGGAAGGAGGCTTAACGCTGTCGCCGTCGGCGAGGGAGGGAATCCACTACCAGTGCTGCTGTTCACTTTCCATCCAGCGGCGGTGCGGGAGGACCTCCGACCCCTTCTTCTTAGCAGCCGTCCCGTCGCCCACCGAACCACGCCCCAAGAACCTTAAGGTATATTTTACTTAGTCCACATGCATTGCTCTAGCTGCATGTATACCATGAATCTAGGACGTGGTTCAAAGAGGAAAGGAGTGGGGGAAAGTAGTGGGAAAAGTTGTATATAACATGAATCTAGGACGTGGTTCAAAGAGGAAATGAAGGGGGAAAGTTGTATAGCATGAATCTAGGACGTGGTTCAAAGAGGAAAGGAATGGGGGAAAGTAGTGGGGAAAGTTGTATCGCATAAATCTAGGACATGGTTCAAAGAGGAAAGGAAGGGGCGAAAGTACTAGTTCAAAAAGGAAAGGAAGGGACAAGGTTGTAGAGTTTGAGCAGGACTAGATTTGCTGCGCTCACATAGGGAAAGGTGTCTAAAGATAACAAAACTGGGACCAACACAAATATGCTCCTTGGTTGTTTGTTCTTTGTTGCAACAGACTGTGCATGACCACAGTACATCGGTAGATGCACATGGTGTTGGTGCGTCCACTGTCCCGTACAACTCATTAGTTGTTGTTAATCTAAGGCCCTGTTTGGTTAAAAACTCCCTAGTCCCTACCTGCTTGGTTCCAGGGACTAAACATGGACTAGGGTTATTAAATGACACGATAAAAGACCATGTTACCCCTAGTAATGAACTAATAGAAACAAGGTACGATGCGTGGTAGGGGCAACTCTTGGAAAAGTCGCAAAAAGACTCCCTTGGGGTCTTCTTTCTTTAGTCCCAAATGCCCACTTTTAGTCCCGAAAAGTCCCTCCTGTTTGGTTTAGATGTGACTGACACGGAGATTTTTTAGTCCCTACACCAAAATGTCCCTGTAAACAAACACCCTCTAATAATGCCGCTGGAAAATTGAAGCAATGCCACAGTTAAAAGCAAATTACATGTTTAATGAATTTTATTGTTAATATAATCTCTATGTTAATATTAATCAATGCCACCGTTTGAGAAATGCTACTGTCTTGCTTTCTTTCCCATTTAGATAAGGTAGATGCTTCTTTTTGTTGGCTTCTGTGTCATCCACCGTTATTGACCACTAATTGTTTCCTTTGCACCTTTGTGTAAACAGGGTTATCTACTTCACCTCGTTGCCATTGTGACCTTTTGTTGCACTGCACAAAACACTTTTGTTTTAAGAGTGTTTTGTGCAGTTCAACCAAAATGTCACACCGACAACGTTGTTTGATTGCTTGATCTTAGTGGAACTGCACAAGAGGAGATCTTACTTCCTATCCGTTAAGGCTTAATTTGGTTCAGATCTTCTTCTTGTGAGTTGTTTGAATTCCGCATCATGAGAGGTCAGTACTAGCCTTCTTTCACATGATTCTGCAGTGTGCTTTCATATGTTGTGCTACTTGTACGATAATGTTGCTTGATTTTAGTGAACTGCACAAATGGAGACAAGACTTCCAATCTGTATGTGCACCGTAATATCCCATTGAGGTAAGATAAGGATATTTCACAACTGCTGGCCTATATTTTGCCACTTTCATCAGAAAATTAAGTTTAGTACTATACTTTTGCTCCCTAATTGACATGCCAAATCTTACATTGAAGGCGAAGCTTGTCTGTTATTGAACCAAGTGATGAAGGGGAAGAATAAGCGGAAGAAAAAAAATCAACTCCCGGTGCTGTAATGAAGCACTGGAACTATGATGACACAAGTAATGATATAGTTTTCATTCTTAATTTAATTCTATGGCTAGAATGAGCAATTGTTTTGCCACTGATTTGATGCCATACGTAATTATCTCTACTTGTGCAAACAGGGATCTTCTTTGAAGATACCATATATTTTAGTGGAACTGCACAAGAAGATGTTGGAAACATTAAACTAATCGAGGAGTATATAGTAAGCATGGCCACCCCGTAGATAGCAAATGATGGTTCGGAGAAGTGCTTCATCTGTATGCTCTACACAATCAGCCTCCTGACAAATGTTGGTACTCACCCACTGATTTCATCCGTATGATTGAGCTTTGTCATCTCTATTGGTGTTGTGCTACTATTTAGATACTGTCATGAAAAAGTGGTATTGTCCTTAAGAAGTGCTTCATCTGTGCTGTTTTAAATATTTCCTTTTCTTTTTTCGAGCAAACATGGATCATCTTCCTCTGAAGAAGAATATGGAGTACGTGAAGTGACTAGTTCCGATTATGCCAGGATGAAGAAGCCCTGTCTATCTTCTCATCAGAAGGAGCAGTTGAAGGATGGTTACATTACTCCCCACAAGACCAAACTCACTTTAGCTCAGAAGGACTGACAAATCTCCATTTTTTGCTGTGATGCGCGAGTACAATGTTGTTCTAGGATTCTTTCTCGTGAGTTCCATTTTTCTAAAAGTGTGCTCTACATGGACCATGTATGTGCCTGTTGAAACTGTCAATTCATAGTATAGTTTGCTTTATACTAATCACTTTTTTGTATTTGTGCAAACAGGGGTGCTCAGCTTGATTTCAACGGGAACTGCACAAAATGTTCATGAATACATCGAATCATTCATTTCCACCACAAGAAAGGAGGTGCCCATAAGTTCAAGGCGTTGCAACATATAAGGGCGAAATCATACAAGCTACGCGCGAATTTGGTTGATTTTGGTGGAACTGCACAAAAAGAACAGCTGGTTTATTTAGCACGAGGTGCCATGTCAATGTCCGAACTGATGGCAAACCCCGCCCATTCCACAACTGTAGAAATTTGATATTTTGGAATGGGACAACCTTGTCAAATTTTGCTCATTGATTTTAGCAAGATATGCGTTTGATATTTTCGAATGGGACGCCCTTTGCTGTCAGCAGCGGCGATCAATATTTACTTTATTCTTTAGTTGTGAAGTAAATATTGCCTCTGACATGTGAGTCGCTGAGATGCATAATCATCGATTGTTTTGAATGTTCTCTATGAATTGCTAGGCCTGTGTGTTTGATTGCAATGTACAGAAACGCTAAAAAGCTGCTCAAACTCTTTGTACTCCTTCTGTTCCTTTTTACTTCGCACATCGTGAAAGTGCATACTTTTTTGTATAAGATTGGTCAAAGTAGAGATACTTTGACTGCAGACAAAACTTGTATGCAGACTAGAAAGGACCGGAGGGAGTACATGTGAAACTGCTGCAAACGTGGTGATCACCCTAGGAATAATGCTAGTATGTATTGTTTTGCATGTTCATCCAATGCCAGTGATACAGGAATTCGAACTAATCGAAATAAATTCATTCACACACGGTCGGATTTCATATAAACATGTCGGATTTCATTACATTTCATACATTCTTCAACTAAAAAGGGGTGTTTGTGGCCGCATGCATCTCCCAGATGAAGAGGCTGGGGGTCATCCTCCTTTTCTAAAAAAAACTAAAAAGGGGTGCACTGGATGTATAATCAATTAACCGAAGCTACCCACCTGTGTCCCGCTGAGCCGAACAGAAGCTTCAGTGACTTAACTGCAAGTGCAGTTGCGTAACTGACATGTGGCCTATTGGGCCCACGTGTCAGTCAGCCAACTACACCAGCAGTTAAGGAGAAGCAGCGTTCTTCTCCAGCGCAGCTCTCCGACTCCACATCGCCGCCAAGAAGCTAACCGGCCGTCAATGGTCAACCCGCCTAGCTTGGCTTCAACCGGAGGGTAGCAGCGGTGGCCTTACTTGGACCCGAGCGGCGGCGACATACCGTGTTCTACTCTTCCTCGTTTTCTGTGCGGCGCGACCTCGTTGGCAGCGGGGCGGGGCCTCGGCGGAGCCGGCGATGTCCTCTATCTCGTTGCCGGCGGGCGGCACCTGAGCGGAGCGGTGGAAATCCTCCCCCACGTTGCCGGCAGGGTGGGGCCTTGGCTGAGCCGGTGATGTCCTCTACCTCGTTGTTGGCGGGGCGGGGCCTCGGTGGAGCCGGCGGTGTCCTCTGCCTCGTTGTTGGTGCCGCGGGGCCTCGGCGGAGCCGGCGGTGTCCTCTGCCTTGTTGTTGGTGCCGCGGGGCCTCGGCGGAGCAGGCCGTCGTCGACGCCAGCGGAGCGGGGACTCGTCGGAGCCGGCATTGTCCTCTGCCTCGTCCTTAGTCTCGCCAAACAGCGCCTCGCCCGCTTCATCGCCCTCTTTGCTAGCCTCTTTGTAGGCGGCCGCAGCCTCCGCCACCTGCATGCGGTACCGCCAGCGCTCGAGGCGGCCCTTGCGGGCGGAGCGGTACGAGTCGAGCAGTGCCTCCTGCTCCGCCCGCTCCGCGGTGATCTGCTCCTCCGCCTGCAGGTGTTCCTGGAGGATATGGTGGTTGTAGGCGGCGTCGGCCTGCGCCTCCCGGAACTGCTCCTCACGCATCGGCCTCACCCTCTCCATATATTGGGCACGGGCCTCGCCGATGGTCATGGTGCAATGCACCAGCGAGGATGGCACGGAGGAGGGTGTTGGCGCCGGATCGTCGACTACCATGTTCTCCATTAGGACGTCGTCGTCCTCCGGCTGCCTGCCGGCCAGCCGGTCGGCAGCAATGGCTGCCATCTCCTTGTGGTCCGTCGTCCGCCCGTCCCGAAGAGTGCTGGAGCGCGAGGAAGCCATGGTGGGCAGTAGTGGTGTGGACAGGAGAAAGGGAACGGATGCGGATGACTGCAGCTATGGCCGGCGCAGCAGTTTATATAGCAATGGTGGGCGGGCGGAGGGACGGACATGTGGCGCCGGAGTAGCCGCCTCGGCAACCGCGTATCATTAATGTGTGCAGCAGATGGACGGACGGACGACACTTGTGTCATTTGAAGGCGGAGCAATCGCTTGCACCGGGAAGCGGGGCGACCGGCGCTGACTGTTTCGGGCGAAAAGCACGCGCGGGCGAGGAGATGACTTTACTTGGATAGGATGACAATGGGGACCCACCAGGTCCATAGCCTCACGTACGCAAGTGCCTCCTTATTATATATATATATATATATATATATATATATATATATATATATATATATATATATATATATAACTATAATTTATTTTGCTTCCTTCTAGTTTCCTGACATCACGGTCCCACACCATTGTCAACCTATGTACTCCCTCCTTTCCGGTCTATAGGGCTTATCTCAAAATTTTACTTTTTCCATTTTATAAGGCTCAATTTGGTTGTTTTCCATCACATGTTTAGATTCCAAGGTACATTAAATCATTGCATGCAAGTATTAAGAGAAAATTGACGAATGCATGTACTTTATGCATGCATGCATTGCAATTAATGCATTGATAAACATAATTTTTTGAGGATAACAAGAGCATTAATTAGGTGCTTTTGCAAAACTACAAAAAGTATTCCACCACTCGCCATCTACCTTGATTGGTGAGATTTTTGAATTGAGCATTATAAACCGGAAAGGAGGGAGTAGTCAATAAACGAGAGAATTGCACAAGAAGCGGCCGACAGCTGGGACCAAGCAGCTCGAGCAGTATTTGTGTTTTTGAGGTGTGAGCACTGCAGAGTTTTTTGATGTTTACCCCAGATATTAATTTTTCTCCTCTGAACAACAACGAAAACATCGCTGCAGGTATTAACTGGGCGGGCTGTGGCCCGTCTAGCCTAGGCCAGATATCCAGCCCAGATATTAATTTTTTTCAAGCTGAAAATGGCTAGCCCAGCCGTACTTTTTTTAGGAATACCCAGGCAAGGTCAAGTTGTTATTCTCCGCCCCGCTGGGCTGCAAATCTCTCCTAGGAGGGACGCATTAGGCTTAACAAGAAAATGGGCTTTAAGAAATAATAAATGGGATGTAATTATAAAAACTGGGTAGTAACTATAAAAAAATGCACCAAACAGTGATTACTTTATAAAATATTATTTTTGGAATATTGAAAATTTTAATTTCATTAATTGTTGCGAGCGCAATGTTTTGTTGGATTTTTACGTAATATAAATTTATATTGAAATTGTATTTAATTTGACGAGAAATTGCGGGATAAAAATATTCGGATCCCATCAAAATGTGGGAAATTTTATTGAATTCTGTTTTGAACGGTTGGTTGAAATGGGTTGTACTTTTAACAAACTGTAAATGGGCTGTAGTAAATTCCATTAGAATTCAAAAATGGACTACACATTTTTACAAATCTCAAATGGGCTATAAGTTCTCTGCCACACACTTCTAGCCTTACTAAGTTGACGCGTCCCCTAAAAAAATAGTTGACGCGTATGCAAGGCTTTGTCAACTTATAGTCAACACACGGTTCTAGCAGCAGTGGCCGTTGGATGTCCATCCAACGGATGCCGTGATTCTTCTTCAATCTCGGATATTCTAGCTTCACCCGCCCAAAAAATGATTCCTCCCCGACATCCGGGCGCACTGCTTCGAAGCTGACTCAGGCCTACTAAGTTGACGTACCAAGGGCTTTGTCAACTTAGTCAATATAAACGATTCTAGCTGCAAAGGACCGTGACGATGTCCATCCAACGGCCGTCGTGCTTCTTCAACCTCTGGTCTTCTTGCTCCAGCCGCCCAAAGCAGCGCCGGTCGTGCCGCCTGCTCCTGCCTCCCGTGGCCGGCTATGCTGCCGCGGAGGCCTCACCACCCCCTACTACTCCCACCGCTGGCCAGGCCATCCCTCCACTCACCCACACCCCTGTTATTCTCAAGGCGACGGCAGCGCAGCCGAACCAGTGAACCCTCGTACTCCTCTCCGCGTGTGCATCCACTACCGCGTCTTCCCCGGCTCCGCGTCGTCCCCTTCCTAGGCCTAGCCATCGTCCACCGCCGTGGTGCTCTCGGCGCGGCATGGTCAACATGGTCAAGGAACGACTTCCATCTGACGTGGACTATACGTGGAGAGGCTGACAGTTGGGTCCACGGCAGCCGCAAGGAAGTGCCTCCTTATTACGTGCAAAATAATTATTCCTCCACCTGACAGCGGGGACCCACCGAACGGGCCACCGTATTTCGTGAAAAAAAATGATTCGCCCCCTGACTGCTGGGACCCACGAGCTACATCTTCGCACGCAAGGAAGTGCGTCCGAAAAAATTGATTCACCCCCCTGACTGCTGGGACCCACCAGCTACATCTTCGCACGCAAGGAAGTGCGTCTGAAAAAAACGATTCGCCCCCCGACTGCTGGGACCCACCAGCTACACCTTCGCACGCAAGGAAGTGCGTCTGGGCAAAAAACGATTCGCCCCCTGACTGCTGGGACCCAGCAGCTACACCTTCACACGCAAGGAAGTGCGTCTGGGCAAAAAAACGATTCGCCCCTCTGACTGTTGGGACCCAGCAGCTACACCTTCGCACGCAAGGAAGTGCGTCCGGAAAAAAAAACAAAACGATTCGCCCCCCTGACTGCTGGGACCCACCAGCTACATCTTCGCAGGCAAGGAAGTGCCTGACAGTCGGGACCCACCTGGTCGAAGCGTACGTAGCGTTGTCATCCTGGCCGTGAACGTGTGCGTACATACTGGTCGATGTAGAAGCGCGCACGTGTCGTAGTAGAGGCGCGCACGTGTCGTAGTAGAGGCGCGCACGTAGCATGTACACGTACGTACAGCGGCCAGGGTGCAAGAAAGAAAATACGGCCACGTATGTGTACATACGGGCGGGGTCTCGAACGCCTAGTCGCGCATACGTACGGCGAGGGCTCGTGTTCATGGGGAGGCAACGGAATGCGTCGTGTTCATGGGGAGGCAACGGAATGCGTCGTGTTCATGGGGAGGCAACGGAATGCGTCGTGTTCATCGGGAGGCAACGGAACGCGTGGGAGCCAACCGGCTTGGACGGAACAGGCGATGGAAACGAGGCCTAGCGTACCGCAGAACGGAGGAAATGGCCTTGTGTTCGACCGGCCACGTTCGGAACGGGTCCTGTTGATCGGGAGGGGTGTGGCGTACCGCAAAACGGAGGAAATGGACCTCCTACGGTCGAAACGGGGGTCCTGTTGATCGGGAGGGGTGTGGCGTACCGCAAAACGGAGGAAATGGACCTCCTACGGTCGAAACGGGGGTCCTGTTGATCGGGAGGGGTGTGGCGTACCGCAAAACGGAGGAAACGGACCTCCTACGGTAAAAACGGGGGTCCTGTTCATCGGGAGGTGTGTGGCGTACCGCAAAACGGGACTCCTCGAGATACTGTTCATCTCCACCGTCGACCTCCTCCATCCTCCACGGGCTCCTGTTCATCTAGCCTCCACCGCGCGCTACTCCACCGGCTACTATTCAACCACCCCTCCACCGTCTACTGTTCATCCAGACCTCCACCATCTACTGTTCATCCAGCCCTCCACCGTCTGCTGTTCATCCAGCCCTCCACACCACGGGGTCCTGTTCAACCACCCCTCCACGGCCACCCCTCCACCGTCTACTGTTCAACCAGCCCTCCACAACACGGGGTCCTATTCATCCAGAGGCAACGCCACCGCTCACTGTTCATCCAACCCCCCTGGTACCTCTTGAGAACCAAGGTATCAATCCAGTAGGAGGCCACGCACAAGTCCCACGTACCTGCACAAAACGATAGCTACTCGCAACCAACGCGATTAGGGGTTGTCAATCCCTTCACGGTCACTTACGAGGGTGAGATCTGATAGAGATGATAAATAATATTTTTGGTATTTTTGATATAGAGATGCAAAGTGAAAAGTAAAAACAAAGCAAGTATTAAAGTAATGAGATTGATATGATGAGAATAGACCCGGGGGCCATAGGTTTCACTAGTGGCTTCTCTCAAGAGCATAAGTATTCTACGGTGGGTGAACAAATTACTGTTGAGCAATTGATAGAATTGAGCATAGTTATGAGTATATCTAGGTATGATCATGTATATAGGCATCACGTCTGAGACAAGTAGATCGAAACGATTCTGCATCTACTACTATTACTCCACTCATCGACCGCTATCCAGCATGCATCTAGAGTATTAAGTTAAAAACAGAGTAACGCCTTAAGCAAGATGACATGATGTAGAGGGATAAATTCATGCAATATGATAAAAACCCCATCTTGTTATCCTCGATGGCAATAATACAATACGTGCCTTGCTGCCCCTTCTGTCATTGGGAAAGGACACCGCAAGATTGAACCCAAAGCTATGCACTTCTCCCATTGCAAGAACTACCAATCTAGTTGGCCAAACCAAACGGATAATTCGAAGAGACTTGCAAAGATAACTCAATCATACATAAAAGAATTCAGAGAAGATTCAAATATTATTCATAGATAAGCTAGATCATAAACCCACAATTCATCAGTCTCAACAAACACACCGCAAAAAGAAGATTACATCGAATAGATCTCCACAAGAGAGGGGGAGAACATTGTATTGAGATCCAAAAAGAGAGAAGAAGCCATCTAGCTACTAACTATGGACCCGAAGGTCTGAGGTAAACTACTCACACATCATCGGAGAGGCTATGGTGATGCTGTAGAATCCCTCCGTGGTGGATGCCCCCTCCGGCGGAGCTCCGAAACAGGCCCCAAGATGGGATCTCGTGGATACAGAAAGTTGTGGCGGTGGAATTAGGTTTTTGGCTCCGTATTTGATCTGTCGGGGGTACATAGGTATATATAGGAGGAAGGAGTACGTCGGTGGAGCAACAGGGGGCCCACGAGGTAGGGGCGTGCCCCCACCCTCGTGACCACCTCTTTTGTTCCTTAGAGTAGGGTCCAAGTCCCCTGGATCACGTTCGGTGAGAAAATCACCTTCCCAAAGGTTTCGTTCCGTTTGGACTCCGTTTGATATTCCGTTTCTTCAAAACACTGAAATAGGCAAAAAAAACAGCAATTCTGGGCTGGGCCTCCGGTTAATAGGTTAGTCCTAAAAATAATTTAAAAGTGGAAAATAAAGCCCAATATAGTCCAAAACAGTAGATAAAGTGGCATGGAGCAATCAAAAATTATAGATACGTTGGAGACGTATCAGGCATCCCCAAGCTTAATTCCTGCTCGTCCTCGAGTAGGTAAATGATAAAAAAGAAAATTTGATGCGGAGTGATACTTTGGCATAATTTCAATGTAAATCTTCTTAATTGTGATATGAATATTCAGATCCTAAAGATTCAAGACAAAAGTTCATATTGACATAAAAATAATAATACTTCAAGCATACTAACTAAGCAATTATGTCTTCTCAAAATAACATGGCCAAAGAAAGTTATCCCTACAAAATCATATAGTCTGGCTATGCTCCATCTTCCCCACACAAAATATTTAAATCATGCACAACCCCGATGACAAGCCAAGCAATTGTTTCATACTTTAACATTTTCAAAACTTTTCCAATCTTCACGCAATACATGAGCGTGAGCCATGGATATAATACTATATGTGGAATAGAATGGTGGTTGTGGAGAAGACAAAAGGAGAAGATAGTCTCACATCAACTAGGCGATCAACGGGCTATGGAGATGCCCATCAATAGATATCAATGTGAGTGAGTAGGGATTGCCATGCAACGGATGCACTAGAGCTATAAGTATATGAAAGCTCAACAAAAGAAACTAAGTGGGTGTGCATCCAACTCGCTTGCTCACAAAGACCTAGGGCATTTGAGGAAGCCCATCATTGGAATATACAAGCCAAGTTCTATAATGAAAAATTCCCACTAGTATATGAAAGTGACAAAATGAGAGACTCTCTATCATGAAGATCTTGGTGCTACTTTGAAGCACAAGTGTGGTAAAAGGATAGTAGCATTGTCCCTTCTCTCTTTTTCTCTCATTTTTTTTATTTGGGCCTTTTTTTCTTTTTTTATGGCCTCTTTCTTTTTTTTCTTTTTTTTCGTCTGGAGTCTCATCCCGACTTGTGGGGGAATCATGGTCTCCATCATCCTTTCCTCACTTGGGACAATGCTCTAAAGAATGATGATCATCACACTTTTATTTTTCTTACAACTCAATAATTACAACTCGATTCTTAGAACAAAGTATGACTCTATATGAATGACTCTGGCGGTGTACCGGGATATGCAATGATTCATAAGTGGCATGTATGAAATAATTATGAACGGTGGCTTTGCCACAAATACGATGTCAACTACATGATCATGCTAGCAATATGACAATGATGGAGCGTGTCATAATAAACGGAACGGTGGAAAGTTGCATGGCAATATATCTCGGAATGGCTATGGAAATGCCATGATAGGTAGGTATGGTGGCTGTTTTGAGGAAAATATATGGTGGGTGTATGATACCGGCGAAAAGTGCGCGGTATTAGAGAGGCTAGCAATGGTGGAAGGATGGGAAAAAGTGCGTATAATCCATGGACTCAACATTAGTCATAAAGAACTCATATACTTATTGCAAAAATCTAGAGTTATCAAAGCAAAGTATTACGCGCATGCTCCTAGGGGGATAGATTGGTAGGAAAAGACCATCGCTCGTCCCCGACCGCCACTCATAAGGAAGACAATCAATAAATAAATCATGCTCCGAGTTCATCACATAACGGTTCACCGTACGTGCATGCTACGGGAATCACAAACTTCAACACAAGTATTCTTTAAATTCACAACTAATCAACTAGCATGACTCTAATATCACCATCTTCATATCTCAAAACAATTATTAAGCATCAAACTTTTCTCAGTATTCAACGCACTCAAAAGAAAGTTTCACATATCTTGAATACCAAGTATATTAACATTAAGCAAATTACCATGCTATTAACGACTCTCAAAATAATCTAAGTGAAGCATGAGAGATCAATAGTTTCTTTAAAACAAATCCACCACCGTGCTCTAAAAGATCTAAGTGAAGCACTAGAGCAAAAATTATCACGCTCAAAAGATATAAGTGAAGCACTATGAGCAAAACTATCAAGCTCAAAAGATATAAGTGAAGCACATAGAGTATTCTAGCAAATTTCAATTTATGTATGGCTATCTCAAAAGGTGTGTACAACAAAGATGATTGTGGCAAACTAGCAAGCAAAGACTAAAATAATACACGACACTCCAAGCAAAACACTTATCATGTGGTGAATAAAAATATAGCTCCAAGTAAATTACCGATGGAAGTAGACGAAAGAGGGGATGCCTTCCGGGGCATCCCCAAGCTTCGAATTTTTTGTGTCCTTGGATTATATTGGGGGTGCCATGGGCATCCCCAAGCTTAGGCTCTTGCCACTCCTTGTTCCATAATCCATCAAAAGAATTTACCCAAAACTTGAAAACTTCACAACACAAAACTCAATAGAAATCTCGTGAGCTCCGTTAGAGAAAGAAAACAAAAGAATACTTTAAGGTACTGTAATGAACTCATTCTTTATTTATATTGGTGTTAAACCTACTGTATTCCAACTTCTCTATGGATTATAAACTATTTTACTAGCCATAGATTCATCAAAATAAGCAAACAACACACGAAAAACAGAATCTGTCAAAAACAGAACAGTCTGTAGTAATCTGTAACTAACGCAAACTTCTGGAACTCCAAAAAATCTACAAAAATTGGACGGCCTATAAAATTTGTTTATTGATCAGCAGCAATTGGAATCAGTATTTTATCACGTTCTGGAGAGTTTTAATAATTCGGTCACTGAGCGCAAAGTTCCTGGAAATTACAGCAAGATCAAATAACTATCATCCACTAAGATCCAATAGGTCTAGCTTGGCACAAACACTAATTAAAACATAAAACCACATCTAACCAGAGGCTAGATTGATTATTTGTTCCTAAACAGAAGCAAAAACTAAAAAACTAAAAATAAAATTGGGTTGCCTCCCAACAAGCGCTATCGTTTAACGCCCCTAGCTAGGCATAAAAGCAAGGATAGATCTAGGTATTGCCATCTTTGGTAGGCAATCCATAAGTGGCTCTCATGATAGATTCATATGGTAATTTTATTTTCTTTCTAGGAAAGTGTTCCATGCCCTTTTTTAATGGAAATTGAAATCTAATATTTCCTTCCTTCATATCAATAATCGCACCAATCGTTCTAAGGAAAGGTCTACCAAGAATAATAGGGCAAGAAGGATTGCAATCTATATCAAGAACGATAAAATCTACGGGCACATAATTCCTATTTGCAACAATAAGAACAACATTAATTCTTCCCATAGGCTTTTTAATAGTGGAATCCGCAAGATGCAAGTTTAGAGAGC
The DNA here is from genome assembly GCA_021605205.1 of Aegilops longissima. Lineage (NCBI taxonomy): Eukaryota > Viridiplantae > Streptophyta > Magnoliopsida > Poales > Poaceae > Aegilops > Aegilops longissima. Next base: position 55,312,589 of record CM038682.1, read on the forward strand.
AATCATCAAAGTCACATAAATCTAGCAAATCACACAAAGTTTTGGGGATAGTAGAAATACTAGCTCCCAAATCACACAAGCCATGAAACTCATAATTTTTAATTTTAATATTAATAGTAGGTTCCCACTCATCATAGATTTTTCTAGGGATAGAAACTTTCAACTCAAGTTTTTCTTCATAAGTTTGCATCAAGGCATCAACAATGTGTTCGGTAAAGGCTTTGTTTTGACTATAAGCATGAGGAGAATTTAGCACGGATTGCAACAAGGAAATACAATCAATTAAAGAGCAATTTTCATAATTAAATTCCTTGAGATCCAAAATAGTGGGTTTAGCAACATCTAGGTTTTTATTTCTTTCAATCCCACTTTCATCAATTTCATCATCAAGATCTAAATACTCCGAATTTTTGGAACGCCTTCTAGGTAAACGAAGATCATATTCAGTTTCATCAAGATTCATATTGAAAAACAAAGATTTAATGGTGGACACATCAATAACTTTTAGATCTTCATCTTGATTTTCATAGGAATTGGAAGAACACGCTTTAATAAAGGCATCTTTGGAAGCACGCATCCTAGCGGTTCTTTCTTTGCACTCATCAATGGAAATTCTCATAGCTTTGAGAGACTCATTGATATCATGCTTAGGAGGAACAGATCTAAGATTTAAAGAATCAATTTCAAGAGAAATTCTATCAACGTTCCTAGCCAAATCATCAACTTTAAGCAATTTCTCTTCAAGAAAAGCATTAAAATTCTTTTGTGAATTCATAAACTCTTTAACACTACTCCCAAATTCAGAGGGCATCTTATTAAAATTTCCATAACAGTTGTTGTAGGAATTTCCATAATTATTAGAAGGATTGCTAAGATAAGGCCTAGGATTAAAATTCCCTCTATACACATTGTTACCAAAATTATTCCTACCAACAAAATTCACATCCATAGATTCATTATTATTCCCAATAAAAGTAGACAAAGGCATATCATTAGGATCAGAAGAAACACTCTTAGTAGCAAATAATTTCATAAGTTCATCCATCTTTCCACTCAAAACATTGATCTCTTCTATCGCATGCACTTTTTTATTAGAAGATCTTTCCGTATGCCATTGAGAATAATTAACCATAATATTATCTAGGAGTTTAGTAGCATCTCCTGAAGTGATTTCCATAAAAGTGCCTCCCGCGGCCGAATCTAAAAGATTTCTAGAAGCAAAATTCAATCCGGCATAAAAGTTTTGTATAATCATCCACAAATTCAAACCATGAGTAGGACAATTACGTATCATTAATTTCATTATCTCCCAAGCTTGTGCAACATGTTCATGATCAAGTTGCTTAAAATTCATAATATCGTTCCTAAGAGAGATGATCTTAGCGGGAGGAAAATACTTAGAGATAAAGGCATCTTTGCACTTGTTTCAAGAATCAATACTATTTTTAGGCAAAGACGAAAACCACGCTTTAGCACGATCTCTAAGCGAAAAAGGAAATAGCTTCAACTTAACGACATCATTATCGACATCTTTTTTCTTTTGCATATCACATAAATCAACGAAGCTATTCAGATGAGTAGCGGCATCTTCACTAGGAAGCCGCTAATTGATCTTTCATAACAAGATTCAACAAAGCAGTATTGATTTCACAAGATTCAGTATTGGCAAGAGGAGCAATCGGAGTGCTAAGGAAATCATTATTATTGGTATTGGTGAAGTCACACAATTTGGTAGCATCTTGAGCCATCACGACAAACAAGAAAACTAACACACGAGCAAACAAAAGGCAAACGAGAAAAAGGCAACGGGAAAAAGAGGAGGAGATTGGGAAAGAGAGGGCGAATAAAACAGCAAGGGTGAAGTGGGGGAGAGGAAAACGAGAGGCAAATGGCAAATAATGTAATGCGAGAGATAGGGATTGTGATGGGTACTTGGTATGTTGACTTTTGCGCAGACTCCCCGGCAACGACGCCAGAAATTCTTCTTGCTACCTCTTGAGCATTGCGTTGGATTTCCCCGAAGAGGAGAGGATGATGCAGCAAAGTAGCGTAAGTATTTCCCTCAGTTTTGAGAACCAAGGTATCAATCTAGTAGGAGGCCACGCACAAGTCCCTCGTAACTGCACAAAATGATAGCTACTCGCAACCAACGCGATTAGGGGTTGTCAATCCCTTCACGGTCACTTACGAGGGTGAGATCTGATAGAGATGATAAATAATATTTTTGGTATTTTTGATATAGAGATGCAAAGTGAAAAGTAAAAAGCAAAGTAAAAACAAAGCAAGAATTAAAGTAATGGAGATTCATATGATGAGAATATACCCGGGTGTTGGGGAACGTGGTAATTTCAAAAATTTCCTACGCACACGCAAGATCATGGTGATGCATAGCAACGAGAGGGGAGAGTGTGTCCACGTACCCTCGTAGACCGAAAGCGGAAGCGTTATAACAACGCGGTTGATGTAGTCGTACGTCTTCACGGCCCGACCGATCAAGCACCGAAACTACGGCACCTCCGAGTTTTAGCACACGTTCAGCTCGATGACGATCCCCGAACTCCAATCCAGCAAAGTGTCGGGGATGAGTTCCGTGAGCACGATGGCGTGGTGACAGTGATGATGTTTTACCGATGCAGGGCTTCTCCTAAGCACCGCTACGATATGACCGAGGTGGAATATAGTGGAGGGGGGCACCGCACACCGCTAAGAATGATCACGAAGATCAGCTTGTGTATCTATGGGGTGCCCCCCTCCTCCGTATATAAAGGGGGGAGGAGGAGGGGGCCGACCAAGGGGAGAGGCGCGCCCTAGGGGGGGGGCAATCCTACTCCAAATAGGTTTGGCCCCCCTTTCCTATTAGGAGTAGGAGAGGGAAGGAAGAGAGGGGAGGGAAGAAGGAAAGGGGGCCCGACCCCCTTCCCAATTCGGATTGGGCTTGGGGGGGCGCCCCCTCCTTTGCTCCTTCTCCCTCCTTTCCACTAAGGCCCAATAAGGCCCATATACCTACAGGGGGTTCCGTAACCTCCGGAGCTCCAGATAGTCCCAATCTCACCCGGAACCTTTCCAGTGTCCAAATATAGCCGTCCAATATATCAATCTTTATGTCTCGACCATTTCGAGACTCCTCGTCATGTCCCTGATCTCATCCGGGACTCCGAACTCCTTCGGTACATCAAAACTCATAAACTCATAATATAACTGTCATCGAAACCTTAAGCGTGCGGACCCTACGAGTTCGACAACTATGTAGACATGACCGAGACACGTTTCCGGTCAAGAACCAATAGCGGAACCTGGATGCTCATATTGGCTCCTACATATTGTACGAAGATCTTTATCGGTCAAACCGCATAACAACATACGTTGTTCCCTTTGTCATCGGTATGTTACTTGCCCGAGATTCGATCGTCGGTATCTCAATACCTAGTTCAATCTCGTTACCGGCAAGTCTCTTTACTCGTTATGTAATGCATCATTCCATAACTATCTCATTAGTTACATTGCTTGCAAGGCTTATAGTGATGTGTATTACCGAGTGGGCCTAGAGATACCTCTCCGACATTCGGAGTGACAAATCCTAATCTCGAAATACGTCAACTCAACAAGTACCTTTGGAGACACCTGTAGAGCACCTTTATAATCACCCAGTTACGTTGTGACGTTTGGTAGCACACAAAGTGTTCCTCCGGTAAACGGGAGTTACATAATCTCATAGTCATAGGAACATGTATAGGTCATGAAGAAAGCAATAGCAACAGACTAAACGATCAAGTGCTAAGCTAACGGAATGGGTCAGGTCAATCACATCATTCTCCTAATGATGTGATCCCGTTAATCAAATGACAACTCATGTCTATGGTTAGGAAACTTAACCATCTTTGATTTACGAGCTAGTCAAGTAGAGGCATACTAGTGACACTATGTTTGTCTATGTATTCACACATGTATCATGTTTCCGGGTAATACAATTCTAGCATGAATAATAAACATTTATCATGATATGAGGAAATAAATAATAACTTGATTATTGCCTCTAGGGCATATTTCCTTCAGTCTCCCACTTGCAATAGAGTCAATAATCTAGTTCACATCGCCATGTGATTTAACACCAATAATTCACATCACCATGTGATTAGCACCCATAGTTCACATCGTCATGTGACCAACACCCAAAGGTTTACTAGAGTCAATATCTAGTTCACATCGCTATGTGATTAACACCCAAAGAGTACTAAGGTGTGATCATGTTTTGCTTGTGAGACAATTTTAGTCAACGAGTCTGCCACATTCAGATCCGTAAGTATTTTGCAAATTTCTATGTCTACAATGCTCTGCACGGAGCTACTCTAGCTAATTGCTCCCACTTTCAATATGTATCTAGACCGAGACTTAGAGTCATCTAGATTAGTGTCAAAACTTGCATCGACCCTTTACGACGAACCTTTTGTCACTTCCATAATCGAGAAACATATCCTTATTCCACTAAGGATAATTTTGACCGCTGTCCATTGATCTACTCCTAGATCACTATTGCACTCCCTTGCCAAACTTAGTGGTAGGGTATGCAATAGATCTGGTACACATCATGGCATACTTTATAGAACCTATGGCTGAGGCATAAGGAATGACTTTCATTCTCTTTCTATCTTCTGCCGTTTTCGGGCATTGAGTCTTGCTCAATTTCACACCTTGTAACATAGGCAAGAACTCTTTCTTTGACTGTTCCATTTTGAACTACTTCAAAATCTTGTCAATGTATGTACTCATTGAAAAACTTATCAAGTGTCTTGATCTCTCTCTCTATAGATCTTGATGCTCAATATGTAAGCAGCTTCACTGAGGTCTTTCTTTGAAAAACTCCTTTCAAACACACCTTTATGCTTTGCAGAATAATTCTACATTATTTCCGATCAATAATATGTCATTCACATATACTTATCAGAAATGTTGTGGTGCTCCCACTCACTTTCTTGTAAATACAGGCTTCACCGCAAGTCTATATAAAACTATATGCTTTGATCAACTTATCAAAGCGTATATTCCAACTCCGAGATGCTTGCACCAGTCCATAGATGGATCGCTAGAGCTTGCATATTTTGTTAGCACCTTTAGGATTGACAAAACCTTCTGGTTGCATCACATACAACTCTTTCTTTAATAAATCCATTAAGGAATGCAATTTTGTTTATCCATTTGCCAGATTTCATAAAATGCGGCAATTGCTAACATGATTCGGACAGACTTAAGCATAGATACGAGTGAGAAACTCTCATCATAGTCAACACCTTGAACTTGTCAAAAACCTTTTGCGACAATTCTACCTTTGTAGATAGTAACACTACTACAGGCGTCCGTCTTCCTCTTAAAGATCCATTTAATCTCAATGGCTCGCCGATCATTTGGGCAAGTTAATCAAAGTCCATACTTTGTTCTCATACATGGATCCCATCTCAGACTTAATGGCCTCAAACCATTTCGCGGAATCTGGGCTCATCATCGCTTCCTCATAGTTTGTAGGTTCATCATGGTCAAGTAACATGACCTCCAGAATAGGATTACCGTGCCACACTGGTGCGGACCGTACTCTGGAAGACCTACGAGGTTCTATAGTAACTTGATCTGAAGTTTCATGATCATCATCATTAGCTTCCTCACTAATTGGTGTAGAAATCACTGGAACTAATTTCTGTGATGAACTACTTTCCAATTCGGGAGAAGGTACAATTACCTTATCAAGCTCTACTTTCCTCCCACTCACTTCTTTCGAGAGAAACTCCTTCTCTAGAAAGGATCCATCTTAGCAACGAATATCTTGCCTTCGGATCTGTGATAGAAGGTGTACCCAATAGTTTCCTTTGGGTATTCTATGAAGACGCACTTCTCTAATTTGGGTTCGAGCTTATCAGGTTGAAACTTTTTCACTTAAGCATTGCAACTCCAAACTTTAAGAAACGACAACTTTTGGTTTCTTGCCAAACCAAAGTTCATAAGGTGTCGTCTCAACGGATTTAGATGATGCCCTATTTAGCGTGAATGCAGCTGTCTCTAATGCATAACCCCAAAACGGTAGTGGTAAATCGGTAAGAAACATCATAGATTGCACTATATCCAATAAAGTACGGTTATGACATTCGGACACACCATTATGTTGTGGTGTTCCAGGTGGCACGAATTTCTGAAACTATTCCACATTGTTTTAATTTGAAGACCAAACTCGTAACTCAAATATTTGTCTCCACGATCAGATTGTAGAAACCTTATTTTCTTGTCACGATGATTTTCCACTTCACTCTGAAATTCTTTGAACTTTTCAAATGTTTCAGACTTATGTTTCATCAAGTAGATATACCCATATCTGCTCAAATCATCTGTGAAGGTTAGAAAATAACGATACCTGCCGCGAGCCTCAACACTCATCGGATCGCATACATCAGTATGTATTATTTCCAATAAGCCAGTTGCTTGCTCCATTGTTCCGGAGAACGGAGTTTTAGTCATCTTGCCCATAAGGCATGGTAAGCATCAAGTGATTCATAATCAAGTGATTCATAATCAAGTGATTCCAAAATCCCATCAGCATGGAGTTTCTTAATGCGCTGTACACTAATATGACCTAAACGGCAGTGCCACAAATAAGTTGCACTGTCATTATTAAACTTTGTATCTTTTGGCATCAATATTATGAATATGTGTATCACTACGATCGAGATCCAACAAACTATTTTCATTGGGTGTATGACCATTGAAGGTTTTATTCATGTAAACAGAACAACAATTATTCTCTGACTTTAAATGAATAACCGTATTGCAATAAACATGATCAAATCATATTCATGCTCAACGCAAACGCCAAATAACATTTATTTAGGTTTTAACACTAATCCCGAAAGTATAGGGAGTGTACGATGATGATCATATCAATCTTGGAACAACTTCCAACACTCATCGTCAGTTCCCCTTCAACTAGTCTATGTTTATATAACTCCTGTTTCGAGTTACTAATCTTAGCAACTGAAAAAGTATCAAATACTCAGGGGCTACTATAAACACTAGTAAGGCACACATCAATAACCTGTATATCAAATATACCCTTGTTCACTTTGCCATCCTTCTTATCCACCAAATATTCAGGGCGTTTCTGATTCCAGTGACCATTTCCTTTGTAGTGTAAGCACTCAGTTTCAGGCTTTGGTCCAGCTTGGAGCTTCTTCGCAGGAGTGACAACTTGCTTGTCATTCTACTTGAAGTTTCCCTTTATTTCCCTTTGCCCTTTTCTTGAAACTAGTGGTCTTGTCAATCATCAACACTTGATGCTCTTTCTTGATTTCTACCTTCGTCGATTTCAACATCACGAAGAGCTCGGGAATCGTTTTCGTCATCCCTTGCATACTATAGTTCATCACGAAGTTCCTGTAACTTAGTGATGGTGACTAGAGAATTCTGTCGATCACTATCTTATCTGGAAGATTAACTCCCACTTGATTCAAGCGATTGAAGTACCCAGACAATCTGAGCACATTCTCACTAGTTGAGCGATTCTCCTCCATCTTTTAGCTATAGAACTTGTTGGAGACTTCATATCTCTCAACTTGGGTATTTGCTGGAAATATTAACTTCAACTCCTAGAACATCTCATATGGACCATGACGTTCAAAACGTCTTTGAAGTCCCTATTCTAAGCCGTTTAAGCATGGTGCACTAAACTATCAAGTAGTCATCATTTTGAGCTAGCCAAACGTTCATAACGTCTGCATCTGCTCTTGCAATAGGTTTGTCACCTAGTGGCGCATCAAGGACATAATTCTTCTGTGCAGCAATGGGGATAAACCTCAGATCACGGATCCAATCCGCATCATTGCTACTAACATCTTTCAACACAGTTTTCTCTAGGAACATATCAAAATAAACATATGAAAGCAACAACGCGAGCTATTGATCTACAACATAATTTGCAAAATACTACCAGGACTAAGTTCATGATAAATTTAAGTTCAATTAATCATATTACTTAAGAACTCCCACTTAGACAAACATCTCTCTAGTCATCTAAGTCATCACGTGATCCAAATCAACTAAACCATGTCCGATCATCACGTGAGATGGAGTAGTTTTCAATGGTGAACATCACTACGTTGATCATATCTACTATATGATTCACGCTCGACCTTTCGGTCTCCGTGTTCCGAGGCCATATCTGCATATGCTAGGCTCGTCAAGTTTAACCTGAGTATTCTGCGTGTGCAAAACTGGCTTGCACCCATTGTAGATGGACGTAGAGCTTATCACACCCGATCATCACGTGGTGTCTGGGCACGACGAACTTTGGCAACGGTGCATACTCGGGGAGAACACTTCTTGATAATTAGTGAGAGATCATCTTAAAATGCTACCGTCAATCAAAGCAAGATAAGATGCAAAAAGGATAAACATCACATGCAATCAATATAAGTGATATGATATGGCCATCATCATCTTGTGCTTGTGATCTCCATCTCTGAAGCACCGTCATGATCACCATCGTCACCAGCGCGCCACCTTGATCTCCATCGTAGCATCGTTGTCGTCTCGCCAACTATTGCTTCTACGACTATCGCTACCGCTTAGTGATAAAGTAAAGCAATTACAGGGCGATTGCATTTCATACAATAAAGCGACAACCATATGGCTCCGGCCAGTTGCTGATAACTCGGTTACAAAACACTAGTCGTCAACCCGTGCGTCCGCACGGCCTAGTTAATCCATATGCATTCCATATTGAAATTAATACGCAACGACCTATATTACATTTGAATTCTTGTTGGAGATACACATATCAAATATTACAATCAAGGAGTGATGATAGAAGTATTTTAGGTTAATATATGATTTATATACATATCTTTTAAGTTTTGCTGAATTAGTTAATTTCACATATTAAATTAATGCCCTGGGTAGCGGTGACATGTTTGAGCTATTTGGGAGAGAATTCTTCATATGGGAGTGGAATTTCTTATCAGTTATGAATAAGTTTTTGTTTGAAGTGAGGCTTGATTTCTTTTTCCGTTACTTCAATCGGACATTTACATCATTTTTGTTTTTCGTGTGAACTGTGGTAGTCGTTTTACAACATGGCAACTGAGATTGTATATATCTGGCATCATATAAAAAGGTAGAGTCTATTATAATGCTTAAAAAATTCTTTTAGCACTAAAAATGAAATATAATGTATATGGTTCTGAAATATTCTTATTTGAATTCCCGATGGTCTAGCTTGCCAATCCCTAGTACAAAAACAATGATATTCCTTCAATTGTATTTCTTAACATAAGTTAATTTAATTTTGATGTGTGACAATTTATGAATATTTGCTATATTTTTTTATAATTAGGTGATTTCAATTATAAAATTAATAACCTTCGTAGTGGTGATATTTGAAAGTATTAGCGAGAGATTTTTGTGTAAGTTTGCGTGCGATTATTTTTGTTGGGTCTACTATTTGTACGTGGAGATGGACATTTACTTCTCAATCGGGCATAAGCTTCATTCTAAAGTGAGGCGTAAGGACTCTTTATTTGTTACTTTTTTCTATTTGCATGGATGTTGGTCCTGTTTTGGTGGGAGTTGATGTCATCTCTTTTCTTAGCTTTGTGCGTGCACATATTTATTTGTACGTATTTTTCTTTTTAAAGCTTTTTTCCTTAGCTCAAAAGGGGGAAGTCACGTGGTTTTTACTGCAAGGCAGGTATTGATTTGTAAGGATATTTTTTTATTTTAAAGCTTTTTCCTTTTCTCAGAACAGGATCTCACGTGGTTTCTAATGACTGCAAGTCACGCTTTTTTGAGAACATGGACGTTTTTTTTGAGGGAATTGAGAACATGGACGTTGATTATGGTGACTCCTTTTTTGTAGGAGGACTCTTTTTAAATGGGAGAGTTTAATCATTCATACGTGATGTAGTTTTATCCGTGCGAACAGTGGTGCGAACTTGCTTTTTTTACAAATATAAGGCAACATCTCTCCTTTTTTGCATGTGTATGTTTATTTATTTTTTGTGTATGCTCTATAAGTCATAGTCTTCTAATGGATCTTGACCATTAAATTTTAAATCTAATGGTTAAACTAATTTTGATGATCTGGATTAATGTGGAGGCTTGAAAGGCGACTCTGGTTAGTAATAATAAACATAAGAATTAATGGAAAGATAGGTTGGATCATACCTCTTTTTTAGATTAATTGTAGCGGTTAATGAAACACTAAACGCGGCGTCAATGGCACGAAGAACAGACGACACAGCGAGGAGGATTAGGAACAACGGTGGTAGGGACCCTAGATGATGCGCTACGGAGCGGGCGGCGAACTGAAAAAGGATTTTTGCGGCAGCATGTGGATGTGTTTTTTCCCCTTAGTTTTTAAATCAATCGAGAGAGGCGATGAGACATAATTGTGGCCGCCAAGAGAGGAAACGTGCTTGTGGGAGAAGCTCATAGCATGATGTTCATCTTTTCTTTTGAGGGACAATGGTCATCCTGATAGGACAGATTGGATCACGGTGACTTTTTTTATTTTCCTGAAGACAATTAAGCACAGACTCGGAGGAAGGAAACGGTTTGTGGGAGAATATGATTCATCTTTTTTTTGGACGGGATACCTGTTCATTCTGCTAGGACAGATTGGAGTCACGGAGGTTTAATTTTTTTTCTTTTCCTGATGATAATTACGCATAGACTGGGTTGCTGTGTCTATTGTGGTCGTGTCACATTGTGCTTTTTTTTCATCAGACCAACGCTAACCATAGGTGTCGTGTCAGGTTGTCCTTGTTTTTGCCCACCAGAGCAACGTAAATCATAGGGTTGAGATAGATCGTCATATAGATTTAACGGTTAGAATATTTTTAATGATGTGGATTAACATGGAGGTTTGTATGGTGCCTCCAATTAGTAAATATAAGATGATCATCTCATACAATAAAATATAGCATCACGTCTTGACCATATCACATCACAACATGCCCTGCAAAAACAAGTTAGACGTCCTCTACTTTGTTGTTGCAAATTTTACGTGGCTGCTACGGGGTGATCAAGAACCGTTCTTACCTATGCATCAAAACCACAACGATAGTTCGTCAAGTTAGTGTTGTTTTAACCTTCTCAAGGACCGGGCTTAGCCACACTCGGTTCAACTAAAGTTGGAGAAACTGACACCCGCCAGCCACCTGTGTGCAAAGCACGTCGGTAGAACCAGTCTCGCGTAAGCGTACGCATAATGTCGGTCGGGCCGCTTCATCCAACAATACCGCGGAAACAAAGTATGACATGCTGGTAAGCAGTATGACTTGTATCGCCCACAAATCACTTGTGTTCTACTCATGCATATAACATCAACGCATAAAACCTAGGCTCGGATGCCACTGTTGGGGAACGTGGTAATTTCAAAATTTTCCTACGCACACGCAAGATCATGGTGATGCATAGCAACGAGAGGGGAGAGTGTATCCACGTACCCTCATAGACCAAAAGCGGAAGCATTATAACAACGCGGTTGATGTAGTCGTACGTCTTCACGGCCCGACCGATCAAGCACCGAAACTACGGCACTGTCACAGCCCCAGAGTTGTTTGTAATTACTTGCATTGCATCCATGCATCATGTTTAAATTTCATGAAACTTGAAATGGGGATTGATCCAAACCCTAGCACCAGATCAAATCAAACTAGGTCCAAATAAAATATTTTCTCAATGACCCAGAATGCCCTTTGGAAATGTTCATGACTTATGATAAAGGTGAAAACCTCTTCCAAGATGATGAACATATTTTATAGGTCATTCCTGGATTTTTGAATTAAATCTTAAACTATTTGACTTTGGGAATTTAAACACTATAAATAATTTAAATGCTCAAATAATGTTGGAAGTATTTGTGGGCCACTGAAATAATCCAGAAAGTGCTCATGAATATTTTCAGGATTTATAAAATTGTTCTGGTTTTTAAAACTGGATCAAAACAAACTAAAAAAAATAGAAAACAAAAACATAAGAGAGAGAGAGAGGAAGCCCACCTGGGCCACTTACCTGGACGGCCCAGCTGGCAGCCCAGCCAACAGGCCCAGCCCACCAGGGGCAGCGCTGTCTTCTTCCTCCTGCCAGGAGGAGAAGCAGCTGCGTGCCCGATGCGCAGGCGAGCCGCGCCGGCTCCTCCCTGCCTACGTGCCCCCTCGACCGCCTGGTCGCCTCCACGCGTACCACGCCGCCCCCTCGACCCTCTGCACCTCCTCTCTCCTCGCAGTTCTCTCCCCTCCCCTCTCTTCTCTCTTCTTCCGCGCCAGGCCGCCGCCGCTCATCGTAGCCACGGCCACCGTCCACCTATCGCCCTACCGACGTGCCCCCGAGCTCCGCCACGACATCGTCGTCCTCCCAACCGAGCCACGCGGTGCCAGAAGCCCTGTGGCATCTCCAACGCCGCCGTTTTTCCCCTCGGTCGTCCGAGATCGCCGCTGACCGCATGCCGTCACCAACCCTTCCCCGAGCCCACCGAGCGTCTCTACGCGACCACTATGAGCTCTTGATCCTCCCCCTATGCTCTCCCCCTCCGTTCCCATTCTCTATCCGCCATTCCCGTGCACCCGAGCTCCGGCCGCCGCCATGGCCGACGAGCCTTGAGCTCGCGAGCTCCTCCGCTCAAACCCGCCGCACGGTTGTGCTCCTGGAGCTCCCAGGAGTCCAGAGAACCCCTTTGACCAGCCGCTAGCACTCCGTAGCCTCATCCCGCTCGACGTCCGAACACCGGCCGCCGCGCTTGTCGTCGCCGGCGAGATTCCGGATGCCCCGTGACCACCCGTCTAGTCCATTAGATGCGCGAGCGCAAGAGCTCATGCTCGGTGCCTCCCGAGCGACAAACCGCAGCTCCTAACATGTTTTCGGCGATCTTCCGCCGCGAGTCGTGGTCGCCGCCGGCCGAACCCCGGCGAGTGCCGACGTGGCCACTTAATTAGGGTCTAAACACCCCGGTAATCACCCCCTGGTGCCACTGCCATGTGGGCCCCGGTGCCAAATTAATTAGCTTAATTTCTGTTTAGATTAGTGCTAATTTTTGCGGACCCCACGTGTCAGTTTTGACTTTGACCAAGTCAGCGTTGACCGGTCCCACCTGTCAGCGACACTAACCAACACTGGGTCACTGACTAGTGGACCCCACTGGTCAGGTTTGACCAGGAGGCGCCCTGTTGACCAAGCTGACGTCACAGTGACGCAGTGTTGACGCAGTAACTCCTTTTTCTGGATTTATTCTTTTCAGGAAATTCCAGAAAATAGCCAAAACTTCTAAAAATCATATAAAATCAACCGTAGCTCAGAATGAAATAAATTATATATGAAAAATGATCAGAAAAATCCAATCTAACCATCTGTACTTTTTTCATGCATGTTATAACAACTTATAGCTGCTATTTAGCACAAAGCATATAAATGGCAATTTAATATCCATATATGGAGTTTGAAGTTGAATCTTGGATTCAAACCAACTTCATTTAATCTGCTGCTAGTTACATTAGCTCAAATCACAGCATTTTGACATGTCATGATCATGCATCATATTGTGCATTGCATTGATTGTGTTCTTCCTTGTTTGCCGGTATATGTCCCCTCTCAGTAGACGACGTACCGATGATGAGTTCGATGACACCGATGAAGAGCTATAATATCTTCAGCAGTGCCAGGCAAGCAAAACCCCCTTGTTCATTCCGATATAATCCCACTCTCTCGCTCCTGCTCTCTTTTACTGCATTAGGACAACAACGATTCATCTATTACTTGCTGCGGTAGCTGAACCCCTTTATCCTCTCGTGATGACCTATCATTCCACAAGAATAGATGAAACCCACTAGCATGAGTAGGAGTTGTTTGAGCCTGTTGTGCCTACTCATTCATGCTTGTTGTCATGCCTGCTATCGCTTAGAGTTGAGTCGGTCCGATTCATCGTGAATGAATCGGAGGTGTGTGAACATGTCCTACTGTTGAGAGCTAAGTGTGTGAACATGATTTGGTAAAGGTAGCGGTGAGAGGCCATGTAGGAGTACATGCTGGGTTGTCTCATTGCAGCCGCCCTCGTGAACTGAGTTCTGTGTTTGTGATCCATGAAACAGCTTACTACCACGCATTGGGCCCAAACCAATGGACCCTCTCGGCTTCTTAACCACCCTTGTTCTCTGTCCAGAGTTGCAACTAGTTTCGTGTTTGTAGGATATGTGTTGGAGGCCGTATGAAGGCCGACCCTAGGGGTGGGCTATGATGCGGTAGATACACCGTGGCCCGTGTAAAAATGCCTGTTTGGTATCTCGAACCCTGCACACATCGCTCGGGGCCGTTAGTGGAAACCTCGGCCGGACTCCTGGATGGAACCCGAATAGGCGATAAACCCGGACTAGAGACTTGAGTGTTTAGGTAGGCTGTGGCCGACACCCACGTTGGGCTTCCGCTGAAGGTTGCTGAGTACATGTCGTAAACGGCGGTAAGTGGTGAGAGCGTGTGAAGAAGTACACCCTGCAGGGTTAATATGATCTATTCAATAGTCGTGTCCGCGAAAAGGACTTCGGGTTGCCTATATCAGTTCATAGACAAGTGAAAGTGGATACTCTAAAATGTGCAAGATAAGCGTGAGTGCTATGGATGGCGCTCTCGTAGGGAGACGGAGCGGGTCCATAGTGGTGTATTGATATGATGAATATGTGGACTCGTAGCGCCACCTCAAAAGAGTTACTTGCAAATGTAGTTCACGATAGCCACCGAGTCAAAGCTGGCTTGCTGCAGTCAAACTCCACCACCCCCTGTTGATAATGATGCATATGTAGTTAGTTCTGATGTAAGTCTTGCTGAGTACATTTGTACTCACGTTTGCTTATTTTATGTTTTGCAGAGAGACGTCAGTCTCGTTAGTAGTTCCGCGTGGACTTCGACGTTTAGCTTGTTACCTCAGCTACGATCTTGTGCCCTCGGCAGGATCTGGTAGATAGTCAGGCTTCTCAGCCTTTTTCATTTGTAGATGTTTGTACTCAGACATGTTAAGCTTCCGCTTGTGCTTTGACTTGTATGCTCTGAATGTTGGGTCATGAGACCCATGTTTGTAATATCCCGCTCCTCAGAGCCTAATGAATAAATATTTGAGTCGTAGAGTTATGTTGTGATGCCATGTTGTATTTATACATATTGAGCATATTGTGTGTATGTTTGAAATGCTTGGTATGTGTGGGATCCGACAACCTAGTTGTTTATCCTTGGCAGCCTCTCATATGGGGAAATGTAGTCTAGTGCTTCCTGAGCGATAGTAGTTCGCTACAGCCCGATTCACCGGAGTCCTGCTAGCCCAAAGACTACTGCTCGACACTTGATCGGCCGACATGTGTTTCACTTCGCTCATGTGTCTGTCCTTCGGGAAATGTCACGCGTGACATCCGAGTCCTGCCTAGCTCTGCTACAGCCCGGGTTCCCTGAGTCCTGTTAGCCCAAAGGCTACAGCCCGATTCACACGCTGCTGACCGACATGCTCGATGTGATTCATGTATGCCTGTCCCCATGGGTTAGTGCTGCTTTGGGTTCACGACTAGCCATGTCGGCCTGGGTTCTCTGTCATATGGATGCTAGCGACACTATCATATATGTGAGCCAAAAGGCGCAAACGGTCCCAGGCCATGGTAAGGCGACACCCGTGGGAATACCGCGCGTGAGGCCGCAAAGTGATATGAGGTGTTACAGGCTAGATCGATGTGACCTAGAATCGGGGTCCTGACAGGCACCTCCGAGTTTTAGCACACGTTCAGCTCGATGACGATCCCCGGACTCCGATCCAGCAAAGTGTCGGGGATGAGTTCTGTCAGCACGACGGCGTGGTGACGGTGATGATGTTTTACCAACGCAGGGCTTCGCCTAAGCACTGCTACGATATGACCGAGGTGGAATATAGTGGAGGGGGGCACCGCACACGGCTAAGAACGATCACGAAGATCAACTTATGTATCTATGGGGTGCCCTCCTCCTCCATATATAAAGGGGGGAGGAGGAGGGGGCCGGCCAAGGGGAGAGGCGCGCCCTAGAGGGGGCAATCCTACTCCAAGTAGGTTTGGCCCCCCCTTTCCTATTAGGAGTAGGAGAGGGAAGGAAGAGAGGGGAGGGAAGAAGGAAAGGGGGTCGGCCCCTTCCCAATTCGGATTGGGCTTGGGGGTGGGCGGCGCCTCCTTTCTCCTTCTCCTCCTTTCCACTAAGGCCCAATAAGGCCCATATACCTACCGGGGTTCCGTAACCTCCCGAGCTCCCAGATAGTCCCAATCTCACCCGAACCTTTCCGTGTCCAAATATAGCCGCCCAATATATCAATCTTTATGTCTCGACCATTTCGAGACTCCTCGCCATGTCCCTGATCTCATCCGGACTCAACTCCTTCGTACATCAAAAATCATAAACTCATAATATAACCGCTATTGAAACTTGAGCGTGCGAACCCTACGGGTTCGAGAACTATGTAGACATGACCGAGACACGTTTCCGGTCAATAACCAATAGCGGAACCTGGATGCTCATATTGGCTCCTACATATTGTACGAAGATCTTTATCGGTCAAACCGCATAACAACATACGTTGTTCCCTTTGTCATCGGTATGTTACTTGCCCGAGATTCGATCGTCGGTATCTCAATACCTAGTTCAATCTCGTTACCGGCAAGTCTCTTTACTCGTTATGTAATGCATCATTCCGTAACTAACTCATTAGTTACATTGCTTGCAAGGCTTATAGTGATGTGCATTACCGAGTGAGCCCAGAGATACCTCTCCGACAATCGGAGTGACAAATCCTAATCTCGAAATACGTCAACTCAACAAGTACCTTTGGAGACACCTGTAGAGCACCTTTATAATCACCCAGTTACGTTGTGATGTTTGGTAGAACACAAAGTGTTCCACCGGTAAACGGGAGTTACATAATCTCATAGTCATAGGAACATGTATAAGTCATGAAGAAAGCAATAGCAAGAGACTAAACGATCAAGTGCTAAGCTAACGGAATGGGTCAGGTCAATCACATCATTCTCCTAATGATGTGATCCCGTTAATCAAATGACAACTCATGTCTATGGTTAGGAAACTTAACCATCTTTGATTTACGAGCTAGTCAAGTAGAGGCATACTAGTGACACTATGTTTGTCTATGTATTCACACATGTATCATGCTTCCGGGTAATACAATTCTAGCATGAATAATAAACATTTATCATGATATGAGGAAATAAATAATAACTTTATGAAAGTGCGTTATATCGACTAGAGGGGGGTGAATAGGCGATTTTATGAATATTACAAATTCTTCATCGAGGAATTTGCCGTGAGGAAATTCCTTAGCTAAGAAATACATGCAGCGGAATAAGTACTCGAAGTAAGCATAACAGATTACAAGCATAGTCATCATGATGAAATGAAGACAATCACAGAGTACGTAAAGCGAATCACAGGATAACACAAAATGAAGACAAACAGATCAAGAAATTGAACTGAGGAAATTGAGAAAGTCTTCAACAAGTCTTCAAACACAGATATGACAAACACTCAACACAAGAATGAGGAAATGAAAGGGTTGAGGAAATAGAACCAGTTAGGTTGGTGAAGACAATGATTTGGTAGACCAGTTCCAACTGCTGTCTCGCTTGTACGTCTGGTTGGAGCGGCTGAGTATTTAAACTCGAGGACACGCAGTCCGGACACCCAAATCGCTGAGCACGCAGCTCAGACACCAAGTCCTCACCGATTCTCCTTGAACTAAGGCCACGCAGACCTCGTCCAATCACTCGTGGTAAGTCTTCAGCGACTTCCAAACCTTCACATACTTGGTCACTCGGCAATCCACAATTCCTCTTGATGTTCTAGACCTTGACGCCTAACCGTCTGGAAGAAGCACAGTCTTCAAAGGTAAAAGCGCCGGATCCACGCTGGATCAATTTCTTCATGATGCTCAATCACTTTGGGTTTGTTGGGGTTTGGTTTTGGGTTTTCCTCACTTTGGGTTTTTCCTCACTTGATGATTTTCGCCAAAGTCCTCGGAGGATGGGTTGCTCTCAAATGACAAGTGTCAAGTTCTTCTCGAGCAGCCAACCAACTAGTGGTTGTGGGGGCGGCTATTTATAGCCTCGGAGCAGCCCGACATGATAAGACATAAATGCCCTTAAATGATATGACCGTTAGGTGGAGATATTTTGGGGACAGGTGGCCAAGAAGACAAAGAACGGTCGGAAGTTGGAACATCAAATTCCTCGTATATCATGTTCCTCATCAGGTAGGCAATTCCAGATCCGGCGAATTCCTAACTCCTCGCCGAATAAATTCTCAAAGGACCGTAAGAGCTTTGTCTCATCCATCAAGAAATTAACTGAACTGTATGAGATTTCCAAAGGCTTCACTCAAGGGATTGGTAGGTGAGGATTTTGAGTTGAGCATCAAATGGAAATTTTTCCTTAGTATTTCCTCGACCCCTTTAACAAAGACGGTGTTTTATGACTCAAGAAAGAGAAAATGAAACTACGAAAACAAAAGTCTTCACGCTTCATATTCCTCAAGCGAATACCAAGTCTTCGAATCACACCAATTTCTTCACTTTCAAAGTCTTCGAAAGTCTTCGAATATCAAATTCTTCAGATGAAGAAATTCATTTTAGGGTCGACTTTCTCTGTAAATATCAAACTCCTCATAGACTTATAGACCTGTGTACACTCACAACGATTAGTTACTTAACCTATAAGTCTTCAATACACCAAAATCACTAAGGGCACTAGATGCACTTACAATCTCCCCTTTTGGTGATTGATGACAATACAGGTTAAGTTTTCAACGGGGATAAATATATGAAGTGTAAATACTGATAATGAGGATTTTGATTGCAAGATATAGAAGAACTCCCCCTGAAGATGTGCATAGTGAGGAAATTGCTTTTGAGGCAATGCACATTTGAAGAATTGAATCATGGAGATCTCCCCTATATCTTGTAATTCATACACGATTTGACATATAATATGAGGAATTTGAAATGCATGATGAAATATGGTGCTTGATGTTATGCAAAGAAACACACAAAGAGCATCAGAGCCCAAAGGCCAAATTGGATCAGAGCATAACAAGTATCAAAACTACTTCAAATCAGAGCAAAAGCATAATGCATCAGAAGTATCAAAGCACCATCGGGTTTAAGATTACAACTCAATCCAATAAAAGGTTTCAGAAGAACGAGAGTTGTAACTTAATAAAATACTGTATATAAACAAAAACGAGACCCGCTTGAAGACTAACTCAAATTTCTCCCCCTTTGTCATCGAATGACCAAAAGGATCGAAACTGAGGACTAACGCTCTTGAAGAATATCAAGTTGAAGACGGAGCGCCAAAGATTGTCGGGTTGTTCGCTGAAGTAGGACCAGCAGCGTGTCTTCCAAATCTTCATTTTCATCGTTGTCGCGAGATGAAGAATAGGAGCTGGCCACCAAGGAAGGAACTTTGACTTTCTTGAATTTCTTCGAGGAGGTGCGACCAGTCAAATTCTTCCTTGAGTCCCATTGATTGCAGTTCTTCTTCATTGTAGACATGTGAAAGAACAGCCCAAAGCGCTTGAAGGTTTCATGAAGATAGTAGTGGTTTTTCTTCACCGCATTGTGAGTTGAGGTCATGTTGTAAAGAAGAGTACCAAACCGACGCTTGACCCACTTGTGATTGCGATCAACCTTCCGATGAAGACCGAGGAGTAACTCACGATCACCATCACCCAGGTGCGCCTTGAGGATTTTGCTTAACGAGGTATTTGTCGCCGAGTCATGGGTGGCGAGTCATCATTGGTGGAGTAAGATGTTGCTTTGCTAAACTGTCCATCCAATGGACGAATGCCTTCATCTATCACAGCAGTAGCCTTTCCTTTTCATCACCGAGGCAATTGGCCGCTTGAGGACTTCAATAGGGGCAAGTAGCTGCAGTGGGTTCAAAGTGTCACCTTGTAATTCAGTGAAGATCTTGACCGATGAATCTCATAATCCAAGGCGATAAGGCTTCAGCTCAAAAGGTGACATGGCAATGTTAGCGAGTCCTCATGAAGAAATCATGGAAATTGACGGAACGCCATGGATGATGTTGAAAAGCATATTCTTCATGATGCCAACGACTTCTTCATCATTCGAGTCGTGGCCCTTGATAGGACTCATAGTCTTCGACAAAATTCGATAGACTGTTCGAGGCACATAGAGCAATTCCTTGACGAGGAATTTGGTCCTTGAGCTTGCCTTGGTTTCAAAGGCTTCATCAACACTTGCATATAGTGATTTGAAAGTTCCTTTTCTTCATAGATGCGACGGCACCGCCAACTGGAGGACTAAGTGGAAGGGCACGGCAATTCACTGGCCGGAGCCTTGTAGTGAGTGTTCTCGTCATCCAATCCAAGACCCATGAAGTCACATCTTCAGCGTCTCCGTGATGTGAAGTGTTGCATAGAATCAAGAATTAGCTCTTCATTCCAATCACATATATCGATGCAAAAGTTGAGAAGACCTGCATCGTGAAGAACACTTAGAACGGGCTCAAAGCTCGGCAGCGACTCCATATCCACATGAGGAATATGAGCGTGATCAAGATTTTGTCCTTGTTGAAAAGCACCGAGGAATAGAAGTTGGCTTGACTGGCAGTCCGTAAGCGCCTCTTCCTAATCCGAGCAGAGTCATAAGGATTATATTCAAGTGAAGAACACATGCTCAAAGAAAGAAATCCTTAGCCTTGAACTTTTGTTTGGTCGAGAACGGATTCTTCGCTTTGGCGTAGGGTGTCACCAATTGCATCACCACCTCTGGAATGGTAAGTGCAGGTTCTTCAGCTTGAGGAATTTCTTGGTCCTCAACTTGTGCAGTCTGAGGATTTTCAGCAGCAGCAGCAGTTTCATCAGCGCTAGTGGCTGGTATTTCTTCATGCACAGGACTCGTGGGTTGATTTTCTTCAGAGTCGATCTGAACAGTCTGTGCAGGGGAGTGAGGAACTTGCTGAAGCGGGGTGAAGAGCGGAGTGTTGGGATGTTGATCTTCCCAAAAGTCATCATTGATTACTGGAGTGGTGCATCCAATATCCACATCTTCATTTTCAATATCCTCAGCACCATCTTGAGGAATTTCATGGTCTGGTGAGGGAATGACTGGGGTTGAAGGGACAGCTTCCACTTCAATTTCTTCATCGATCTTTTCAGACAGAGCAGGAGATTGATGTTCCTCATCAGAACCGGTTGGCACTTCATATTCTTCTCCAAAAGGAACCACTTCCTTTGAAGGTATAGAGGAAATTGGAATAGCATCAATCGGATCTTCAACAGAGCTGGTCATTGGCTTCAATTTCTTCGCTGCCGAAGAATCTGACGCAGCTGATGCTTTTCTCTTCTTCACAGCAGCTCGTTCCGCAGCCTTGGTTTTCTTCACATTCGAAGCAGATGGAAGAATTGTAGCTGGGGTTGGTGCAGGAGGAGCTGAGGCATTTGGAGCAGAATCTTCAGGAGCAATTTCTTCAGGCGCACCACTAGTGGGTGCCCTGGCAGTTTCTTCAGCGGCTGGAATTTCTTCATCAGCCCTGGAATCAGCATGTTCTTCAGCAGGCTGAGCTTCAGCGGTGCTGGCCTTTTCTTCACTAGGCTGAGCAGATGCTTCAGCCTGAGGGTTTTCATGTTGCATAGGTGCAGCAACATTTGTGAGATTCTTCGTCAGATTGACGAATTTGGTCTTGACAACTTGCCAATCAGCATAGTACGATTCAAAGTTCTTGCTGAGGTTCTGAATTTCAGTTTGAGCTTGAAGAAGTTCCTCAGGTGTCATCTTGACAACATTTTTCTTCGTAAACCTCTCCTTCTTGTATTGAGCCTTTTGATTTCCTTCGCCTTTTCGAACTTCCATTTTCTTCAAAGAATGAAGTGGGTCAACATATGACTTTGACCTGGTGTCAAAGGAAGATCAGCAGAGGGTATTGGGATCACAGCAGCGAGGTCGATGAAATCGAGGACTTTCTTCGGTCCAAAAGCAGTGGCACAGCTGTTCCCTTGGCTCTTGCAGCTCTAGCTTGACGGTCTCTGATGATTTCTTCAAGTTCTTCATCAGATGCCTCATCATCAGATGGCACGTGGACGACAAGCTGTTTCTTCTTCGGGCTAGGCCGAGGACCACGTCCAGCTGTAGCTTTTGTCTTCAGCAGCGTCGGGCCTGATGAAGAATTGAAAGCAGCTGAGGAATTTGCAGAGGTGCTCGAGGCAATTGAGAATCCAGCAGTCCTTTGACAAGTGGCTAGGTGCACTGAACTCAAGGTTTGATGGTGCAAAATGAGGACTTTGATGGAGCAGCAGCAGAGGAATATGTCTTGAGGAATTTGGCTGGTAGGAGCTGCTGAGGAACTTGGCCGTGAGGGCATAGAAGAAGAAGTACTTGGCTTATTTGCAGACTTCTTTTGCATCGATTTCTTCGGCTTGGCCGAAACCTCAGAGGCAGCAGCAGCGCGTAATCCTCATTGAATTTCTTCACCGCTTCTTTGCTTGCTTAGCCAACTTAGCTTGGCGCTTAGCCCATTCCTCAGAAAGTCCTCACCGCTTTGACGCTAGTGGGATCAGCTACTTGGCCTGGTGCCAAAGGAGCTCTTGGGCAAGGAGGATTTAACGCGAATTTCTTCATGTACTTGGGTGTAACATAGCGGTATTCCTTCCATTCCCGTGCCCATCTCCGCTCAATTTTCTCAAGACGCACCTTGCGCTGAGTTTTGCTTTCCTCATCGGTGTGCAATAGTCAGGTATATTTCCTCGTGGATTTCAAAGCAGTCATGACCTCGTGTTTCTTTCCTCCCTTCATGGCTTCTTACCATCTGCCATTTTCTTCGTGTGAGGAAATTGAACAATTGAGTTCTCTCAAGAAGTGTGCAGTTTTTCTTCGAGGAACGCTGCAAATGAGTTAAGTTGATGAGAACCTAGGGATTCAGCAGCAGACATTTGTACCTGTGAATGAGTATAGGTGCGAGGAATTTGAAGAGGTCATATGCTTCTCGAGGGTTTTTCAAAAGAATAAGTTTGAGGATTTTGACCAGATGAGTTTTGAAGAATTTCAATAAGCGTTCTTTATCTTAGGTTCCAGAGTTGTATAGATCGAAGATCCACACAATTGAGGAATCTTGAAGAAAATCATAGCTTAGTGAAATGAGTCAAGAGATTTGAGGTGTTCATATGTGAAGAATTTGAAATAAACACCTTTGAGGATTTTGAAGAAAATTTGAGAGTCAAAGCGAGTAAATAAAAGTAACTTTTAATTTACCCGAAGTGAAGAACACAACGAACTGAGATGAACAGTTTAGAAGTTCGTCCGTTCAGATCTTCTCCGCCCTAACTTGGCAGAGGAAATCAGCTACGGCGACGGCGGAGTGAAGAAATTCCACGGTCGGCGCGAGTACGTCGGAAGAGGTCAAGGCAAGAAGCTTTTCCTCACCGGCGACGATGGAGAAGCGGCGGCGCTTAGGGTTTCGAGGAGCTTGAGCGGGAGAGAGATCGAGCGAGGTAAAAGAGTGAGGAAGGGAGAGAGGGGTATTTATAGCCACGGTGAAAACGGCTCGTCCAAGAATTAGGACTAACATGCCCTGACCGCTTCCTTCTCACGACATGTGTCACCCACGACAAGGTAGTGGAGATCGTAAAGCATCGTGGGTGGATATAATAATGCATCGTGGGATGCGGAACGGTTTGAGCGGTAAAATAGAGGTTTGGATAAGATTCGCTTTTTAAAAGTTCCGTTCGCAATTTCTTCAGCTGTCAAGGACTCAGTGAAGAATTTGAACGAGTTTCAAAGTAGAACGCACATGAAGAATTTGTGAATGGATTGGGTTGAGTATAGCATAGAGGGGAAGGGTCCGATCACATTCACTTAGCAAAAAAACGACTTGAAGAAATAGCCATAAGTGAATGCTGTAGAGGACATAAATCCATATATATATATAGCCAATGAAGAAAGACGACGGAAACAGTGAAGAATTTGCAAAGTTGAAGAATTTGAAAAACTGAAGAATTTGAAAACTGAAGAATTTCAAAACTCAAGAATTTCAAAGACCGAGGAAAACTCAAATTGAAGAAATTCAACTTTGGTGGTGGCGTGACCCAATCAGATAAGAATGATGATTTCAGACACCGCGTATAATTGTCGAGGGTTCTGAGAATCAAATTCTTCATTAATTTCTTCACATTTAGAGTGTTATTCTTCATTGATTGAAGAAAACGCTTTCTTCATGTGTTGCACATCTAAGTCATCAATTTTGCATAAGTGTTAGGATGTGTGTCCTTTTCAAAGAACGCTCAAGATTCTAAGATATTTAGCTCACACCGCAACTTGCTAAATCTCTTCTCATCCAAGGGCTTAGTGAAGATATCAGCTAGCTGTTCTTCACTTCACATGCTCGATGGAGATGTCGCCCTTCAACACATGATCACGAAGAAAATGATGACGAATTTGAATGTGCTTTGTCTTCGAGTGCTGAACTGGGTTGTGAGCAATCTTGATGGCACTCTCATTGTCACAGTAGAGAGGCACATTCTTCACGTTGATGTCGTAGTCCTTGAGGGTTTGCTTCATCCATAGTAATTGAGCACAACACGAGCCAGCAGCAATGTATTCAGCTTCCGCAGTGGACAGTGATACACAGTTCTGTTTCTTCGAGGACCAACAGACCAAAGATCGTCCGAGGAAATGACAAGTACCAGAAGTTGACTTGCGATCCACACGATCACCAGCATAGTCAGAGTCAGAATATCCAATGAGATCAAAAGTAGAGCCCTTGGGGTACCATAATCCTAGTGTTGGTGTGTGAGCTAGATATCGAAGAATATGCTTCACAGCCTTATGGTGTGATTCCTTCGGTGTAGCTTGAAATCGGGCACACATGCAAACACTAAGCATTATATCTGGCCTAGATGCACATAAGTACAATAAGGAACCAATCATGGAGCGGTATACCTTGTGATCGAAGTCAATACCATTTTCATCAGTGCATAGATGGCCATTTGTGGGCATAGGAATTTTGACGCTTTGCAATCTTGCATGCCAATTTCTTCAGACATCTTTGAGGTATTTCTCCGAGATATGAATATGCCATTGGGTTGTTGATTTAATTTGAAGACCTAAGAAGAATTTCAACTCTCCCATCATAGACATTTGATATTCTTCACTCATCATATAAGCAAATTCATCACTATAACGCTGGTCAAGACAGCCAAAGATAATATCATCAACATATATTTGGCACACAAACAGTTCACCATCATATGATTTAGTAAAGAGAGTAGGGTCGAGTGAACTGGTGTGAAGCCATTCTTCACGAAGAATTCCTTCAATGTATCATACCACGCCCGAGGGGCTTGCTTGAGGCCATAGAGGGCCTTATTGAGTCTCAAGACTTTGTCGATTCTTGGATCTTCAAAACCTGGGGTTGAGCAACATATACTTCTTCCTCAAGCTTACCATTGAGGAATGCACTTTTCACATCCATTTGATATAAAGTGATATTGTGATGGTTAGCATAGGCGAGTAATATGCTAATAGACTCAAGTCTAGCAACAGTGCAAAAGTTTCATCGAAATCAATTCCTTCAACCTGCGTGTAGCCTTGAGCTACTAGTCGTGCCTTATTCCTCACCACAAGACCATTTTCATCTTGCTTGTTGCGGTAGATCCACTTTGTGCCAATGATATTATGCTTGCGAGGATCTGGACGCTTGACCAGTTCCCACACGTTGTTGAGCTCGAACGATGTAATTCTTCTTGCATGGCCTGAATCCACTCCGCCCGAAATGCTTCATCTACCTTAGTGGGCTCTGTGATAGAGACAAAGGCATAGTGCCCACAAAAGTTAGATAAGTGTGAAGCTTTTGAGCGAGTGAGAGGACCCGCGCTTCAATGTCATCAATGATCTTGTCAACTTGCACTTCTTTTGCAACGCGAGGATGAGCTGGTTGTCTTCGAGGAATTTGATCATTTTCCTCAAAGACCATTTTCTTCAAGATTATCTTCAGTGCATCAGCTTGACGCTCTTCTTCACAGATCGGAATGAATTCTTCAGCAATTTCTTCAAGAGGAATGACATCCTCGCTTGCCTTGAACCTGATGGAATCCTCGGTGCTGGTTCGCCTAACACAGTAGGTAGGTGCTCTCTTTGCAGCCATTAGTTTCATCGAACCGCACATCTACAAAGGTCAACAATCTTGTGAAGTGTGATGTTGAAGACTCAGAGGTGTGCGAGTCCTTTCCGTAACCAAGCATAAAACCTTCATGTGCTTTCGTGCAAATTTAGAGTGGTGGTGAGGATCTCTAATCCAGCATTTAGCATCAAGACTTTGAAATAACTTACATTGGGTTTCTTGTCGCTGAGGAGTTCATAGGCAGTCTTCTTGAAGAATTTGTGAAGATATACTCTGTTGATGATGTGGCACGCAGTGTCAATTGCTTCAATCCGAAACGACTAGGCGCTTTTGTATTCATCAAGCATAGTGCAGCCATCTCAACAAGAGTTCTGTTCTTGCGCCCACGACGCCATTTTGCCGAGGAGTATGAGGAGCAGATAACTCATGAGTAATACCAAGTTCATCAAGATAATCCTCAAGTCCGGAATTCTTGAACTCGGTTCCATTGTCACTCCTGATGTGCTTGATCTTCACACCAAAGTTGGTTGAAGCCCTCGAGGAAAATCGTTTGAAGATTTTCTGCACTTGATTTTTGTAAGTAACAATGTGTACCCATGTGTAGCGAGAGTAATCATCAACAATAACAAAGCCATATAGAGATGCATCATTAGTGACGGCTGAGTAATGGTTGGGACCAAGAGGTCCATGTGAAGCAATTCAAGGGACGAGTAGTGGTCATGATAGTCTTCACTGGATGCTTGGCCTTGGTCATTTTTCCAGCTTCACAGTTCGCATAAGTGATCCTTGAGGAATTTGACATTCTCAATGCCAATGACATGCTTCTTCTTCGCAAGTGTGTGCAAATTCCTCATGCCTGCGTGACTAAGTCGTCGATGCCATAGCCAGCCTTCAAGCTTTTGCAAGTAGACACACGGCTGGTTGTGGTCCCGTGGAAAAATCAACAATATACAAGTCTCCTCTCCTAAAGCCTTCAAGACTTTGGAATTGTCAGCCCATAAGCACAACACAACGATATTTGCCAAAGATAACAACCATATCAAGATCACAAAGCATTGAGACTGACATGAGGTTATATCCTAAAGACTCAACAAGCATGACTTTGTCCATGTGCATGTCCTTAGAGATAGCAACCTTACCAAGTCCCAATACCTGACTTTTGCCTTTGTCAGCAAAGATGATATGCTTCAGATGTGACGGTGATAAGGGAGCATCCATCAATAGATTCTTGTCACCAGTCATGTGATTTGTACATCCACTATCGAGAACCCACTCAGTGGCTTTGGGTTGATCATCCCGCAGATGAATTAGTACAACTTACGATCTCATATACTTCATCGCTGAAGAATATGATGTCAAGTTCATCGATGAATTTCATCACCAAGATTTAGATAAGCAAGATGAGGACGTGTGAAATGAAAGTTCATTTCATCATGATTAGCCTGGCCCTTTCGTGCATTTTGTCGTGCCCCCAAAGAAATTCTTCAGACGTTGAGGCACGCCCGAGACCTGACCCTGCAGAAGAGATTAGTTCTTTTCTTCACCACCCACATCTCAAGGGGTGGCAAAGAGTTCATCATTCTGCGAGCACCATATGAGAATGGTGGCATAGAGGCCAAACCATTTCGCTTCACATAAGAGGGGTTAGGGTAAGCATATGAATAAGCAGAAATTCTTCGAGGACTTATGGACATAATGGTTTGAAGAATAATGCACATATTCATAGCCCTTAGCTCTACCTCTGCAAACAGAGTTGTTAGCACGATGATAATCATATGAGGACTTTGATCCTTTTGAGGAATTTGATCCATGTGAGGAATTTGGTCCGTATGAGGACTTGGATCCATATGAAGAATTTTGTCCATATGAAGAATTTGATCTGGGGTTCCTTTTCTTCACAGGTGGTGTCATGAGGACATTCACCTGAAGACTTTCAAGACATTTCTTGGGAACCCAGATTTTCTTCATAGGGGACCGCTCTCGCAGCTTAGTGCCAACATATCTAGCAAATACTTCACCATTCTGATTTTTGAACAGTTTATAGTTTGAGTCAAATGACTCATCATCGTAATGAGGAAATTCACATGTAAAACCAGATAAGGTAGATGGATCAATCGGAGGTCCCTTTGCAGAACCCATGAGGTTTTGGGATACCGCTCAAGCTTCCAAAGATGTTCCATCAGATTGAGTTTCCTCTCAAAGGCAATACCTCTTTCCTAGGGTTTCGTTGAGAATTTGCTTTTAAGCACATCACAAAGAGTCTGATGCCCTTTGAGGCTTTTGTACATGCTCGTCATGTACAATTCCTTCAGCCCTGCATCGTCAAGGATACTAGCAATGTCCTCGTGTGAGGAATTAGTGATAGCAGAGGCAGGTGAAGAATTTGTAACAGTTGAAGCATTTGAACATTCAGTGAAGAATTAGCAATTTCACGCTCAATGCACTTTAAACATGGAGGAACAAATTCTTCTTGAGAAGCGCTGATTTGTTGAGCAAGTAATGAATCGCGCTCCTTCTGAAGATCTTCATAACTCGCTCTTAGCTTCTCAAGATCTTGCTTTCTTTGAAGAAATTCATAAGAAAGTTTCTCATGATCAGATAAGAGAGTGTTATGATGACCTTGAAGGCTGTCAAGCCTAGACTGAACTTTTTGAAGATTTTCAGTTAGGGCTTGAGTGCGATCCATTTCTTCACCTAACATATCATCACTTTTATCTAGCATGATTTGAACTTTTTCAAAAGTCCTTTGTTGTTTTATAGCAATCTTAGCAAGTTTAGAGTAGCTGGGCTTGAGATCCTCATCAGATTCATTTTCACTAGATTCAGAGGAGGTGTAATTGAGTACCTTGGCACCTTTTGCCATGAAGCAATAGGTGGGAGCGTAGTCATCATTTTCCTCATCAGGTTTGTTGGCGGAGTCATTTTCTTCAGTGTTGAAGATGGATTTGCTGACGTAAGCAGTAGCAAGAGCCAGACTAGCCACACCAGATTCGGATTCTTCAGACACCTCCTCTTCCTCATTTTCCTCAGATTCAGCTTCAGAGTCCATTTCCTTGCCAATGAATGCCCGAGCCTTTTTGGAGCTGCTCTTCTTGTGAGGAGAAGGCTTTGAGGATTTTGATGATGAAGATTTTGATGATTTCTTCTTCTTCTTCACGTCATCAGAACTGTAATCCTTGTGTTTCTTCTTCTTCAATTCCTTTTCCCACTGAGGACAATCTTGGATATAGTGACCAGGTTTCTTGCATTTGTGGCAAAGTCTTCGCTTATAGTCACTAGATGAGGAATCACCGCTTTTGAGGATTTTCCAAAACGACCACGCCTTGTGAATTTCTGAATTTCTTCACAAGCAGTGCTAGCTCTCGCCAAATTCTTCGTGGTCTCCAAGGCTACTAGCGAGTCTTCACTCTCGATTCAGATTCAGCCTTGGCCTTCGTGGCACGTGTTCTTCCATAGCCGTAACCATAGAGATCTCTTTTCAGCAAGTGGAACTCGTGAGTATTTAGCCTTCGAGGATATCAGCAGGATCAAGAGACTTATAGTCAGCTCGTTCTTGTATCATCGCGCAGAGTGTCAAATGAGGAATCAAGCGATCTTAGTAATTTCTTCACCACCTCATGGTCGGTGATGTCAAGGGCACCCAGTGCTTGAAGCTCATTTGAGATGTCAAGAGGCGATCAAGGTTTGTTGAACATTTTCGTTGTCGAGTCTTTTGAAGCGTTGAAGAGATTCCAAGAACATCAACTCGAGAGTCACGCTGAGTTGAAACACCTTCATTTACTTTGGACAGCCTGTCCCGTATGAGTTTGGCAGATTCCAAAGCACTCACTCTTCCATATTGACCTTTGCTCGATGGCCACATATGATATTCTTCGCTTGAGAATCGAGTTGCTTGAATCTCTTCACATCAGCATCATTCGAGAGGGTGTGACCGAGGAAACACCTTTGTCACAACATACCAAAGATCGTTGTCAATTGCTTCAAGATGCATTCGCATTTTGTTCTTCCAAGAGGGGTAGTCCGTCCCATCAAGGTAGGACACCTGCTGAGACCTTGATCATACCTGCGGTCGACATAACTAAAACTCCGTGGTTAAACTAAAATCACACGTAACAAGGGAGTACCTTGCTCGATACCAATTGAAAGTGCGTTATATCGACTAGAGGGGGTGAATAGGCGATTTTATGAATATTACAAATTCTTCATCGAGGAATTTGCCGTGAGGAAATTCCTTAGCTAAGAAATACATGCAGCGGAATAAGTACTCGAAGTAAGCATAACAGATTACAAGCATAGTCATCATGATGAAATGAAGACAATCACAGAGTACGTAAAGCGAATCACAGGATAACACAAGATGAAGACAAACAGATCAAGAAATTGAACTGAGGAAATTGAGAAAGTCTTCACCAAAGTCTTCAAACACAGATATGACAAACACTCAACACAGTAATGAGGAAATGAAAGGGTTGAGGAAATAGAACCAGTTAGGTTGGTGAAGACAATGATTTGGTAGACCAGTTCCAACTGCTGTCTCAGTTGTACGTCTGGTTGGAGCGGCTGAGTATTTAAACTCGAGGACACGCAGTCCCGGACACCCAGTCGCTGAGCACGCAGCTCAGGACACCAAGTCCTCACCGTATTCTCCTTGAACTAAGGCCACGCAGACCTCGTCCAATCACTCGTGGTAAGTCTTCAGGCGACTTCCAAACCTTCACATACTTGGTCACTCGGCAATCCACAATTCCTCTTGATGTTTCTAGACCTTGACGCCTAACCGTCTGGAAGAAGCACAGTCTTCAAAGGTAAAAAGCGTCGGATCCACGCGGGATCAATTTCTTCAGTGATGCTCAATCACTTTGGGTTTGTTGGGGTTTGGTTTTTGGGTTTTTCCTCACTTTGGGTTTTTCCTCACTTGATGATTTTCGCTCAAAGTCCTCAGAGGATGGGTTGCTCTCAAATGACAAGTGTCAAGTTCTCTCGGAGCAGCCAACCAACTAGTGGTTGTGGGGGGCGGCTATTTATAGCCTCGGAGCAGCCCGACATGATAAGACATAAATGCCCTTAAATGATATGACCGTTAGGTGGAGATATTTTGGGACAGTCATGCCAAGAAGACAAAGAACGGTCGGAAGTTGGAACATCAAATTCCTCGTGGCTATCATGTTCCTCATCGTAGGCAATTCAGACTGGCGAATTCCTAACTCCTCGCCGAACAAATTCTCAAGGACCGTAAGAGCTTCGCCTCTCATCAAGAAATTAACTGAACTGTATGAGATTTCCAAAGGCTTCACTCAAGGGATTGGTAGGTGAGGATTTTGAGTTGAGCATCAAATGGAAATTTTTCCTTAGTATTTCCTCGACCCCTTTAACAAAGACGGTGTTTCCTATGACTCAAGAAAGAGAAAATGAAACTACGAAAACAAAAGTCTTCACGCTTCATATTCCTCAAGCGAATACCAAGTCTTCGTAATCACACCAATTTCTTCACTTTCAAAGTCTTCGTAAAGTCTTCGAATATCAAATTCTTCAGATGAAGAAATTCATTTTAGGGTCGACTTTCTCTCAGAATATCAAACTCCTCATAGACTTATAGACCTGTGTACACTCACAAACGCATTAGTTACTTAACCTATAAGTCTTCAATACACCAAAATCACTAAGGGGCACTAGATGCACTTACACTTTATTATTGCCTCTAGGGCATATTTCCTTCACCGGCGGCCATAGGTTTCACTAGTGGCTTCTCTCAAGAGCATAAGTATTCTACGGTGGGTGAACAAATTATTGTTGAGCAATTGATAGAATTGAGCATAGTTATGAGTATATCTAGGTATGATCATGTATATAGGCATCACTTCCGAGACAAGTAGATCGAAACGATTGTGCATCTACTACTATTACTCCACTCATCAACCGCTATCCAGCATGCATCTAGAGTATTAAGTTAAAAACAGAGTAACGCCTTAAGCAAGATGACATGATGTAGAGGGATAAATTCATGCAATATGATAAAAACCCCATCTTTTAATCCTCGATGGAAACAATACAATAAGTGCCTTGCTGCCCCTTCTGTCACTGGGAAAGGACACCACAAGATTGAACCCAAAGCTAAGCACTTCTCCCATTGCAAGAACTACCAATCTAGTTGGCCAAACCAAACGGATAATTTGAAGAGACTTGCAAAGATAACTCAATCATACATAAAAGAATTCAGAGAAGATTCAAATATTATTCATAGATAAGCTGGATCATAAACCCACAATTCATCGATCTCAACAAACACACCGCAAAAAGAAGATTACATCGAATAGATCTCCACAAAAGAGGGGGAGAACATTGTATTGAGATCCAAAAAGAGAGAAGAAGCCATCTAGCTACTAACTATGGACCCGAAGGTCTGAGGTAAGCTACTCACACTTCATCGGAGAGGCTATGGTGATGATGTAGAAGCCCTCCATGGTGGATGCCCCCTCCGGCGGAGCTCCGGAACAGGCCCCAAAATGGGATCTCGTGGATACGTAAAGTTGCGGCGTGGAATTAGGTTTTGGCCCGTGATTTGATCTGTCAGGTACGTGAGGTATATATAGGAGGAAGGAGTACGCTCGGAGCAACAGGGGCCCACGAGGTAGGGCGCGCCAAGGGGGGCGCGCCCACCCTCGTGACCACCTCTTTGTTCCTTGGAGTAGGGTCCAAGTCCCCGGATCACGCTCGTGGGAAAATCACGCCCCGAAGGTTTCATTCCGCTTGATATTCTGCTTTTTGAAACAATGAAATAGGCAAAAACAACAATTTCGGGCTGGGCCTCCGGTTAATAGGTTAGTCCAAAAATAATATAAAAGTGGAAAATAAAGCCCAATATAGT
Organism: Aegilops longissima; assembly: GCA_021605205.1. Classification (NCBI taxonomy): domain Eukaryota; kingdom Viridiplantae; phylum Streptophyta; class Magnoliopsida; order Poales; family Poaceae; genus Aegilops; species Aegilops longissima. The sequence continues at coordinate 55,345,628 of CM038682.1, forward strand.
CCAAAACAGTAGATAAACGACCATGGAGCAATCAAAATTATAGATACGTTGGAGACGATCAACCCCCCGCAATGCTCACTGCTCATCCAATCGATCGGCTTCAGCTTAGCAGCAGAGCGGCGAATCGCCCATCGGGTTCAGTTAACAGCCATCGATCGATCGCCGGGTTCAATAATGCGAGCTCGCAGGCAATCGCCGGGTTCGCTTAGAGCCCAAAGCCTCGCCGGGTTCAGTTAGAGCCAACGCCGCACACACACGCCAGACGCAGTACGAGAGAACACGACGCTTCGCCCCGACCTCCCACCGTAACCGCAACTCCCCAAATTTTCCTACCCTCGCTTCTACCACGGTTTTTTCGCCATGGACGGCCCAAAGAATGTCATGCAGCTGCGTCTCCGCCCGCCCAGACGAAAAGCCCATTTTCTGTCATGATTTTTTGTAATAGAAGTAGGAGCCCACCACATCTATGATGATACCGGTTCTATCACAATTATCGCATAGAAGTGTCATATGTATGACAGAATTTTTTTCGTTTCGCCCAAAATGCCACGGATGTGTCTTTTTTGGTAGTGTATGACATGTTTGGTAGCAAGATGACTTATATCACCCACAACTCACTTGTGTTCTACTCGTGCATATGACGACAAAACCAGGCTCGGATGCCACCGTTGGGGAACGAGTAATTTCAAAAAAATCCTACGCACACGCAAGATCATGGTGATGCATAGCAACGAGAGGAGAGTGTTGTCCACGCACTCGTGAGACCAAAAGCGAAGCGCTATAAAAACGCTGTTGATGTAGTCGACGCCTTCACGGCCCGACCGATCAAGCACCAAACTACGGCACCTCCGAGTTCTAGCACACGCTCAGCTGATGACGATCCCCGGACCGATCCAAAGAGAATGTTGGGGAGAGTTCCACAAGACGACGCAGCGTGGTGACGATCTTGATGTTCTACTGTCGCGAGGGCTTCGCCTAAGCACCGCTACAATATTATCGAGGACTATGGTGGAGGGGGCACCGACACGGCTAAGAGATCCAAGGGATCAATTGTTGTGTTCTAGGGTGCCCCTGCCTCCAGATATAAAGGAGCAAGGGGAGGTGCGGCCGCCGGAAGGAGGCGCCAGAGGAGTCCTACTCCCACCGAGTAGGACTCCTCCCTTCCTTGTTGGAGTAGGAGAGAGAGGAAGGAGAGAGGAGGAAAGGAAAGGGGGGCGCCGCCTCCTTGTCCAATCGGACTTGGGAGGGCGCGCTGCTGCCCTTGGCCGCCTCTCCTCTTCCACCACTTTGGGCCCATGAGGCCCATTAACCTCCGGAGGGGTTCCGGTAACCCCCCGGTACTCCGGTATATATCCGATAACTCCCGGAACCATTCCGATGTCCGAATATAGTCGTCCAATATATCAATCTTCATGTCTCGACCATTTCGAGACTCCTTGTTATGTCCGTAATCACATCCGGGACTCCAAACAAACTTTGGTACATCAAAACTCATAAACTCATAATATAACTCATCGAAACCTTGTTGCAAGTGGACCCTACGGGTTCGAGAACTATGTAGACATGACCTAGAACTGTTTACGGTCAATAACCAATAGCGGAACCTGGATGCTCATATTGGCTCCTACATATTCTATGAAGATCTTTATCGGTCAAACCGCATAACAACATACGTTGTTCCTTTGTCATCGGTATGTTACTTTCCGAGATTCACCCGCCGGTATCTCAATACTTAGTTCAATCTCATTATCGGCAAGTCTCTTTACTCGCATCAGTAATACATCATCCCGCAACTAACTCATTAGTTGCAATGCTTGCAAGGCTTAAGTGATGTGCATTACCGAGAGGGCCCAGATACCTCTCCGACAATCGGAGTGACAAATCCTAATCTCAAATACGCCAACCCAACAATTACCTTTGGAGACACTGAGAGCTCCTTTATAATCACCCAGCTTACATTGTGACGCTTGGTAGCACACAAAGTGTTCCTCCGTAAACGGAGTTGCATAATCTCATAGTCAAAGGAACATGTATAAGTCATGAAGAAAGCAACAGTAACATACTAAACGATCGTGTGCTAAGCTAACGGAATGGGTCATGTCAATCAAATCATTCTCCTAATGATGTGATCCCATTAATCAAATGACAACTCATGTCTATGGCTAGGAAACATAACCATCCTTGATCAACGAGCTAGTCAAGTAGAGGCATACTAGTGACAACCTGTTTGTCTATGTATTCACACATGCATTATGTTTCCGGTTAATACAATTCTAGCATGAATAATAAACATGTATCATGATATAAGGAAATAAATAATAACTTCATTATTGCCTCTAGGGCATATTTCCTTCAGATCTTTGCAAAGTCTTCTCAAGGGGGACCATGTCCGTGGACTAATGAATGTTAGTTTTGCTAAAGATCGTGCTTGCAGTGCCTGTATCGAAGGAAAGCTACATGAGAAAGCTCACCCTCCCACGACTATCATTTACTCGAAGAGGCCTTTGGAGCTCCTTCATTTGGATCTCTTTGGGCCTCCATCCTTTGATAGTCTTGGGGGTAGGAAGTATTGCTTGGTGATTGTGGATGACTATTCAAGATACACTTTGGTGTATTTCTTCAAGAGGAAGAGCGAGATCCAACAAATCATCATTTACTTTGCAAATGAAGCCCAACGTCAACACAATGCAAAGATCTTGACAATAAGAAGTGACAACGGCACCGAGTTCAAGAACTACACCTTGGATGAGTTCCTTAGTGATGAGGGGATCAAGCATCAATATTCTGCACCTTACACCCTCAACAAAACGGTGTTATGGAGAGAAAGAATCGAACGTTGATGGATGCGGGAAGAACCATGATGGCGGAGTTCAAGTCTCCATACAACTTTTGGGCCGAAGCCATCAACACCGCATGTCATGCATCCAATCGGCTCTACCTCTGCATGGTCTTGAACAAGACTCCATATGAGATACTCACCGGTAACAAGCCCAACCTCAAGTACTTTCGGGTGTAAGTGTTTCATTCTCAAGAAAGGTGTTCGGTTGTCTAAATTTGAGGCTAGAGCTTATGAGGGCATATTTGTTGGTTATGCTACAAACTCTCATGCTTACTGAGGGAGTCCTGGATTAGGGGGTGTCCGGATAGACGGACTATGACCTTTGCCCGGACTCCTGGACTATGAAGATACAAGATTGAAGACTTCGTCCCGTGTCCGGATGGGACTTTCCTTGGCGTGGAAGGCAAGCTTGGCGATACGGATATGTAGATCCCCTACCATTGTAACCGACTCTGTGTAACCCTAACCCTATTCGGTGCCTATATAAACCGGAGGGCTTTAGTCCGTAGGACGAACAACAATCATACCATAGGCTAGCTTCTAGGGTTTAGCCTCTCTGATCTCGTGGTAGATCTACTCTTGTACTACCCATATGATCAATATTAATCAAGCAGGAGTAGGGTTTTACCTCCATCGAGAGGGCCCGAACCTGGGTAAAAACATCATGTCCCTTGTCTCCTGTTAGCATCCGCCTAGACGCACAGTTCGGGACCCCCTACTCGAGATCCACCGATTTTGACACCGACATTGGTGCTTTCATTGATAGTTCCTCTATGTCGTCACCGTCAGGAAGGATGCCTCATCCCGTCTTTAAAGACGGCACTGTTGCTAAAGAAGCTTTGGGTGTCGGCCAAACTCTCCGGCTAGGCGGTTTTCTTATGACCGCCTGTTCGGCCGCCGCGCCGACGATGACTTCTCGGGTCATCGAAAGCAATCTTCACGTTAACTTGGAGCTCAACGAGCAGTTAGATCCGATGGAGCTCTCTTCCTTAAATGAGCTCTTGGATCGCATCGTTGCCCTGGGAGTCGCTACAGACTATGATCAGATTGGGCCTAAACCCGATCTGAGAGAGATTAACACTCCCCAGGTTACCCACCACATTGCTGTGGTGGAGGAACAATACAGCGACCCTTCTTCTATCTTAAGGACTAGCTACGTCCGGATTCCCAATCCCTCCATGCCGGATTCCCGCAGAGGAGAGGACGTCACTCAAGCCCCGAACCTAAAGTCAGCAATGGGCTAGATTCATTGGACAACATCCAAGAATCCAAGCTTCCAAGTTCAAAGCCTTGGCCCTTAAGTCTCAGATTGACGCGGTTCGGATTTAATTCCACCCGCCACCCAAACATAAGCGACCTATCTCACATTCGCAAGAGCCCGCAAAACAAGACACCATTATCGCCGATTCCTCCTGGTTATGGACAGGATAAAGGACTACCGTGAGGAGGACGTAATCTCATTCTTCTGCAATAATTGCATGGACAACGGGATCCTTAACGCTATAAGTCGACGTGACATTACACGCTTTGCCGACTTGGCGTCCATAGTACGAAAGTACTGTGCGATGGAAAGCGCCTGGAAAACCGAATCAAGATTTTGGGACAATCCAGCCTTGAATACAACCCCAGTCCGAAATAAAAGGGTCCATCATCACCAGGCACCTAGGTTAAATACCAAAAAGCAAAAACCCTCTATAGGGCATGGAACCGTACTGGAGGGATGGCTCAATGGACCCTGTAAAATTCATAATACAGAGGGCGCCACTCCAACTCATAGCCTTAGAGCATGTTGGATACTACGGCAGGTGGCCAAAAGTGGCGAAGAGCTTCTAGCTCTAGAGCACCAACCCAAGGATACCAGTACGGTATTAACAGTCTTCGAGACTTTCGCATCAAATAATATGCGGAAACGAACACTCCGTAGCCTTGCCGAAGTCTACCAAGTAGCAACAATAAACCCATGGAGTGACACGGCTATTACCTTTAATGCCGGATTTAACCTAAATTCAACAGCCCGAGCACCACCGCATTGGTCGTCAGTCCGATAGTGGACGGCTTTATTTACCAAGGTACTCATGGACGGTGGCAGCGGATTGAACCTCATTTACGAGGAAACCCTCCAAAAATGGAGATAGACCGGAGCCGCATTGAGTGAAGCAGCACAACCTTTAGAGGAATAATCCCACGGGAAGCACGCTGTACAGGAAAAATCACATCGGATGTGGTGTTCGCACGCCGGATAATTACAGGTCCGAGGAGGTCACGCCCAAGTGGCCCTGCTCAGCAGCGGATACCACGCCTATTAGGGCGAGAGGCATTCACAATTTTCCAAGCTATACCCCATTATGGGTACATGAAGCTCAAAATGCCCGGCCCAACGGAATCATCACTCTTGCTAGTGACCTGACATAGCACTGCTACCAAAAATAAGACAGCCAAGACCGCCCTTGAGGCACTATCCAAGCCCTAGCGTCGAGGAACTCATCACACAAGGCCCGTGAATAGGGACATGTGATACTCGATAAGAGATCCAAGTCCACTTCCTTCAAACCAGCGGATGAAATAGTCAAATTCCAAGTCCATCTAACGGACCCTACAAAACGGCTCCATCGGGCACAATTAAATCCCGATGTAGACACCGCACTAAGAGAATTCCTACGGAAAATTGAGACATTTTTGCCCGCACCCTTCGACATGCCAGAATCCCACGCCGACCGCCCAAAGACAGCCTAAACATCCTAGAAGGATTCAAGCCACCAAACAGTTTCTTCCGCTTTCTCCGAACCCAAGAGACAGGCCATGGAGAGGAGCTAGCCAAACTATTGGAGGCCGGATTTATCGAGATATAAAACATCCGGACAGGCTAGCAAAGAGCTGGGTGATGGTACCAAAGAAGGACAAATCCTAGCGCCTGTGCGTCGATTTCAAGGACCTCAACAAGGCTTGCCCAAAGGATCCTTTCCTCCCCGCATCGATCAAATCATTGACGCTACCGCAGGACACGATCCATTGTGTTTCTCGACGATACTCCGCTACCACCAAATTAAGATGGCAGAGCCTGACCAAGCCGCAACGGCATTCATCACTCCATACGCCCATTCTCGCTTAACACAATGCCCTTCGGCTCAAAAACGCCGCGCAACATATCAACGCATGATTCGTATATGTCCGCAAACCAGATCGGCAAAACAGTGGAGGCATACGAGACGATGTGGTCGCAAAAGCAAGCACGCCGAAACTCTAGTAGACGATTTGAGGCTCACATTCGATAATATCCAACATATGACATTAAGCTCAACCCGAAAATGCGCTGCGCATCAGCCGGAAAGCTCTTGGGCTTCATTGTATCCGTAGAGGAATTGAAGCAAACCCAGCCAAGATCCGAGCTCGTCACAATTGATATCCCAAAAGACCTCAAACAAATACAAAATTGATCGATGCGTGGCGTTTAAGCCGCTTTATCTCCCGCTTGGGAGAAAAGGCATTACCCTTTATCGCCTCCTCCGACGCACCAACACTTCGAGGGATTTGATGCCGCCACGGCCGGACTCAAGAAATAAAAGCCATATTGAAACAAACCCGTCCTGGCCGCGCCCAACATGGGCGTAACCAATGCTATTATACATCGCACCAACTCATCAAGTTGTAAGCTCGGTGCTCGTTGTCGAACGAGGAACGGACGGACACAAGTTCCCTCTTCAAAAACCAGTTTACTACGTGTCCACTGTCCTAACTCCATGCAAGTCACGGTACCGCATTATCAAAAGATAGCGACGTGGTGTTTATGGCATCCCGAAGCTGCGACACTACTTTCAAGAGTGTTCAATAACAGAGCCTCCGGTACCCTTAACGACATTATAAACAATCGCGACGCGACGGGCCGGATTGCCAAATGGGCCATTGAGCTCCTCCTGCTCGACATAACCTATAAGCCACGCAGAGCCATTAAGTCGCAGGTTTTGCCGATTGCCGCCGAATGGACCGGCCGAACTCCCTAAAGAGTACGCCACATATTCCAACCGGATAATGCACTTCAACGGCTCCAAATGTTGGTCGGCTCGAGCTGGCGCCGCTCGACGCCCCAACCAGAGATATAGTTCAATACGCACTCAGATAATGTATACGGACTCCAACAATGCAGCCAAACACGAGGCCCTTCTACATGGTCTCCGGATGGCAGTCTCCATGGGCATTCAACGCCTAGAGGTGCGCGATTCAACCTCGCGATATCCCAAATAAATGGAGACTTTGATGCCAAGGATCCAAAATGGCAGCCTATCACAATGCCGCCCTAAAATGTCACTCGGTTTGAGGGGCCCCAATTTCACCATATAGCCCGGATAACAACCAGCAGCAGACGTGTTGGCACGATCGGCGCTTAAGCGCGATGCTGTCCCCCAAACATCTTCCTAGAGAGGTTGTTCAAGCCATCCAGATATGGGAGGGAGAGTCCGAAATAACAACCCGGACCCAACCGACCGCCCCACACCAAACATTCTCGACACGCTTGGTGGTTCTACCGATGAAATAACACCCTCAGCCCATGTAATAATGGCAGTCATTGCCCCGGGATGAACCATTCCTAGCCTACCTAACCAGGCAGAACTCCCGAGGACCAAAATGAGGCCCGCTGCATAGTGCGGAGATCTAAAGCCTACAAAGTCCATGAGGGAGAGCTTTATAAGAAAAGCACAACCAGAGTCCTTCAAAGGTGTATCTCCAAGAGGAAGGGCGGAATCTTCTCGCTGAAATACATGTTGACTCGGCGGCACCACGCCGCAGCTCGGGCCCTTGTAGGAAAGGCCTTCCAGACAGGATTTTATTGGCCGACGGCCCGGCAGATGCGCTTGATGCCAGCTCTTTGCTAATCAAAGCCACATGACACCCACCGCCTCAAAACTATACCCATCACCCAAGGGATCAATTGTTGTGTTCTAGGGTGCCCCTGCCCCAGATATAAAGGAGCAAGGGGAGGTGCAGCTGGCCGAAGGAGGCGCGCCAGAGGAGTCCTACTCCCACCGGAGTAGGACTCCCTCCTTCCTTGTTGGAGTAGGAGAGGAGAGGGAAGGAGAGAGGGAGGAAAGGAAAGGGGAGCGCCGCCTCCTTGTCCACCCGGACTTGGGGAGGGCTGCGTGCTGCCCTTGGCCGCCTCCTCTTCCACCACTTTGGGCCCATGAGGCCCATTAACCTCCTGAGGGGTTCCGTAACCCCTGCATCTCCGATATATCCGATAACTCCCTGAACCATTCCGATGTCCGAATATAGTCGCCCAATATATCAATCTTCATGTCTCGACCATTTCGAGATTCCTCGTTATGTCCGTAATCACATCCGGACTCAACAAACTTTGGTACATCAAAACTCATAAACTCATAATATAACCGCATCGAAACCTTGTTGCATGGACCCTACGGGTTCGAGAACTATGTAGACATGACCTAGAACTGTTTCCGTCAATAACAAATAGCGGAACCTGGATGCTCAAATTGGCTCCTACATATTCTATGAAGATCTTTATCGGTCAAACCGCATAACAACATACGTTGTTCCCTTTGTCATCGGTATGTTACTTTCCCGAGATTCGACCGTCGGTATCTCAATACTTAGTTCAATCTCTTTACTCGTACAATAATACATAATCCCGCAACTAACTCATTAGTTGCAATGCTTGCAAGGCTTAAGTGATGTGCATTACCGAGAGGGCCCAGAGATACCTCTCCGACAATCGGAGTGACAAATCCTAATCTCAAATACGCCAACCCAACAAGTACCTTTGGAGACACCAGAGCTCCTTTATAATCACCCAGCTACATTGTGACGCTTGGTAGCACACAAAGTGTTCCTTCGGTAAACGGGAGTTGCATAATCTCATAGTCATAGGAACATGTATAAGTCATGAAGAAAGCAACAGTAACATACTAAACGATCATGTGCTAAGCTAACGGAATGGGTCATGTCAATCACATCATTCTCCTAATGATGTGATCCCGTTAATCAAATGACAACTCATGTCTATGGCTAGGAAACATAACCATCTTTGATCAACGAGCTAGTCAAGTAGAGGCATACTAGTGACAACCTGTTTGTCTATGTATTCACACATGCATTATGTTTCCGGGTAATACAATTCTAGCATGAATAATAAACATGTATCATGATATAAGGAAATAAATAATAACTTTATTATTGCCTCTAGGGCATATTTCCTTCAGATCTTTGCAAAGTCTTCTCAAGGGGACCATGTCCGTGGACTAACGAATTGTTAGTTTTGCTAAAGATCGTGTTTGCAAGTGCTCAGATCGAAGGAAAGCTACATGAGAAGGTTTCACCCTCCCACGACTATCATTTACTCAAGAGGCCTTTGGAGCCCTTCATTTGGATCTCTTTGGGCCTCCATCCTTTGATAGTCTTGGGGTAGGAAGTATTGCTTGGTGATTGTGGATGACTATTCAAGATACACTTTGGTGTATTTCTTCAAGAGGAAGAGCGGACCCAACAAATCGCCATTTACTTTGCAAATGAAGCCCAACGCCAACACAATGCAAAGATCTTGACAATAAGAAGTGACAACGGCACCGAAGTTCAAGAACTACACCTTGATGAGTTCCTTAGTGATGAGGGGATCAAGCATCAATATTCTGCACCTTACACCCCTCAACAAAACGGTGTTATGGAGAGAAAGAACTGAACGATGCGGAAGAACCATGATGGCGGAGTTCAAGTCTCCATACAACTTTTGGGCCGAAGCCATCAACACCGCATGTCATGCATCCAATCGGCTCTATCTCCGCATGGTATTGAACAAGACTCCATATGAGATACTCACCGGTAACAAGCCCAAACTCAAGTACTTTCGGGTGTAAGTGTTTCATTCTCAAGAAAGGTGTTCGGTTGTGTAAATTTGAGGCTAGAGCTTATGAGGGCATATTTTTTGGTTATGCTACAAACTCTCATGCTTACTGAGGGAGTCCTGGATTAGGGGGTGTCCGGATAGACGGACTATGACCTTTGCCCGGACTCCTGGACTATGAAGATACAAGATTGAAGACTTTGTCCCGTGTCCGGATGGGACTTTCCTTGGCGTGGAAGGCAAGCTTGGCGATACGGATGTTGGAAATATGCCCTAGAGGCAATGATAAAAGCATTATTATTATATTTCCTTGTTCATGATAATTGTCTTTATTCATGCTACAACTGTATTATCCGGAAATCGTAATACACCTGTGAATACATAGACTACAATACGCCCCTAGTAAGCCTCTAGTTGACTAGCTCGTTGGTCAATAGATAGTCATGGTTTCGACTATGGACATCGATGTCATTGATAACGGATCACGCCATTAGGAGAATGACGTGATGGACAAGACCCAATCCTAAGCATAGCTCAAAGATCGTAGTTCGCTTTGCTAGAGCTTTTCCAATGTCAAGTATCTCTTCCTTAGACCGTGAGATCGTAACTCCCGGATACCGTAGGAATGCTTTGGTGTACCAAACGCCACAACGTAACTAGGTGACTATAAAGGTGCATTACATGTATCTCCGAAAGTGTCTGCTGGGTTGACACGGATCGAGACAGGATTTGTCACCCGTATGACGGAGAGGTATCATCGGGCCCACTCGGTAATGCATCATCATAATGAGCTCAAAGTGATCAAGTGTCCGGTCACGGATCATGCATTACGGCACGAGTAAAGTGACTTGCCGGTAACGAGACTAAACGAGGTATTGGGATACGACGATCGAAGTCTCGCAAGTAACATACCGTCTCGACAAAGGGAATAGCATACGGGTTGCTTGAACCTCGACATCGTGGTTCATCCGATGACAACATCGAGGAGCGTGGGAACCAACATGGGTATCCAGATCCCGCTGTTGGTTATTGACCGAGAGCGCCTCGGTCATGTCTACATGTCTCCCGAACCCGTAGGGTCTACACACTTAAGGTTCGTGACGCTTAGGGTTAATAGGAAGACTTGTATGTGATTACCGAATGTTGTTCGAGTCCCTGATGAGATCCCGGACGTCACGAGGAGTTCCGGAATGGTCCGGAGGTAAAGATTTATATATGGGAAGTCGCCAAACGGACACCGAAAGGTTTCGGGTCATATCGGTTTTATGGAGGGTCCACCGAAAGGTTCCGGAGGACCACCGGAGGGGCCACCCTTCGGGGCCACTTGGGCTGCGTGGGAGGCAGCCAGCCCCGGTGGGCTGGGCGCACCCTCCCTTGGCCCATGCGCCTAGGGGTTGAGGGGGAACCCAAGGGGGCGCCCTTGGGGGCAAGCCCTCCCTGGCCCCCCTCTAGATGCATCTAGAGGGGCCGCCCTCCTCCCTTCCCCTATAAATAGAGGGGTGGAGGGAGGCTGCACACACCATTGAAGGCGCAGCCCTCCCTCCCCAACACCTCTCCTCCTCCGCGTGAGCTTGGCGGCCCCGCCGAGATCAGTCATCCATCCGCATCACGCCGTCAGGCTGCCATTGAGTGGTCTTCTCAACCTCTCCTTCCTCCTTGCTGGATCAAGACGGCGAGACGCCGTCGTCCCCGCACGTGTGTTGAACACGGAGGTGCTGTCCGCTCAGCACTTGGTCATCGGTGATCGGAATCACGCTGGGAACGCTTCATCATCACCACTCCTCTAACGCCTGCATCGATCTACAAGTGGTATGTAGATGCAAACTCTCTCGTGAACTCGTTGCTTAGATGAACTCATAGATAGATCTTGGTGAAACCGTAGAAAATTTTAATTTTCTGCAACGCTCCCCAACAAGGGCATCATGAGCTAGGTCTATGCGTAGTTCTCTTTGCACGAGTAGAACACAATTTAGTTGTGGGCGGGATCTTGTCAATTTACTTGCCGCTACTAGTCTTATCTTGCTTCCGCGGTATTGTGGGATGAAGCGCCCGGACCAACCTTACACGCACACTTACGTGAGACCGGTTCCACCGATTAACATGCACTAGTTGCATAAGGTGGCTGGCGGGTGTCTATCTCTCCTACTTTAGTTGGAGCGGATTCGATGAAAAGGGTCCTTATGAAGGGTAAATAGAAGTTGACAAGATCACGCCAGGTTATTCGTAGGTAAGAAAACGTTTTGCTAGAACCCAATTGCAGCCACGTAAAAGATGCAACAACAATTAGAGGACGCCTAACTTGTTTTTGCAGCAATTGTCATGTGATGTGATATGGCCAAGTTGTGATGAATGATGAATGACATATTGTGATGTATGAGATCATGTTCTTGTAATAGGAATCACGACTTGCATGTCGATGAGTATGAAAACCGCAGGAGCCATAGGAGTTGTCTTTATTTTGTATGACCTGCGTGTCATTGAAGAACGCCATGTAACTTACTTTACTTTATTGCTAAACGCTTAGCCATAGAAGTAGAAGTAGTCGCTGGTGTGACAACTTCATGGAGGCACAATGATGGAGATCATGATGATGGAGATCATGGTGTCATGCCGGTGACAAGATGATCATGGAGCCTCAAGATGGAGATCAATGGAGCTTTATGATATTGGCCATATCATGTCACTACTATATAATTGCATGTGATGTTTATTATGTTAATACATCTTGTTTACTTAGAACGACGGTAGTAAATAAGATGATCCTTACAACAATTTCAAGAAGTGTTTCCTAACTGCACCGCTGCTAAAGTTCGTCGCTTCTAAGCACCACGTGATGATCGGGTGTGATGGATTCTTACGCTCACATACAACGGGTGTAAGACAGATTTACACACGCGAAAACACTTAGGGTTTACTTGACGAGCCTAGCATGTACAGACATGGCCTCGAACATGGAGACCGAAAGGTCGAACACGAGTCGATAGAAGATACGATCAACATGAGAATGTTCACCGATGATGACTAGTCCGTCTCACGTGATGATCGGACACGGCCTAGTCGACTCGGATCGTAACACTTAGATGACTAGAGGGATGTCTAATCTGAGTGGGAGTTCATTTAAATAATTTGATTACATGAACTTAATTATCATGAACTTAGTCTAAAACTTTTGAATAATATGTCTTGTAGATCAAATGGCCAACGCCATGTCAACTTGAACTTCAATGCTGCTCCTAGAGAAAACCAAGCTGAAAGATGACGGCAGAACTATACGGACTGGGTCCGAACTTGAGGATCATCCTCATAGCTGCCAGAAACAATATGTCCTAGAAGGACCGCTAGGTGACGCCCCGTCTCTGCAGAACCAAGACATTATGAATGCTTGGCAGTCTCGGTCGATGATTACTCCTCGCTCAAGGCGGCATGCTTTACAGCTTAGAACCGGGCTCCAAAAGCGCTTTTGAGCATCACGGAGCATATGAGATGTTCAAGGAGCTGAAACTTGTTTTCCAAGCTCACGCCTCGGTCGAGAGATATGACATCTCCGACAAGTTCTATAGTTGTAAGATGGAGGAAAACAGTTCTTCAAGGAGCACATTCTCAAGATGTCCAAGGTACAACCGTATGACCCAAATGAATATTAACCTCCCGATGAGGCGGTCATTGACAGAATCCTCCAGCCGCCCCACCAAGCTACAAGAGCTTTGTGATGAACTACAACATGCAGGGATGGTAAAGACCATTCCTGAAGTGTTCTCTATGCTGAAGTCACCGAGGTTGAAATCAAGAAAGAACATCAAGTGTTGATGGTCAATAAGACCACTAAGTTCAAGAAGGGCAAGGGCAAGAAGAACTTCAAGAAGGACGGCAAGGAGGTTGCCGCGACGGTAAGCAAGTTGCCGGAAGAAGTCAAAGAATGGACCCAAACCCGAGACTGAGTGCTTTTATTGCAAGGAGGGTCATCGAAGCGGAACTGCCCCAAATACTTAGCGGACAAGAAGGCCGCAACACCAAAGGTATATTTGATATACATGTAATTGATGTGTACTTTACCAGACTCGTAGTAACTCTTGGGTATTTGATACCGTGTCGCTGCTCATATTTGTAACTCACAGCAGAGCTGCGAATAAGCGGAGACCGGCAAAGGACGAGGTGACGATGCACGCCGGAATGGTTCCAGAGTCGATGTGATCGCCACGGCACGCTACCTCTTCATTTACCTACGGGATTAGTTATGAACCTTAATAATTGTTATTTGGTGCCAAGTTTGAGCATGAATATTGTATCCGGATCTCGCTTAATACGAGATGGCTACTCATTTAAACCGAGAATAATGGTTGTTCTATTTATATGAGAGATATGTTTTATGGTCATGTCTCATGGTCAATGGTTTATTCTTAATGAATCTTTGTTTAGTATTACACATGTTTATAGCGTGAATACCAAAAGATGTAAAGTTGATAACGATAGTCCCACATACTTGTGGCACTGCCGCCTTTGGTCACATTGGTGTCAAGCGCATGAAGAAGCTCCATGCTGATGGACTTTGGAGTCTTTAGATTATGAATCATTTGACACATGCGAACCATGCCTCATGGGCAAGATGACCAAGACTCGCTCTCCGAACAATGGAGCGAGCAACCAACTTGTTGGAAATCATACATACCGATGTAAAAGGTCCAATGAGCGTTGAGGCTCATGGAGGATATCGTTATGTTCTCACTCATAGATGACTTGAGTAGATATGGATATGTCTACTTGATGAAACACAAGTCCGAGACCTTTGAAAAGTTCAAGGAATTTCAGAATGAAGTAGAGAATCAACGTGACCGAAAGATAAAATTCTTACGATCAGATCGTGGAGGAGAATATTTAAGTCACGAATTTGGTACACACTTAAGAAAATGTGGAATCGTTTCACAACTAACGCCACCGAACACCTCAGCAGAACGGTGTGTCCGAACGTCGAATCGCACTCTATTGGATATGGTGCGGTCTATGATGTCTCTTACTGATTTACCGCTATCATTTTGGGGATACGCCTAGAGACAGCTACATTCACTTTAAATAGGGCACCGCCTAAGTCCGCTGAGACGACACCGTATGAATTATGGTTTGGGAAGAAACCTAAGCTGTCGCTTCTAAAAGTTTGGGGATGCGATGCTTATGTCAAGAAACTTCAACCTGAAAAGCTCGAACCCAAGTCGAAAATGCATCTTCATAGGATACCCTAAAGGAACCATTGGGTATACCTTCTACTTAAGATCCGAGGGCAAGATCTTTGTTGACAAGAACGGAACCTTTCTCGAAAAGAGTTTCTCTCGAAAGAAGTAAGTGGAGGAAAGTAGAACTCGATGAAGTACTACCTCTTGAACAGGATAGTAGTGCAGCTCAGAAAGTGTTCCGTGATGCCTACACCAACCAAGAGGAAATTAATGATGATGATCAAGGTACTTCGGATCAAGTTGCTATTGAACCTCAGAGGTCCATTAAGGACACGCTCCGCACTGAGTGGTACGCAACCCTGTCCCGGAAATCATGTTGTTAGACAACGTGAACCTTCGAACTATGAAGAAGCGATGGCGGCCCAGATTCCAACAAATGGCTAGAAGCCATGAAACCGAGATAGAATCCATGTATGAAAACAAAGTGTGGACTTTGACCGACTTGTTCGATGATCGGCGAGCGATAGAAAACAAATGGATCTTTAAGAAGAAGACGGACGCGATGGTAATGTCGCCATCTATAAAGCTCGACTTGTCGCTAAGGGTTATCGGCAAGTTCAAGGGATTGACTACGATGAGACTTTCTCCCGTAGCGAAGCTTAAGTCCGTCCAATCATGTTAGCAATTGCCGATACTATGATTATGAGATATGGCAGATGGACGCCAAAACAGCTGCTCCTTAACGGATATCTTAAGGAAGAGCTGTATATGATGCAGCCGGAGGGTTTTGTCGATCCTAAGAATGTCGACAAAGTATGCAAGCTCCAGCGATCCATTTATGGACTGGTGCAAGCATCTCGAGTTAGAACATTCGCTTGATGAAATGATCAAAGCGCTTAGTTTATGCAGACTTATGGAGAAGCCTCGCTACAAGAAAGTGAGGGAGCTCAGAGCATTTCTCATATTCTATGTAGATGACATACTTTTGATGGGAAATGATATAGAATTCTTGGACATCATTAAGGCCTACTTGAACAAGTGTTTTTCAATGAAGGACCTTGGAGAAGTTGCTTATATATTAGGCATCAAGATCTATAGAGATAGATCGAGACGCCTCATAGGTCTTTCACAAAGCACATACCTTGATAAGATTTTGAAGAAGTTCAAATGGATCAGTCCAAGAAAGGGTTCTTGCCTCAGATTGCAAGGTGTGAGATTGAGCACAGCTCAATGCCCCACCACGGCAAAAGATAAAGAAGAGATGAGTGTCATCCCTATGCCTCAGCCATAGGATCTATTATGTATGCCATGCTGTGTACTGCACTGATGTAAACCTTGCCGTAAGTTTGGTAGGAAGGTACCAAAGTAATCCCGCAAGGAACACCGGACAGCGGTCAAGAATATCCTGAAGTACCGAAAAGGACAAAGGAAATGTTTCGCTTATGGAGGTGACGAAGAGCTCGTCAGAATAAAGTTACGCCGACGCTTAGCTTCGACATCGATCCGATGACTCTAAGTCACAAACCGGATACGTATATGTTGAATGGTGGAGCAAGAAGCTGGTGCAGCTGCAAGCAGAGCGCCGTATGGGATCTACATGTGAAGCGGAATACATGGCAGCCTCGGAGGCAGCGATGAAGCAATTTGGGTGAAGGAGTTCATCACCGACCTAGGAGTCATACCCAATGCGTCGGGCCGATCAAACTCTTCCGTGGACAACACCGAGCTATTGCCTTGCCAAGGAGCCCAGGTTTCACAAGAAGACCAGGCACATCAAGTTGCCGCTCAACTCCATCCGTGAAAATGTTCAAGATGGAGACATAGAAATTTGTAAAGTGCACACGGATCTGAATGTCGCAGATCCGCTGACTAAACCTCTCTCGGGCAAAACATGATCAACACCGTAACTCTATGGGTGTTCGATTCATCACAATGTAACTAGATTATTGACTCTAGTGCAAGTGGGAGACTGTTGGAAATATGCCCTAGAGGCAATGATAAAAGCATTATTATTATATTTCCTTGTTCATGATAATTGTCTTTATTCATGCTACAACTGTATTATCCGGAAATCGTAATACACGTGTGAATACATAGACTACAATACGCCCCTAGTAAGCCTCTAGTTGACTAGCTCGTTGGTCAACAGATAGTCATGGTTTCTGACTATGGACATCGATGTCATTGATAACGGATCACGCCATTAGGAGAATGACGTGATGGACAAGACCCAATCCTAAGCATAGCTCAAAGATCGTAGTTCGCTTTGCTAGAGCTTTTCCAATGTCAAGTATCTCTTCCTTAGACCGTGAGATCGTAACTCCCGGATACCGTAGGAATGCTTTGGTGTACCAAACGCCACAACGAATCGGGTGACTATAAAGGTGCATTACAGGTATCTCCGAAAGTGTCTGCGGTTGACACGGATCGAGACAGGATTTGTCACTCCGTATGACGGAGAGGTATCATCGGGCCCACTCGTAATGCATCATCATAATGAGCTCAAAGTGATCAAGTGTCTGGTCACGGGATCATGCATTACGGTACGAGTAAAGTGACTTGCCGTAACGAGACTAAACGAGGTATTGGGATACCGACGATCGAAGTCTCGCAAGTAACATACCATCCGACAAAGGGAATAGCATACGGGGTTGCTTGAACCTCGACATCGTGGTTCATCCGATGACAACATCGAGGAGCGTGTGGGAACCAACATGGGTATCCAGATCCCGCTGTTGGTTATTGACCGAGAGCGCCTCGTCATGTCTACATGTCTCCGAACCCGTAGGGTCTACACACTTAAGGTTCGGTGACGCTTAGGGTTAATAGGAAGACTTGTATGTGATTACCGAATGTTGTTCGAGTCCCGATGAGATCCCTGACGTCACGAGGAGTTCCGGAATGGTCCGGAGGTAAAGATTTATATATGGAAGTCGCCAAACGGACACCGAAAGGTTTCGGTCATATCGGTTTTATGGAGGGTCCACCGAAAGGTTCCGAGGACCACGGGAGGGGCCACCCTTTCGGGGCCACTTGGTCTGCGTGGGAGGCAGCCAGCCCCGGTGGCTGGGCGCACCCTCCCTTGGCCCATGCGCCTAGGGTTGAGGGGGAACCCTAAGGGGCGCCTTGCTTGGGGGCAAGCCCTCCCTTGGTCGCGCCTCTAGATGCATCTAGAGGGGCCGCCCTCCTCCCTTCCCCTATAAATAGAGGGTGGAGGGAGGGCTGCACACCATTGAAGGCGCAGCCCCTCCCTCCCAACACCTCTCCTCCTCCGCGTGAGCTTGGCGGCCCCCGCCGAGATCAACACTCCATCCGCATCACGCCGTCAGGCTGCCATTGAGTGGTCTTCTCAACCTCTCCTTCCTCCTTGCTGGATCAAGACGGGAGACGCCGTGTCCCGCACGTGTGTTGAACACGGAGGTGCTGTCCGCTCAGCACTTGGTCATCGGTGATCGGAATCACGCCGGGAACGCTTCATCATCACCACTCCTCGAACGCCTGCATCGATCTACAAGTGGTATGTAGATGCAAACTCTCTCGTAACTCATTGCTTAGATGAACTCATAGATAGATCTTGGTGAAACCAGAAAAAATTTAATTTTCTGCAACGCTCCCCAACACCCAATGATCCTTACGCCTGGTCTCCACGCATGCCCCGCGTTTTCATATAACCGTAGGGTATTCGGACACACCTGCACTATTGGGTCCCGAGGTTGAAGCGAAAAGGTCCGCTAAGACAAACGATCTACAATTCGCTAGAAGGCATTTTACATGTCACCTTAAATTACATAGTCAATTTGACTGATTGTATTTCTTCAATGCCATCTAACAGGCTGTCTAGTTTACATATTCTGCTGAATACTTATGCCAATTCTACCCGGCCGCACACTAAGCTCACAGGATCTCCTTCCCATCTAGCCCACAGTCCGACTCGCCATGTGGTTTGGGTCAGCCTCATGTACCGCTGCCTCACCATGGCCCAGGCCTCGGCGCCTTTGACGCAGGCCGTGTCTTCCATAATGGAAGGCCACTGCTCCCCCGGAGCCTCTCTCGCAGCCCCAAGGCCTTCGGGCAGGGAGATGATGGCCACAAGGCTCGGCGACGCCATCACCCGCCAACTCGCTTGCAGTTGTAGAGCTTGGGAAGAAGGTCACCCATAGAACTGGCATTTCTCCGCAGGACGGCCTGTGAGCATACTCACAGACATAACTCGTTAGTCGACTTCCTCGCCAACTTTTTTTTCAAGTTCGCTTAAGCACTCACTAAAATGCCACGCCGGTTACCGATTCTCCTTAACAGTAGCTACTGGGCACTAACATCTTTTTAGCTCACCCAGCCGGTGTTGGCATCTTGAGATTATTTTCTCCCGCCTCACCTCGTAGCACGCTCTCGCCGCCTTTAACCGCGCAAGAGCTGTTGCTTGTCCGATCTACCACGACGCTTATTCAGTAATGTCATTGTCGATCTATACATGCACTTCATAACATACTTATCTTTAAAAGCGATGTTACCAGTAGGGGTCTTTGATTTCCGCCGCGCTTGTGCGGCCTCAAGTTGGTATTTGCACTCTGCTCCCGACAGTTGGGTATTTTTTGTAAGATCCTCAGACAATAAATGATCCTTAAATCAGCTTATTCTAACTATTTCAAGTCTCGGGGCTACCGTATATATAACCATCAAATTTTCACCCTTATGTCTTTCATATACTGCCCATGGCTCGCTAGACCATTTTGAGCAGCACGGAGGTGCGATCTCCGAATTGAAGGCACCCAATGCCTCTTGGGAGAAACGCGCCACGAAGAACAGTCCGCGACGCCTGTGATTCATGGCACTCTCCACCTCGGAATTGGTGGCAGATATCCCATCGGCATCCTCCGCCTGGAGGAGCGCCCGACGACGCCTGTTCGCCTCCGCTTCGACTGGCTTGAGCCTGCTGGTGGAGGCTCGATTGGCAACCTCTCCGGATATAGTCCGCGAGCGCTTTTTCCTCAAGAGAGCACGAGCGCTAGTATACCTTCCGGGAATAAAACCTGGGAATAAGGCGCATGCCATACCGTACCGCGGCTCAATCCGACCGCACTTCTTTTTCAGCCTATTGGGCCTTGCTGCCCCTTGTTGGGTAGCCACCGCAGGTTCGACTTCCGCCTCAAGGGCTCCTGCAAAACACCATTGATATACGTGGTCAAAGATAAGCACGGAGGGATCATTTCTAAGTATTGGGACTTCGGTCTCACCACTCCGTGAGGCTGAAATATTCCGGTAATCGGGCCGAATGGCAACCAAGGCATTCTCGATGCTCGCGGTAAAATACCCCAATGATCAGCTCCACAGATATGTCCGGATCCTCTGGGAGGTCAATCGAGGGACCGCTCCGATCCTCAGGTTGTGGAGGTGGGCTATTTATATCCTTTACGCCCGGCGCAATCCTCAAGGCCAAAGTCACAAGATAAGGTACTTAACTATGGGAATATGGAATGGAAGGGCATAAAGAAGTGTCCGCTACCCAGCTTGGAGGTTCAGACATAGAAAATCCGCCTCGTGGATTGACGCGAGGAAATCCTCCTCTCCCTTGTATAATGCGGACAAGGCCTTCACGTAACATCAACCGATCCCGCCCCTTACGGCCGCAGAAAGCGGTGGCATCATCCTCCCCATTGAAATCCCACATGGGTGGCCTATATAACCGCCGCTCGCACTTCGCGATGATGCATGTGGCCATGACCCCGATCATGGTCACCCGAATGAGCCAACAACCTTATTCGCCTATCAGTAAAGGACGCCCCTATCATTCTCCTCCGAGGGCTCCGTGGACGCCACCAGGCGCTTCTTCAAAGGAGCATTGCTGAACCCGAGGCCGATCCAACAGGGTCCGCAAGGGGACATCTTCTATATAAACCATTCAGTATTCTTCTACGACTTTCTTGGGGTTCCGGATAGATATCCGTCCCGATGCGCCATAGTTCGCCCTCCCACTTTGATATATCGAATTCTCCCGAATGGGGTACGAGGCAGAATAACCTCTTCCACGGCGTGAATGAGCCTCGACGCCATCAATGTAAACTTGCAAAGGCTGGGCTACGGGCAAGAATATGCAATATGGAGGCAAAGGAGGTTGTGCAGCCTGGAGGCCATAGAACTCCAGAGCCCCCAGAGAAACGATGAATTGGAACCGAGCCCTCCTATTAAGTAAGGACAAGGCATACCCGCCTCCTTTGAGGATTGGGGACGCCTCCGCTGCCCCACAAGAGGTGGCGCAGTCCGCTCAACCAGACCATGAAGGCTGGGGAAGAAACCCTTGGTTTGGAGCGCCACTAGCTCAACAGTGTGGGATTGAGCATCTCCCAATTCCCAGATGAGTACTGGCGAGAGGAGCCGATCGATCGTCCATGATGGAATGGGTTTCACGAGCGCGCCTCCGATGAAAGCTCAAGGGAAGGTGGTGTGATTCGGATCTAGATCCTCGCCTCTATATAGGCAGCTCATTTGCGCAGCTTAGGGGGTAAATGTAAAATACCTCGTCAGATTCATTCAACACGGAAGATGGCCATTTCAAGGGCCAAGGAGCGCGATATTTACAAGAAGCCGGACACTATTCAACAAGAACACATGATTTGGAGAAGAACCCGCTTTGCAACATCAAGACACCCACGACCGACTCGCTGCCATTGAAGCCCGGTTCGGGGCTACCAGGGAGTCCCCGATTAGGGGTGTCCGGATAGCCGACTATGACCTTTGGCCGACTCGGACTATGAAGATACAAGATTGAAGACTTCGGCCCCTGTCCCGGATGGGACTTTCCTTGGCGTGGAAGGTGTTTGGCGATACGGATATGTAGATCTCCTACCATTGTAACCAACTCAGGTAACCCTAACCCTATTCGGTGCCTATATAAACCGGAGGGTTTTAGTCCCGAGGACTAACAACAACCATACCATAGGCTAGCTTCTAGGTTTAGCCTCCGATCTCATGGTAGATCTACCTTGTACTACCCATATCATCAATATTAATCAAGCAGGAGTAGGGTTTTACTCCATCGAGAGGGCCCCAACTCGTAAAAACATCGTCCCTTGTCTCCTCGTTACCATCCGCCTAGACGCAGTCCTCGACCCCTACCCGAGATCCACGGTTTTGACACCGACATTTCACTCGGTCCTAAATAAATCCACTGGACTTATTGAGAGAGACGTAACGGAGTTTGATGAGAATAACGGCCCTAAGTGGAGCAAAGTGGCACTTGTGATGTAGGTGATGAAATTCCTCCACGTTACAAGAAGAATGGGTGTTGGTTTTATCCTACCCATTGAGGAACCCATCAGGTCAAGGAGAAGGACAATGCTCCACCTCAAGGGATCCATCACCAACCCAAGGCCCACACGCTGGAGAACAAAGTGAAGGCCCTCAACCTCATGAACAAGACCAAGGGCAAGATCATGCTCAAGAAGGTGGTGACACACCAAGTGATGCCCAAGGTCAAGTTCTTTCCCCGAGCAAGTTCTAGATCAAGAACAAGCTCAAGATGGCGCCAAGATGATCAAGGACCGCCTCCTCAACACCACCAAGGAGGAATTAGAGTCAGGTAGCCAAGATTGCATCCAAGCTCCCACCAAGGGCCATCTCATGAAGAATGTGCTTGAAGCATTCCAAAAGGGGGGCACTGTGAGACAATTGGCAAACTATTGTGAACATCATGTTTGTCTCTTGTGTTGAACCTCAAAAGGTATATGAAGCACTCAAGATCCGGATTGGCTTAATGCCATGTGAAGAACTCAACAACTGAAAGTACAACAAGGGTGGAGATTGTTAAGGCCAACGGGGAACCACAATGTCATTGGAACCAAGTGATATTCAAGAACAAGAAGATTCTCATGGACCATCATTCGCAACAAGGCAAGATTGGTGGCACAAGGCTACCCAAGTCGAGGGTATCGACTACTTGAAACCTTTGCTCCCTGTCTTCCTTTGAATCCATTCGCTCGCTGATTGCTTACGCTTCTCATCACAACTTTGCTTGCAGCAAATGGATGAAGAGTGCTTTTCTTAATGGTCCCATTAATGAGTTGGTTCACGCCAAACAACCCCCTGTGTTTGAGGATCCCTACTACCCGATCATGTGTATCAACTCGATAAGGAACTCTATGGCCTTAAACAAGCTCCCCACGTGTGGTATGACCACCTTACCGAAGTTGTTACAAGATCGGATTTGAAGTCGGCTTAATCGACCGTGACGCCTCGATTCAATCAGACACTAATCATACACGCAAACGCAGTACGATCAAGATCAGGTACTCACGGAAGATATCACAACACAACTCTAAAATAAAATAAGTCATACAAGCATCATAATAAGCCAGGGCCCGAGGGCTCGAATACAAGTGCTCGATCATAGACGAGCCGCCGGAAGCAACAATATCCGAACGTACATAAGTTAAACAAGTTTGCCTTAAGAAGGCTAGTACAAACTCGATACAGATCGAAGAGGCGCAGTTCTCGCCGGATCCTCCTAACTACTTGGTCGCCGCGGCTGCACGTAGTAGTAGGCACCTAAAGGTAGTAGTCGCCATCGACGTATGCCTGCCCTGGCTCCATCTGCCTGGCTGCGTGAATCCAGAGAAAGGGGAATAAGGCAACCGTGAGTACTCATCCAAAGTACTGCAAGCAAGGAGCTACACTACATATGCATGGATATATGTAAAGGGCCATATCGCTGGACTGAACCGCAGAATGCGTAATAAGAGGGGATAGCTAATCCGTCAAGACTACGCCTGCAGCCTCCGCCTTGCAGCATGTAGAAGTAGGAGAGTAAGTCCTCCAAATAGCATCGAGCAGCAATAATCCCACTCGCATCCCTCCTCAGAATCCGAGAGAGCGACCACCGGGTTGTATCTGCACTTGGAAGGGTGTGTTTTATTAAGCATCCGTTCTAGTTGTCATAAGGTCAAGGTACAACTCAAGTCGTCTGTTATCAAGATCACGGCTATTCGATAGATTAACTTGTAGGGTGCACCACATAACCCAACACGCTTGATCCCATTTGGCCGACACACTTTCTGGTCATGCCCGCGAAGATCAACACGCCACAGCCCGACCTAGGCACAACAGAGAGGCCAAGACGCCGGTTCAAACCTGCGGACAGGGTCCGCCCATCGCCATAGCACACCAAGACGCTATGACATGCGCCGAAGCGTAATCTAGCCCCTTAATACAAGAGCAGGCTTGCCCAATCCGCGCCACCCGCCAAGGCCACGAAGGCTTCGCCGATACCACGACGCCGATACCCATAACTACTCCCACAGATGGTTAGTGCAGATAGACTAAATGGCCGACTCGGATCAAATACCAAGATCTCTGTACATGTTATATCCGCGAACGACCAGGCCAGCCCACCTCTCCTAGGTGGTCTCAACTCGCCCTCGCCGCCTGCCACAGTAACAAATGGCCGGAACCCAGCCCACTTCTATCGGGATGGAGCCACCAATTTTCAGCCCCCATCTCCAACAGATCATGTAATGTAATAAAGCAGTAAAGTATATAGATATGCCCGTGATCACCTCCCAAAGTGATCACACCCAAAGAGTATTGCATGGAAGACGACAAGAGTGTAGGGTCACCGATGGAACACTAGCATCCTATACTAAGTGCAGGGATAGGTAAAGGTAACAACAGAGTAGCAAGGACAGGCTATGCAGAAGATAGGATTTAATCGAAGCAAGAATATGCTACACTACTCTAATGCAAGATAGAGAAGAGTAGGCTATATCCGTGATCAGAAGGGGGCTTGCTGGTTGCCTGGCAAGAGAGAGGGTCACAACTCGTAGTCGAACCGGGCAGCAGCAGCTCGGGTCTCTGTGTTCAGTGGAAGGAGGGTAAGAAACAATGAATATTAAGCAAACAGATGCATGACAAAGCAAAGCGTGATGCTAGGTGCCTTTAACGCAGAGTAGGTGAGGTGATACCGGAAGGGGAAACATCCGAAAGTATCCCTGTTTCGCTTTTTGCAAGAGGATTTTAGGGGGAAAGAGCAGTTTGATATGTTAGGTGTGTGTGGCGATTAACCGGTCGCGATCCGGATCCGCCTCGTTGTTCGAGTAACTTTCTATGTATAAATTATTTTCATCCAAGCTACGGATTATTTTATATTAATTTTAAAAGATTTAAATTATTTTTAGGATTATTTAATTATTTTAAACAACATTATCTGTAATAGTGTTTATCGCATCATGTCAAAGATGATGTCGTGCAGTCAACTGAGGTGTTGACCGTCAATGTGGGTCCCATTCGCCATACATCAAGTTAATTAACAATGAGTTAATTAGGTTAATTAGTCATTAGGTTAATTAATCATAATTAGTTAATTTAATCAGAGTTAATTAAGTTAATTAATTATTTATTTATTTATTTTTATTATTAATTATTTATTATATATATATTTTTTATTCTCTTTTTTGATAGAAAAGGGAGGGGCTTGGTTTCACGCAAGGCCTATCCGCCACCGGAGCGGTGGTTAACGGAGCGGCGCCTGTGCTTGAGGGGACGCACCAGCCGGGGCGAGGCCATCGGCGACGCAGGGAGCCACGGGCCGCGGGCGAGGTCGGGACGGGAGCGACTAGGTCGAGGCGGAGAGGGGCTCGCGAATCGCCAGGGCGCGAGGTGGGCAAGGGCACCACGCGCGAGGCACTGGGCCTGGGCCGCGTGCGAGGTCGCCGGGCGCGGGCGCCGCTGGGGAACGGGCCAGCGGGCTAGGCAACCCAAGACGGAGGGCCAGCGGTTCGCGGGGCGGTCAGGGCGCGAGCATCGCGCGCGGTGAGGCAGACGGACGCAGCCGGCGCGGCCAATCAGGCGAGATCAAGGGGTCATGATGGACAGCGCGAGCGCATGAGGGAGAGGGAGGGAGCGAGGCGGCTCATGGGCCGAGGAATGGCAAGGCTCGACGGAGGTCGGGAGGTCCGCGATGGCGAGGCGCGACGTGGCCCGAGGAAGAAGTCGAATGGCGGCGCTGCTGGGGCATCTCCGGCACGGGTCGCGGGTCGGCGAGGCGGGAGCACCGCCGAGGAGAGGGACGGGAAAGTGAGGACGAGGACGAGGGCCGGCGAGGCGGCTCCGGCTGGCCGCTGTTGGCGCCGTGTCGGGCGATCCCGATCCAGATCTGGGGATCGGGGAAGTGGGTGGTGGTGGATTAGGTTTGGTCGGGTGGGGATAAGGGGACTGCGGGCTGGCTCATGGACTGCTTCACTGGGCCGAGGCCCGATGGGGGGGTTGTTCTTTCTATTTTTTTTGTTCTAGTCTTTCCCTTTTTCTTATTTTCTTTCTTTTCTCGTGTTAATATTTCAAATAGCTTAGTTTTATAAAATACATTAGTTGTACTTTAAATTAGTATTAACAAATATGCCACCACCACAATTAACTTGGCACCTAAAATAAAATAGTTTGTAAGTGTTTAATATTCTAAAAGCTTTTAAATAATTGGTTTTACACTGGTTTGTTCATTTCAGAATTTTAAACACTTTATAAAAGTGGGATTTCCACCAACATTTAGTAAGGACTATTTGCAAGAAACCAAACATTTTAGCTCCAATATTTAAAAACTTTTGTTGTTTGCCATAATTTGAATTTTGAATTTGAATTGGTTTATGAACTAACGCGATTATCAACAATAAGGGAGGTGACGGGCATCATTAGCAGGAATTATCGAGCTTGATTATCCCAAGGCCACAATTCTCCTCCACTACAAGAAATCTCGCCCGAGATTTAAGACGGGAGTAAGGGGACGGATTTGGTTACAAAATTCTAACGAGTCTTCTCGTGTTGGTTGTTCTTCCCAAGTAGTTGATCCTCTTCGATGTCTTTATTTCCCGTCAGTCATGATGATGAAGTCGACATCCTTTCTTCGAACTCCACCGTATTTTACGCAAAATGATAAGGGTAACTGAAGAACGAACTCAAGACGGTTGCTTATCCGTAGATAACATTAGGGGTATGGTAAGTAACTCTCTAATTGAAACTTAAGAAATTATCAAGAGAAAAGTAAGATGGTGCAAAGTAGAAGTTTCAAGCTCATAGGCAATCGCCATTGCCTCGATATGAAATGTGAAAGGGGTTCTAGCAACGGAATAAGTATTGTGTCTGAGCACTGCATAGATCACTAGGCAGGGGCCCATGAACTACAATGTAAGTCAAGCTCTATGAATAACTTTGGCAACAGGGTGAGAGCCAGGTTTCGATCTTGTGGAACTGTGGGTTATTCACCATATGGGTTAAAAATTTGGGAGGGCGGTAACGCTTGCACGATCATGCAAGCAAGGCATGTCGAGGATAGTATGTCAGCTTATGTCGGCAACAATGTCGGTACCAAGGGCGCAGGGACGAAGAGAACCATTTTCCTGCTCATTGAACGAGGCGGACCAATAGGCAAAGTTCTCATCCATCGGTGGTTACCGAATGTCATCAACAATAGAAACAAGTCTTAACTACACATACAGCTCAGGTTTGTACACCAAGGTGTTTTATATAAGTAGAAGATTACTACTGCTTATATAATATATATCACAAGAAGGGTTAACAAACCAATGGAAAGGAAAGGTGATTACAAAGTTAAATGTATAATGAAAGAAAAATGTTTAAACATATTTCTGTGGATGTATCCTTCCTGGACAAACAGAGTATGCCCATGTGATGATATAATGTAGAAACCCTTTAGGAAAGGGGAGAGATTTTATGATATTATCCCGACAACGTGTTTGATAATTGAGAAAGAAATATTTAGCATTGGGCTTCAAATGCTCTTATTGAAAATCGGAGTACCAAGGCATATGCTTCGAGATAGCATTGACATGGTCTTCAAGCTAAGGTCGGACTTTGATACATAAAGGATCCATCAGATAACTTATTAAACAAGGTATTTAAGTTCTCATGGAAAAATTGGTTAACCTTGTTAAAAAGAAACTATAATAATAGGCTCCTTCGCCGTGTAAAAGTAGGCATGACATCACCTTACCGAGTCATATAAAGACCGATGTTATAACTCTTGAATATGTTCCAACCATCATATCTGACCGAGGTTCAGATCCGATTGGTGTCGGATACTCCGACTTAGTATGCCCGAGAAGGAAAGGTGCAACACAATTGATTTAGATGACAATGTAAGATTCTGGAATTGAACAAAGGGAGCGAAGTTCAAACAAGAGTTCATCATTAATTCGAGGAGAGGTGAGGAGGTGCTGATTGACTCAATGACAATTCATTGAGATTTTCAAAGATGGATCTCCACAATTATGTGAACAAGGAGATAACATTTAATGATCAATGATATAATGATGTATGCTCGAGGGAAACATATACAATTAATCACCGTTGAAAGGTGCACCCAAATATGGGCTGGGTTGTACCACCAATATCAGAATGGTGATTCAACAATCAATAGTCTAAGAATGAACGATCGACCATTAACTTCAAAGCAATAGGGTTGCTAGAAGTGCAGAATCCAAACACATCGCTCACTTTGGTACCACGGTTGGAATCAACACAAGGACCAAGAAAGAATGGTGATGGTGAGAAGTATCACTATACCAAGAATCTTAAGGTGGTGAAATTCCACGCATTCTTGACATAAAAGGTGGTAATACTCCAAGGTAAAGAAGAACAATGCTGGGTAGCAAGGAACTCAAGTATAGCAACACAAAACACTAACAAGTTTGTGTTGAGGAAGGTAATAAGGGTCATGATAACACAACTCATCGAGGGCAAGGATGGTATTTTCATGAATCTGTTGATATCCCGGAAGAGCACATAAGGTTGATGATGATCACGACACATTTGTCGAGAGATTTCATGAAGATGTAATCAATCAGCGCATTTACATCAAGTCAAAGGAATGATGAAGCAAGAGCTTATTAGAATCACAGCATTTACACAAACTCGAACTCAAGCTTGTTGTTTAGGTGAAAGGGTATGACGAGGAAAATCGACGAAGCTTAGCTATCGCAAATTGGTGCCCGAGAATAAGGACCAGGTAGCATAGTTAGAATCATCACGACAATGATATAGTCAAATAGGCTAGAATGGCGGATCGGGTACAAACTCGCACTTATAGAAGCCATCAAGAGTTGTTGAACCGAAAAGTGGACTCCTCGGTTCAGTTATCGGTGTCTTTGAGTGATTAACAAATCCGTGAGTCCATGAAAAATTGTAATCAGGTGAATGTAGTACTTGATGAAGAACTCATAGGAAGTTATGTGTTCCAAGATAATCTCAGATACTGTGGGTATTACTCACGCTGCATCAAAGTAGAGGTTGTACCGGGTATTGATCCACATAAGACAAGTGCTTAACTTGCATCAAAAATGGTATTTAAAGGAGAACATGGTCGGAACGACGATTGTAAAGGTGTCATCGTGATATAAGATGAACTTATATCAAGGGAATAATTAATTTTAAAAGAAGCTTCATGAGAAGATGTACATTGTGTCCATGGGCATGAACATAAAGTTCAAGGCCCACTTCCACTTCTCCAATGCATAACCTTTCATCCACTTCTTCGCTCAGCTTGTTGTATTGTTGAAATTTTATCCGCAAAATACCGTAAGAGTATGACTCGTGGGAACTTCCGAGTTCACAAATATTAGGAAGGCATAGGTTTAATCCATCGGGCATCATGGAAACATATACCCCAAGCTTCAATAGTAGATACCACCAGCTCAAAGTAGAGCAAGGTTGAGCAAGTAGATGATATAATTTACCAAAGGCATTACGATCCAAGGGAAGTCTCTGGGTTATTGAATATGGAGGACGATGTCGATAAAAATCCATTAAAGGATCCGCTGTCCATAACAGAGCTGATGTGAGCATCGCACACAACCGAGGAAGTAACAAAAAGGCATTGATTATGGAAACAACTAACTAATCCTGAGCTCAAATGCAAAGGAATTATGATTAAATCAAGGGATCGTAAATAATGCTCTGATTAGGGATGGATAAGTTGAATAGCCTAGGGTACAATCGATGGCATTTGATTAGTCGAGATCCAGCCATGTTCAAATGACGCTCGAGCCTGAAGGATGAATTCTAGGATCTGATTGAGGATCGCGATATTCGCAACTTATTGAATCAATGGACTCAAAATGATAGTGACAAAGGATGCCAATAAGATTACTTATGGATTAACCATAATGCAGCAAGCAAGAATTCCAAGGGCAATAAGCTGTTGAGATTCTCTAAGATCGAATAGTATTTCAAGACCTTTCTGAAATACATGAATCAACTGGGATGAGCGGATACCGAGAAGTGTGGGGAAATTATCCGTAGGGGTATTCTAAGGGCAAGAACTACAAGGCGGTAAGCTCAAAGGATTCTCGAATAACGTAAGACCAGTTCGAGGCATCCCGTAATAACAAGATCAATGGGGTTGAACGAAGACCGGGCAAGTGTATGCGGTTATCCCTAAGGATATACAGTAGGGAATGCAAAAGCAATGACACAAGGTCTTGAGAGAACACTATAATGTATCTTCGAATCTTCCGATGCAGCAAAGTATCATCTGTACTAAGGGGCTCTCCGGGAGGAAGTGGTCATTTAGATCCTAATGTTGAGTTAGTAAAACCATTTAGACCCAATAGAAGAGATGTCAGAGTCCCAGAGTATAGGTCGAGGAATAAAAGATCCTATCACCACCCATGGCGACGCAGCCCGTAAGACACACAGCCATGTTAGTAAAAGTTTTGCAACGCTAGACTCGACTTCGCCAAGGAGTGGAAGGATTCACAGCAATGGGCTCGATATTAACTTCAGATTTCCGATCTAATCAGACACTAATCATACACGCAAACGCTACTTATCAAGATCGTGGACTCACGGAAGATATCACAACACAACTCTAAAAAATAAAATAAGTCATACAAGCATCATAATACAAGCCTGGGCCCCGAGGGCTCGAATACAAGTGCTCGATCATAGACGAAAGAAGTGGAAGCAACAATATCTGAGTACGACATAAGTTAAACAAGTTCATTTTAAGAAGGCTAGCACAAACTGGGATACAGATCGAAGAGGCGCAGCCTCCCGCCTGGGATCCTCCTAACTACTCCCCGGTCGCCGCCGGGCTGCACGTAGTAGTAGGCACCTCCAGCGGTAGTAGTCGCCATCGACGGCATGCCCCGCCTCTGGCTCCATCGTCTGCTGCAGCAATCGGTAGAGAAAGGGGGAACAAGCAAACCGTGAGCCACCAACTTGAAGGGTGTGTTTATTAAGTATCCTGCCTAGTTGGTCATAAGGTCAAGGTAACCCAGTCGCCCTGTTATCAAGATCACGCTATTCAATAGATTACACCGCAGGGTGCACCACATAACCCAACACGCTTGATCCCATTTGGCCGACACACTTTCCTCGGCATGCCCGCCGCGAAGATCAACACGCCGCAGCCCCACCTAGTAGCAACAGAGAGGCCAACACTGCTGCTAAACCTAAGCCCATTGGGTCTGGGCCCATCGCCATAGCACACCTGCACGCTAAGGTGACGCGTCGAAAGCAGAACTAGCCCCTAATACAAGAGCAGGCTTATGCCCAATCCGCGACGCCACTCGGCCGCTGGCGCCATCAAGGCTTCAGCCGATACCACGATCACGGGATACCCATAACTACTCCCGGCCGAGATGGTTAGTGCGATAGACCAAATGGCCGACTCGATCAAATACCAAGATCTCAAGTAGCTGCAGCAGTATCCGCTAACGCCGACCAGGCCAGCCACCTCTTCCCAGGTGGTCTCAACCTTCCCTGCGCTCCGCCACAGTAATCCAAATAGCCGGAACCTGTGCTCACTCTCACCGGGATGGAGCCACCTGTCTTTCAGCCCCATCTCCTAACAGTATCAATGTAATGTAATGGTGTAGTATATAGAGATGCCCGTGATCACCTCCCTCAAGTGATCACAGCCTAGTATTGCATGGCAGATGGACAAGAGTGTAGGGTCACTGGCGGAACACTAGCATCCTATACTAAGCAGAGGATAGTAACATCATTAGAAAAAGGGCTATAGATGGAATGACACTAATGGCACACCGGAAATATGCGGAAAACACGACATTATATACTAATGGCGCACCACCATCCGGCGCCCCATTAGAGTTCAAACACAATGGCGCACTCATGCTTTGGGTGCTCCATTAGTATCAAATTTTTTTTTAAACTAGTGCGCTTGAAACTAAATATACTAATGGCGATCCTGGCTCAAGTGCGCCCATTAGTAGTAGGGATTACTAATGGCGCACCAGGGTGTGGGTGCGCCATTAGTATATAAACTTTTTTGAACTAGTGCTACTTGTTCAAATATACTAATGGCGATCTGCCCAAAGCGCCATTAGTGAAGTTGTATTACTAATGGCGCACTGCAGGGGTGCGCCTATTAGTATAGAAACTTTTTTTTGAACTAGTGCGCTTGTTCATGATACTAATGGCGATTTTGCTTAGGTGCGCCTATTAGTAGTAATTCATTAATGCTGCACTCAAGGCAAGAGGCACCATTAGTAAGTGGGCAGCAACAAGATATTGGGACAGCCCTACCCACACACTCACTTTCTCCCCACTTCATTCTCCACCTCCTCCTTGTCTCGGTGCCTCCTCTTTTCACCTCATTTCACCATAGATTCATTCAAATTAAGTGGTTAAATTACCTTGTTTTAATAGGTATAAGGGGGAAGCTATATTAGGTTGTTCTCCTTACAACAATGTGCACATGCACTTTTTACGCCTAGCTAGATCTATGTATGTTCGTGGTGTTCCATATGTTTGTGGTGTTTGCATGTGTTTGTGTTTGAGGTGTACCGCATTTGAAATGCGATAGTTACAATATTTTGCCGAATGTTGATCATTTCGCTTCAAGCAGAATTTTGGCATTAGCATCCTTTTGGTCCTATTTTTAGGAAAGTCATGCCAAATTTTTTTTCTGGTCTCTAAAATATCGCTTTGCTCTACTCCGCAGCGCATTATGGTCCGCACGATGACCGAAGGCATCGCGGAATAGGTTTTTGAGGTCCGCCAACAGATGTCAAAGAACGAGACGGAGATAAGATGTCCGGGCGAAGATGCAAGCTGAAGAGCTCATTATGACCCGGATTCGGAAGGTGCGGGACCACCCGCTGTTGCGTGGTTTCATGGATGGCTATCGTGGCAAGGTGATGAAGATGATCACGGTCGCCCATGCGGGCCGGCAAGAAATGAGGAAGGGCAGCAAGACAACCACCGCGCTCTGGGCAAGCGAGAAGACGTAAGAACTCTGTGAGATGATCACGATGGATGCTGTACACAGCCATCATGTAGAAGATGCAGGATATGATGATGAGGAAGATGCCGAGCCAAAGCGACGGGCATGATCATGAAGATGATGATGCCATGGAGGCATTTATCGGACCATCGGCGGCTGGGTGCGGACTCATATTCAAGAGCTGCTTTCAAGCGCATTTGATAACGCAAGAGCTGCCGCCCGAGAGAAAGCCAAGATGGATCAACTGAGTTAGACGCCGTTACTCCATTGTATGAAGGATGCGGCCTTGAGGATACCAACAACAAAGTAACGCCATGGCCTCCGAGATGAAGGTAAAACACAAAATGACCGACGATGCTTCGACGAGAATGATGTCATTCTCGCACAACGCTTCCTGGGGAACAAGTGCCCACCAGTTTGGAGGAGGCAAGAAAATCGTGTGTCCTCTCGGATTTACCGCACGTGAAATACCATGTGCATGAACATTGCATCATTTATCTGGACGAAAGCACGAGTCTACCATATGTCCGGTAAAGGCCACCGATACAAGAAGAGGAAGAAAGCTCCTCAAAAGTGGTGTGGTATTTCCGATCACTCGTTCGCAGCGCTTATTTCGGACCCTAGCAAAGCTCGCTGGCACGCGGATAGGGAGAAGAAGCGAAGATGACGCAATGATCCGGAGATAGATAAAAAGAACAAGATGCCGAATCACCCTAAGGATGCGGAAAGTGGCAAGCGTTGAACTTCAAGACTCGGAATTTGGGAACGATCCAAGAACATCGTGGCTGGGCGCGAGCAATCGGATGGAGTCAATCCGCAGCCGCAGGCACACATACACCGCCCGTGTTTGTGTGGGATGTCCGGTTGTGCATGAAGAGGAAGTACACCTACGAGTATGCTAATTAGGGTCGAACAACCAGGAACGACATCAATCTGAGATCCGGGCTGCTGAAAGAGGAGCTTGACACGCCTGGAAAACGCCAGCCAATACGTGGGACGCCGCAGAAAGAATATTTCCTCATGAGAGCCGTGACGTCACGACGCAAACGTATCATCTCGGTTACGATATATCGCGGTAGTCCACGGATTTTCTGGATGCGTAAGGCATGGATGATACAACGACGCCAGCCTAGATAGAGATCCCGGTCTTCGAAACTCGGTTCATGGGACATCGAAGGTGGCTTTGACGATGACCCGTGGAGGAAACGCAAGGATCTGTTCGATGGTGAAACCGAACCCGAAAAACGCCCGTGGCACGAGGAGCGGCGAGGAAATAGACAAGCTGTTGGAAAATTGGAAAGACTCGCCCACCGCCGAAAGAAGCAAAGGCGCCAGAGCTGAAAGAAGTTAAAGGCGCCAGAGTCACATTGAAGGTATGGAAAACGAGGTCTGCTTTTCTCGACTTGCCGCATCGAAGATCCACCGTAGCCTCACAGCCTTGATGTCATGTATATCACGAAGAACGTAAAGAGAGTCTGCTGGTACCCGCTCAATATGCCGTAGAGGACCAAAGATAACAAAGCAAGCGTGCATTTGAAATCAATGGGCATCAGCAGAGCTTCACTATATATGATGATGATGATGATGATGATGATGATGATGAATTTATCTGCCTCAGATGTTTTTCTTCACAGTCCCGACATGCACTTTAGGGCACGCCCCTGTGAAAGGAACCCCTAATGGAACTATTCTCCTCGAAGATGTTTTTACTAACCATGTAATATAACATAACTAGTTGGGCACTTGTTCGATAAAGCACCAATGATCCTTACGCCTGGTCTCCACGCATGCCCCGCGTTTTCATATAACCGTAGGGTATTCGGACACACCTGCACTATTGGGTCCCGAGGTTGAAGCGAAAAGGTCCGCTAAGACAAACGATCTACAATTCGCTAGAAGGCATTTTACATGTCACCTTAAA
Organism: Aegilops longissima; assembly: GCA_021605205.1. Lineage (NCBI taxonomy): Eukaryota > Viridiplantae > Streptophyta > Magnoliopsida > Poales > Poaceae > Aegilops > Aegilops longissima. Next base: position 55,380,650 of record CM038682.1, read on the forward strand.
TTACATAGTCAATTTGACTGATTGTATTTCTTCAATGCCATCTAACAGGCTGTCTAGTTTACATATTCTGCTGAATACTTATGCCAATTCTACCCGGCCGCACACTAAGCTCACAGGATCTCCTTCCCATCTAGCCCACAGTCCGACTCGCCATGTGGTTTGGGTCAGCCTCATGTACCGCTGCCTCACCATGGCCCAGGCCTCGGCGCCTTTGACGCAGGCCGTGTCTTCCATAATGGAAGGCCACTGCTCCCCCGGAGCCTCTCTCGCAGCCCCAAGGCCTTCGGGCAGGGAGATGATGGCCACAAGGCTCGGCGACGCCATCACCCGCCAACTCGCTTGCAGTTGTAGAGCTTGGGAAGAAGGTCACCCATAGAACTGGCATTTCTCCGCAGGACGGCCTGTGAGCATACTCACAGACATAACTCGTTAGTCGACTTCCTCGCCAACTTTTTTTTCAAGTTCGCTTAAGCACTCACTAAAATGCCACGCCGGTTACCGATTCTCCTTAACAGTAGCTACTGGGCACTAACATCTTTTTAGCTCACCCAGCCGGTGTTGGCATCTTGAGATTATTTTCTCCCGCCTCACCTCGTAGCACGCTCTCGCCGCCTTTAACCGCGCAAGAGCTGTTGCTTGTCCGATCTACCACGACGCTTATTCAGTAATGTCATTGTCGATCTATACATGCACTTCATAACATACTTATCTTTAAAAGCGATGTTACCAGTAGGGGTCTTTGATTTCCGCCGCGCTTGTGCGGCCTCAAGTTGGTATTTGCACTCTGCTCCCGACAGTTGGGTATTTTTTGTAAGATCCTCAGACAATAAATGATCCTTAAATCAGCTTATTCTAACTATTTCAAGTCTCGGGGCTACCGTATATATAACCATCAAATTTTCACCCTTATGTCTTTCATATACTGCCCATGGCTCGCTAGACCATTTTGAGCAGCACGGAGGTGCGATCTCCGAATTGAAGGCACCCAATGCCTCTTGGGAGAAACGCGCCACGAAGAACAGTCCGCGACGCCTGTGATTCATGGCACTCTCCACCTCGGAATTGGTGGCAGATATCCCATCGGCATCCTCCGCCTGGAGGAGCGCCCGACGACGCCTGTTCGCCTCCGCTTCGACTGGCTTGAGCCTGCTGGTGGAGGCTCGATTGGCAACCTCTCCGGATATAGTCCGCGAGCGCTTTTTCCTCAAGAGAGCACGAGCGCTAGTATACCTTCCGGGAATAAAACCTGGGAATAAGGCGCATGCCATACCGTACCGCGGCTCAATCCGACCGCACTTCTTTTTCAGCCTATTGGGCCTTGCTGCCCCTTGTTGGGTAGCCACCGCAGGTTCGACTTCCGCCTCAAGGGCTCCTGCAAAACACCATTGATATACGTGGTCAAAGATAAGCACGGAGGGATCATTTCTAAGTATTGGGACTTCGGTCTCACCACTCCGTGAGGCTGAAATATTCCGGTAATCGGGCCGAATGGCAACCAAGGCATTCTCGATGCTCGCGGTAAAATACCCCAATGATCAGCTCCACAGATATGTCCGGATCCTCTGGGAGGTCAATCGAGGGACCGCTCCGATCCTCAGGTTGTGGAGGTGGGCTATTTATATCCTTTACGCCCGGCGCAATCCTCAAGGCCAAAGTCACAAGATAAGGTACTTAACTATGGGAATATGGAATGGAAGGGCATAAAGAAGTGTCCGCTACCCAGCTTGGAGGTTCAGACATAGAAAATCCGCCTCGTGGATTGACGCGAGGAAATCCTCCTCTCCCTTGTATAATGCGGACAAGGCCTTCACGTAACATCAACCGATCCCGCCCCTTACGGCCGCAGAAAGCGGTGGCATCATCCTCCCCATTGAAATCCCACATGGGTGGCCTATATAACCGCCGCTCGCACTTCGCGATGATGCATGTGGCCATGACCCCGATCATGGTCACCCGAATGAGCCAACAACCTTATTCGCCTATCAGTAAAGGACGCCCCTATCATTCTCCTCCGAGGGCTCCGTGGACGCCACCAGGCGCTTCTTCAAAGGAGCATTGCTGAACCCGAGGCCGATCCAACAGGGTCCGCAAGGGGACATCTTCTATATAAACCATTCAGTATTCTTCTACGACTTTCTTGGGGTTCCGGATAGATATCCGTCCCGATGCGCCATAGTTCGCCCTCCCACTTTGATATATCGAATTCTCCCGAATGGGGTACGAGGCAGAATAACCTCTTCCACGGCGTGAATGAGCCTCGACGCCATCAATGTAAACTTGCAAAGGCTGGGCTACGGGCAAGAATATGCAATATGGAGGCAAAGGAGGTTGTGCAGCCTGGAGGCCATAGAACTCCAGAGCCCCCAGAGAAACGATGAATTGGAACCGAGCCCTCCTATTAAGTAAGGACAAGGCATACCCGCCTCCTTTGAGGATTGGGGACGCCTCCGCTGCCCCACAAGAGGTGGCGCAGTCCGCTCAACCAGACCATGAAGGCTGGGGAAGAAACCCTTGGTTTGGAGCGCCACTAGCTCAACAGTGTGGGATTGAGCATCTCCCAATTCCCAGATGAGTACTGGCGAGAGGAGCCGATCGATCGTCCATGATGGAATGGGTTTCACGAGCGCGCCTCCGATGAAAGCTCAAGGGAAGGTGGTGTGATTCGGATCTAGATCCTCGCCTCTATATAGGCAGCTCATTTGCGCAGCTTAGGGGGTAAATGTAAAATACCTCGTCAGATTCATTCAACACGGAAGATGGCCATTTCAAGGGCCAAGGAGCGCGATATTTACAAGAAGCCGGACACTATTCAACAAGAACACATGATTTGGAGAAGAACCCGCTTTGCAACATCAAGACACCCACGACCGACTCGCTGCCATTGAAGCCCGGTTCGGGGCTACCAGGGAGTCCCCGATTAGGGGTGTCCGGATAGCCGACTATGACCTTTGGCCGACTCGGACTATGAAGATACAAGATTGAAGACTTCGGCCCCTGTCCCGGATGGGACTTTCCTTGGCGTGGAAGGTGTTTGGCGATACGGATATGTAGATCTCCTACCATTGTAACCAACTCAGGTAACCCTAACCCTATTCGGTGCCTATATAAACCGGAGGGTTTTAGTCCCGAGGACTAACAACAACCATACCATAGGCTAGCTTCTAGGTTTAGCCTCCGATCTCATGGTAGATCTACCTTGTACTACCCATATCATCAATATTAATCAAGCAGGAGTAGGGTTTTACTCCATCGAGAGGGCCCCAACTCGTAAAAACATCGTCCCTTGTCTCCTCGTTACCATCCGCCTAGACGCAGTCCTCGACCCCTACCCGAGATCCACGGTTTTGACACCGACATTTCACTCGGTCCTAAATAAATCCACTGGACTTATTGAGAGAGACGTAACGGAGTTTGATGAGAATAACGGCCCTAAGTGGAGCAAAGTGGCACTTGTGATGTAGGTGATGAAATTCCTCCACGTTACAAGAAGAATGGGTGTTGGTTTTATCCTACCCATTGAGGAACCCATCAGGTCAAGGAGAAGGACAATGCTCCACCTCAAGGGATCCATCACCAACCCAAGGCCCACACGCTGGAGAACAAAGTGAAGGCCCTCAACCTCATGAACAAGACCAAGGGCAAGATCATGCTCAAGAAGGTGGTGACACACCAAGTGATGCCCAAGGTCAAGTTCTTTCCCCGAGCAAGTTCTAGATCAAGAACAAGCTCAAGATGGCGCCAAGATGATCAAGGACCGCCTCCTCAACACCACCAAGGAGGAATTAGAGTCAGGTAGCCAAGATTGCATCCAAGCTCCCACCAAGGGCCATCTCATGAAGAATGTGCTTGAAGCATTCCAAAAGGGGGGCACTGTGAGACAATTGGCAAACTATTGTGAACATCATGTTTGTCTCTTGTGTTGAACCTCAAAAGGTATATGAAGCACTCAAGATCCGGATTGGCTTAATGCCATGTGAAGAACTCAACAACTGAAAGTACAACAAGGGTGGAGATTGTTAAGGCCAACGGGGAACCACAATGTCATTGGAACCAAGTGATATTCAAGAACAAGAAGATTCTCATGGACCATCATTCGCAACAAGGCAAGATTGGTGGCACAAGGCTACCCAAGTCGAGGGTATCGACTACTTGAAACCTTTGCTCCCTGTCTTCCTTTGAATCCATTCGCTCGCTGATTGCTTACGCTTCTCATCACAACTTTGCTTGCAGCAAATGGATGAAGAGTGCTTTTCTTAATGGTCCCATTAATGAGTTGGTTCACGCCAAACAACCCCCTGTGTTTGAGGATCCCTACTACCCGATCATGTGTATCAACTCGATAAGGAACTCTATGGCCTTAAACAAGCTCCCCACGTGTGGTATGACCACCTTACCGAAGTTGTTACAAGATCGGATTTGAAGTCGGCTTAATCGACCGTGACGCCTCGATTCAATCAGACACTAATCATACACGCAAACGCAGTACGATCAAGATCAGGTACTCACGGAAGATATCACAACACAACTCTAAAATAAAATAAGTCATACAAGCATCATAATAAGCCAGGGCCCGAGGGCTCGAATACAAGTGCTCGATCATAGACGAGCCGCCGGAAGCAACAATATCCGAACGTACATAAGTTAAACAAGTTTGCCTTAAGAAGGCTAGTACAAACTCGATACAGATCGAAGAGGCGCAGTTCTCGCCGGATCCTCCTAACTACTTGGTCGCCGCGGCTGCACGTAGTAGTAGGCACCTAAAGGTAGTAGTCGCCATCGACGTATGCCTGCCCTGGCTCCATCTGCCTGGCTGCGTGAATCCAGAGAAAGGGGAATAAGGCAACCGTGAGTACTCATCCAAAGTACTGCAAGCAAGGAGCTACACTACATATGCATGGATATATGTAAAGGGCCATATCGCTGGACTGAACCGCAGAATGCGTAATAAGAGGGGATAGCTAATCCGTCAAGACTACGCCTGCAGCCTCCGCCTTGCAGCATGTAGAAGTAGGAGAGTAAGTCCTCCAAATAGCATCGAGCAGCAATAATCCCACTCGCATCCCTCCTCAGAATCCGAGAGAGCGACCACCGGGTTGTATCTGCACTTGGAAGGGTGTGTTTTATTAAGCATCCGTTCTAGTTGTCATAAGGTCAAGGTACAACTCAAGTCGTCTGTTATCAAGATCACGGCTATTCGATAGATTAACTTGTAGGGTGCACCACATAACCCAACACGCTTGATCCCATTTGGCCGACACACTTTCTGGTCATGCCCGCGAAGATCAACACGCCACAGCCCGACCTAGGCACAACAGAGAGGCCAAGACGCCGGTTCAAACCTGCGGACAGGGTCCGCCCATCGCCATAGCACACCAAGACGCTATGACATGCGCCGAAGCGTAATCTAGCCCCTTAATACAAGAGCAGGCTTGCCCAATCCGCGCCACCCGCCAAGGCCACGAAGGCTTCGCCGATACCACGACGCCGATACCCATAACTACTCCCACAGATGGTTAGTGCAGATAGACTAAATGGCCGACTCGGATCAAATACCAAGATCTCTGTACATGTTATATCCGCGAACGACCAGGCCAGCCCACCTCTCCTAGGTGGTCTCAACTCGCCCTCGCCGCCTGCCACAGTAACAAATGGCCGGAACCCAGCCCACTTCTATCGGGATGGAGCCACCAATTTTCAGCCCCCATCTCCAACAGATCATGTAATGTAATAAAGCAGTAAAGTATATAGATATGCCCGTGATCACCTCCCAAAGTGATCACACCCAAAGAGTATTGCATGGAAGACGACAAGAGTGTAGGGTCACCGATGGAACACTAGCATCCTATACTAAGTGCAGGGATAGGTAAAGGTAACAACAGAGTAGCAAGGACAGGCTATGCAGAAGATAGGATTTAATCGAAGCAAGAATATGCTACACTACTCTAATGCAAGATAGAGAAGAGTAGGCTATATCCGTGATCAGAAGGGGGCTTGCTGGTTGCCTGGCAAGAGAGAGGGTCACAACTCGTAGTCGAACCGGGCAGCAGCAGCTCGGGTCTCTGTGTTCAGTGGAAGGAGGGTAAGAAACAATGAATATTAAGCAAACAGATGCATGACAAAGCAAAGCGTGATGCTAGGTGCCTTTAACGCAGAGTAGGTGAGGTGATACCGGAAGGGGAAACATCCGAAAGTATCCCTGTTTCGCTTTTTGCAAGAGGATTTTAGGGGGAAAGAGCAGTTTGATATGTTAGGTGTGTGTGGCGATTAACCGGTCGCGATCCGGATCCGCCTCGTTGTTCGAGTAACTTTCTATGTATAAATTATTTTCATCCAAGCTACGGATTATTTTATATTAATTTTAAAAGATTTAAATTATTTTTAGGATTATTTAATTATTTTAAACAACATTATCTGTAATAGTGTTTATCGCATCATGTCAAAGATGATGTCGTGCAGTCAACTGAGGTGTTGACCGTCAATGTGGGTCCCATTCGCCATACATCAAGTTAATTAACAATGAGTTAATTAGGTTAATTAGTCATTAGGTTAATTAATCATAATTAGTTAATTTAATCAGAGTTAATTAAGTTAATTAATTATTTATTTATTTATTTTTATTATTAATTATTTATTATATATATATTTTTTATTCTCTTTTTTGATAGAAAAGGGAGGGGCTTGGTTTCACGCAAGGCCTATCCGCCACCGGAGCGGTGGTTAACGGAGCGGCGCCTGTGCTTGAGGGGACGCACCAGCCGGGGCGAGGCCATCGGCGACGCAGGGAGCCACGGGCCGCGGGCGAGGTCGGGACGGGAGCGACTAGGTCGAGGCGGAGAGGGGCTCGCGAATCGCCAGGGCGCGAGGTGGGCAAGGGCACCACGCGCGAGGCACTGGGCCTGGGCCGCGTGCGAGGTCGCCGGGCGCGGGCGCCGCTGGGGAACGGGCCAGCGGGCTAGGCAACCCAAGACGGAGGGCCAGCGGTTCGCGGGGCGGTCAGGGCGCGAGCATCGCGCGCGGTGAGGCAGACGGACGCAGCCGGCGCGGCCAATCAGGCGAGATCAAGGGGTCATGATGGACAGCGCGAGCGCATGAGGGAGAGGGAGGGAGCGAGGCGGCTCATGGGCCGAGGAATGGCAAGGCTCGACGGAGGTCGGGAGGTCCGCGATGGCGAGGCGCGACGTGGCCCGAGGAAGAAGTCGAATGGCGGCGCTGCTGGGGCATCTCCGGCACGGGTCGCGGGTCGGCGAGGCGGGAGCACCGCCGAGGAGAGGGACGGGAAAGTGAGGACGAGGACGAGGGCCGGCGAGGCGGCTCCGGCTGGCCGCTGTTGGCGCCGTGTCGGGCGATCCCGATCCAGATCTGGGGATCGGGGAAGTGGGTGGTGGTGGATTAGGTTTGGTCGGGTGGGGATAAGGGGACTGCGGGCTGGCTCATGGACTGCTTCACTGGGCCGAGGCCCGATGGGGGGGTTGTTCTTTCTATTTTTTTTGTTCTAGTCTTTCCCTTTTTCTTATTTTCTTTCTTTTCTCGTGTTAATATTTCAAATAGCTTAGTTTTATAAAATACATTAGTTGTACTTTAAATTAGTATTAACAAATATGCCACCACCACAATTAACTTGGCACCTAAAATAAAATAGTTTGTAAGTGTTTAATATTCTAAAAGCTTTTAAATAATTGGTTTTACACTGGTTTGTTCATTTCAGAATTTTAAACACTTTATAAAAGTGGGATTTCCACCAACATTTAGTAAGGACTATTTGCAAGAAACCAAACATTTTAGCTCCAATATTTAAAAACTTTTGTTGTTTGCCATAATTTGAATTTTGAATTTGAATTGGTTTATGAACTAACGCGATTATCAACAATAAGGGAGGTGACGGGCATCATTAGCAGGAATTATCGAGCTTGATTATCCCAAGGCCACAATTCTCCTCCACTACAAGAAATCTCGCCCGAGATTTAAGACGGGAGTAAGGGGACGGATTTGGTTACAAAATTCTAACGAGTCTTCTCGTGTTGGTTGTTCTTCCCAAGTAGTTGATCCTCTTCGATGTCTTTATTTCCCGTCAGTCATGATGATGAAGTCGACATCCTTTCTTCGAACTCCACCGTATTTTACGCAAAATGATAAGGGTAACTGAAGAACGAACTCAAGACGGTTGCTTATCCGTAGATAACATTAGGGGTATGGTAAGTAACTCTCTAATTGAAACTTAAGAAATTATCAAGAGAAAAGTAAGATGGTGCAAAGTAGAAGTTTCAAGCTCATAGGCAATCGCCATTGCCTCGATATGAAATGTGAAAGGGGTTCTAGCAACGGAATAAGTATTGTGTCTGAGCACTGCATAGATCACTAGGCAGGGGCCCATGAACTACAATGTAAGTCAAGCTCTATGAATAACTTTGGCAACAGGGTGAGAGCCAGGTTTCGATCTTGTGGAACTGTGGGTTATTCACCATATGGGTTAAAAATTTGGGAGGGCGGTAACGCTTGCACGATCATGCAAGCAAGGCATGTCGAGGATAGTATGTCAGCTTATGTCGGCAACAATGTCGGTACCAAGGGCGCAGGGACGAAGAGAACCATTTTCCTGCTCATTGAACGAGGCGGACCAATAGGCAAAGTTCTCATCCATCGGTGGTTACCGAATGTCATCAACAATAGAAACAAGTCTTAACTACACATACAGCTCAGGTTTGTACACCAAGGTGTTTTATATAAGTAGAAGATTACTACTGCTTATATAATATATATCACAAGAAGGGTTAACAAACCAATGGAAAGGAAAGGTGATTACAAAGTTAAATGTATAATGAAAGAAAAATGTTTAAACATATTTCTGTGGATGTATCCTTCCTGGACAAACAGAGTATGCCCATGTGATGATATAATGTAGAAACCCTTTAGGAAAGGGGAGAGATTTTATGATATTATCCCGACAACGTGTTTGATAATTGAGAAAGAAATATTTAGCATTGGGCTTCAAATGCTCTTATTGAAAATCGGAGTACCAAGGCATATGCTTCGAGATAGCATTGACATGGTCTTCAAGCTAAGGTCGGACTTTGATACATAAAGGATCCATCAGATAACTTATTAAACAAGGTATTTAAGTTCTCATGGAAAAATTGGTTAACCTTGTTAAAAAGAAACTATAATAATAGGCTCCTTCGCCGTGTAAAAGTAGGCATGACATCACCTTACCGAGTCATATAAAGACCGATGTTATAACTCTTGAATATGTTCCAACCATCATATCTGACCGAGGTTCAGATCCGATTGGTGTCGGATACTCCGACTTAGTATGCCCGAGAAGGAAAGGTGCAACACAATTGATTTAGATGACAATGTAAGATTCTGGAATTGAACAAAGGGAGCGAAGTTCAAACAAGAGTTCATCATTAATTCGAGGAGAGGTGAGGAGGTGCTGATTGACTCAATGACAATTCATTGAGATTTTCAAAGATGGATCTCCACAATTATGTGAACAAGGAGATAACATTTAATGATCAATGATATAATGATGTATGCTCGAGGGAAACATATACAATTAATCACCGTTGAAAGGTGCACCCAAATATGGGCTGGGTTGTACCACCAATATCAGAATGGTGATTCAACAATCAATAGTCTAAGAATGAACGATCGACCATTAACTTCAAAGCAATAGGGTTGCTAGAAGTGCAGAATCCAAACACATCGCTCACTTTGGTACCACGGTTGGAATCAACACAAGGACCAAGAAAGAATGGTGATGGTGAGAAGTATCACTATACCAAGAATCTTAAGGTGGTGAAATTCCACGCATTCTTGACATAAAAGGTGGTAATACTCCAAGGTAAAGAAGAACAATGCTGGGTAGCAAGGAACTCAAGTATAGCAACACAAAACACTAACAAGTTTGTGTTGAGGAAGGTAATAAGGGTCATGATAACACAACTCATCGAGGGCAAGGATGGTATTTTCATGAATCTGTTGATATCCCGGAAGAGCACATAAGGTTGATGATGATCACGACACATTTGTCGAGAGATTTCATGAAGATGTAATCAATCAGCGCATTTACATCAAGTCAAAGGAATGATGAAGCAAGAGCTTATTAGAATCACAGCATTTACACAAACTCGAACTCAAGCTTGTTGTTTAGGTGAAAGGGTATGACGAGGAAAATCGACGAAGCTTAGCTATCGCAAATTGGTGCCCGAGAATAAGGACCAGGTAGCATAGTTAGAATCATCACGACAATGATATAGTCAAATAGGCTAGAATGGCGGATCGGGTACAAACTCGCACTTATAGAAGCCATCAAGAGTTGTTGAACCGAAAAGTGGACTCCTCGGTTCAGTTATCGGTGTCTTTGAGTGATTAACAAATCCGTGAGTCCATGAAAAATTGTAATCAGGTGAATGTAGTACTTGATGAAGAACTCATAGGAAGTTATGTGTTCCAAGATAATCTCAGATACTGTGGGTATTACTCACGCTGCATCAAAGTAGAGGTTGTACCGGGTATTGATCCACATAAGACAAGTGCTTAACTTGCATCAAAAATGGTATTTAAAGGAGAACATGGTCGGAACGACGATTGTAAAGGTGTCATCGTGATATAAGATGAACTTATATCAAGGGAATAATTAATTTTAAAAGAAGCTTCATGAGAAGATGTACATTGTGTCCATGGGCATGAACATAAAGTTCAAGGCCCACTTCCACTTCTCCAATGCATAACCTTTCATCCACTTCTTCGCTCAGCTTGTTGTATTGTTGAAATTTTATCCGCAAAATACCGTAAGAGTATGACTCGTGGGAACTTCCGAGTTCACAAATATTAGGAAGGCATAGGTTTAATCCATCGGGCATCATGGAAACATATACCCCAAGCTTCAATAGTAGATACCACCAGCTCAAAGTAGAGCAAGGTTGAGCAAGTAGATGATATAATTTACCAAAGGCATTACGATCCAAGGGAAGTCTCTGGGTTATTGAATATGGAGGACGATGTCGATAAAAATCCATTAAAGGATCCGCTGTCCATAACAGAGCTGATGTGAGCATCGCACACAACCGAGGAAGTAACAAAAAGGCATTGATTATGGAAACAACTAACTAATCCTGAGCTCAAATGCAAAGGAATTATGATTAAATCAAGGGATCGTAAATAATGCTCTGATTAGGGATGGATAAGTTGAATAGCCTAGGGTACAATCGATGGCATTTGATTAGTCGAGATCCAGCCATGTTCAAATGACGCTCGAGCCTGAAGGATGAATTCTAGGATCTGATTGAGGATCGCGATATTCGCAACTTATTGAATCAATGGACTCAAAATGATAGTGACAAAGGATGCCAATAAGATTACTTATGGATTAACCATAATGCAGCAAGCAAGAATTCCAAGGGCAATAAGCTGTTGAGATTCTCTAAGATCGAATAGTATTTCAAGACCTTTCTGAAATACATGAATCAACTGGGATGAGCGGATACCGAGAAGTGTGGGGAAATTATCCGTAGGGGTATTCTAAGGGCAAGAACTACAAGGCGGTAAGCTCAAAGGATTCTCGAATAACGTAAGACCAGTTCGAGGCATCCCGTAATAACAAGATCAATGGGGTTGAACGAAGACCGGGCAAGTGTATGCGGTTATCCCTAAGGATATACAGTAGGGAATGCAAAAGCAATGACACAAGGTCTTGAGAGAACACTATAATGTATCTTCGAATCTTCCGATGCAGCAAAGTATCATCTGTACTAAGGGGCTCTCCGGGAGGAAGTGGTCATTTAGATCCTAATGTTGAGTTAGTAAAACCATTTAGACCCAATAGAAGAGATGTCAGAGTCCCAGAGTATAGGTCGAGGAATAAAAGATCCTATCACCACCCATGGCGACGCAGCCCGTAAGACACACAGCCATGTTAGTAAAAGTTTTGCAACGCTAGACTCGACTTCGCCAAGGAGTGGAAGGATTCACAGCAATGGGCTCGATATTAACTTCAGATTTCCGATCTAATCAGACACTAATCATACACGCAAACGCTACTTATCAAGATCGTGGACTCACGGAAGATATCACAACACAACTCTAAAAAATAAAATAAGTCATACAAGCATCATAATACAAGCCTGGGCCCCGAGGGCTCGAATACAAGTGCTCGATCATAGACGAAAGAAGTGGAAGCAACAATATCTGAGTACGACATAAGTTAAACAAGTTCATTTTAAGAAGGCTAGCACAAACTGGGATACAGATCGAAGAGGCGCAGCCTCCCGCCTGGGATCCTCCTAACTACTCCCCGGTCGCCGCCGGGCTGCACGTAGTAGTAGGCACCTCCAGCGGTAGTAGTCGCCATCGACGGCATGCCCCGCCTCTGGCTCCATCGTCTGCTGCAGCAATCGGTAGAGAAAGGGGGAACAAGCAAACCGTGAGCCACCAACTTGAAGGGTGTGTTTATTAAGTATCCTGCCTAGTTGGTCATAAGGTCAAGGTAACCCAGTCGCCCTGTTATCAAGATCACGCTATTCAATAGATTACACCGCAGGGTGCACCACATAACCCAACACGCTTGATCCCATTTGGCCGACACACTTTCCTCGGCATGCCCGCCGCGAAGATCAACACGCCGCAGCCCCACCTAGTAGCAACAGAGAGGCCAACACTGCTGCTAAACCTAAGCCCATTGGGTCTGGGCCCATCGCCATAGCACACCTGCACGCTAAGGTGACGCGTCGAAAGCAGAACTAGCCCCTAATACAAGAGCAGGCTTATGCCCAATCCGCGACGCCACTCGGCCGCTGGCGCCATCAAGGCTTCAGCCGATACCACGATCACGGGATACCCATAACTACTCCCGGCCGAGATGGTTAGTGCGATAGACCAAATGGCCGACTCGATCAAATACCAAGATCTCAAGTAGCTGCAGCAGTATCCGCTAACGCCGACCAGGCCAGCCACCTCTTCCCAGGTGGTCTCAACCTTCCCTGCGCTCCGCCACAGTAATCCAAATAGCCGGAACCTGTGCTCACTCTCACCGGGATGGAGCCACCTGTCTTTCAGCCCCATCTCCTAACAGTATCAATGTAATGTAATGGTGTAGTATATAGAGATGCCCGTGATCACCTCCCTCAAGTGATCACAGCCTAGTATTGCATGGCAGATGGACAAGAGTGTAGGGTCACTGGCGGAACACTAGCATCCTATACTAAGCAGAGGATAGTAACATCATTAGAAAAAGGGCTATAGATGGAATGACACTAATGGCACACCGGAAATATGCGGAAAACACGACATTATATACTAATGGCGCACCACCATCCGGCGCCCCATTAGAGTTCAAACACAATGGCGCACTCATGCTTTGGGTGCTCCATTAGTATCAAATTTTTTTTTAAACTAGTGCGCTTGAAACTAAATATACTAATGGCGATCCTGGCTCAAGTGCGCCCATTAGTAGTAGGGATTACTAATGGCGCACCAGGGTGTGGGTGCGCCATTAGTATATAAACTTTTTTGAACTAGTGCTACTTGTTCAAATATACTAATGGCGATCTGCCCAAAGCGCCATTAGTGAAGTTGTATTACTAATGGCGCACTGCAGGGGTGCGCCTATTAGTATAGAAACTTTTTTTTGAACTAGTGCGCTTGTTCATGATACTAATGGCGATTTTGCTTAGGTGCGCCTATTAGTAGTAATTCATTAATGCTGCACTCAAGGCAAGAGGCACCATTAGTAAGTGGGCAGCAACAAGATATTGGGACAGCCCTACCCACACACTCACTTTCTCCCCACTTCATTCTCCACCTCCTCCTTGTCTCGGTGCCTCCTCTTTTCACCTCATTTCACCATAGATTCATTCAAATTAAGTGGTTAAATTACCTTGTTTTAATAGGTATAAGGGGGAAGCTATATTAGGTTGTTCTCCTTACAACAATGTGCACATGCACTTTTTACGCCTAGCTAGATCTATGTATGTTCGTGGTGTTCCATATGTTTGTGGTGTTTGCATGTGTTTGTGTTTGAGGTGTACCGCATTTGAAATGCGATAGTTACAATATTTTGCCGAATGTTGATCATTTCGCTTCAAGCAGAATTTTGGCATTAGCATCCTTTTGGTCCTATTTTTAGGAAAGTCATGCCAAATTTTTTTTCTGGTCTCTAAAATATCGCTTTGCTCTACTCCGCAGCGCATTATGGTCCGCACGATGACCGAAGGCATCGCGGAATAGGTTTTTGAGGTCCGCCAACAGATGTCAAAGAACGAGACGGAGATAAGATGTCCGGGCGAAGATGCAAGCTGAAGAGCTCATTATGACCCGGATTCGGAAGGTGCGGGACCACCCGCTGTTGCGTGGTTTCATGGATGGCTATCGTGGCAAGGTGATGAAGATGATCACGGTCGCCCATGCGGGCCGGCAAGAAATGAGGAAGGGCAGCAAGACAACCACCGCGCTCTGGGCAAGCGAGAAGACGTAAGAACTCTGTGAGATGATCACGATGGATGCTGTACACAGCCATCATGTAGAAGATGCAGGATATGATGATGAGGAAGATGCCGAGCCAAAGCGACGGGCATGATCATGAAGATGATGATGCCATGGAGGCATTTATCGGACCATCGGCGGCTGGGTGCGGACTCATATTCAAGAGCTGCTTTCAAGCGCATTTGATAACGCAAGAGCTGCCGCCCGAGAGAAAGCCAAGATGGATCAACTGAGTTAGACGCCGTTACTCCATTGTATGAAGGATGCGGCCTTGAGGATACCAACAACAAAGTAACGCCATGGCCTCCGAGATGAAGGTAAAACACAAAATGACCGACGATGCTTCGACGAGAATGATGTCATTCTCGCACAACGCTTCCTGGGGAACAAGTGCCCACCAGTTTGGAGGAGGCAAGAAAATCGTGTGTCCTCTCGGATTTACCGCACGTGAAATACCATGTGCATGAACATTGCATCATTTATCTGGACGAAAGCACGAGTCTACCATATGTCCGGTAAAGGCCACCGATACAAGAAGAGGAAGAAAGCTCCTCAAAAGTGGTGTGGTATTTCCGATCACTCGTTCGCAGCGCTTATTTCGGACCCTAGCAAAGCTCGCTGGCACGCGGATAGGGAGAAGAAGCGAAGATGACGCAATGATCCGGAGATAGATAAAAAGAACAAGATGCCGAATCACCCTAAGGATGCGGAAAGTGGCAAGCGTTGAACTTCAAGACTCGGAATTTGGGAACGATCCAAGAACATCGTGGCTGGGCGCGAGCAATCGGATGGAGTCAATCCGCAGCCGCAGGCACACATACACCGCCCGTGTTTGTGTGGGATGTCCGGTTGTGCATGAAGAGGAAGTACACCTACGAGTATGCTAATTAGGGTCGAACAACCAGGAACGACATCAATCTGAGATCCGGGCTGCTGAAAGAGGAGCTTGACACGCCTGGAAAACGCCAGCCAATACGTGGGACGCCGCAGAAAGAATATTTCCTCATGAGAGCCGTGACGTCACGACGCAAACGTATCATCTCGGTTACGATATATCGCGGTAGTCCACGGATTTTCTGGATGCGTAAGGCATGGATGATACAACGACGCCAGCCTAGATAGAGATCCCGGTCTTCGAAACTCGGTTCATGGGACATCGAAGGTGGCTTTGACGATGACCCGTGGAGGAAACGCAAGGATCTGTTCGATGGTGAAACCGAACCCGAAAAACGCCCGTGGCACGAGGAGCGGCGAGGAAATAGACAAGCTGTTGGAAAATTGGAAAGACTCGCCCACCGCCGAAAGAAGCAAAGGCGCCAGAGCTGAAAGAAGTTAAAGGCGCCAGAGTCACATTGAAGGTATGGAAAACGAGGTCTGCTTTTCTCGACTTGCCGCATCGAAGATCCACCGTAGCCTCACAGCCTTGATGTCATGCATATCACGAAGAACGTAAAGCAGAGTCTGCTTGGTACCCGCTCAACATGCCGTAGAGGACCAAAGATGGGCCAAAGCAAGGGCAGACTTGAAATCAATGGGCATCGTGCAGAGCTTCACGCATATATGATGATGATGATGATGATGATGATGATGATGATGATGAGGCGAAGCAGGACACGTAAAGTCGCCGCAAAGGCAAAAGGCCAAGAAGACCGAAATGACTACCTCCCGCGCGTTTCACTCTAAGTCGAGGAGATCGAGCAGTTTTTCACCGCCTCCTAGGAGTAAAACTTCTCACGGTTACGCTGGGAAGATAAGTAGATACCTAGACCCAGCGAAGCGAAGTTCAGCGATGAAGTTCACGACCGCCACGCGTCGATGACGCAGATATTTCCAGCCTGTAATCAGGATCATGGACGCGCACGTCCGGAAACGCTATTTGGCCTATGCAACTTCTTCGACGCCATCTCTGAAGTCGATTACGGAGGCAACTCGTAGGCTACAGTGAAGAGATCATGGTGATACTATGCGAGCTTGAGATGTACTTCCCCGCATTCTTCGACGCTATGGTGCATCCGCTGGTCCATATAGTGGAGGATATCATCCAACTCGGCCGACGTCCTCGCACAGATGATGCCGCTCAAAGGATGAATGGTGTCATCAAAGGATACGCTCAACATGTCACATCCAGAAGGAAGCATAGCCAGGGGCTTTTCATCAAGAGTGCATCTCCTACGCACGTAATTATCTAGGCATCGAGAACCCGCTGGTCTCCGTCAACAGCACCTCGGCAGCTCGCCGGATGGGGTCACCGTGAGGGTCGCCAAATGCATGTCGATTTCGAGGGTCGACTCACGACTTTTGAAAGAGCAAACCTAGTCGCCTACAACACATAGACGTGGTCGATCCTTGGGTGGTAGAGCACAAAACCTTTATTAAAAAGACGACAATGACCGAGGCCAACAGAGGACGGACGGAGATACACTCAAAGAGCACAACTCATGTTTCACGCTTGGTTCAAGCATAAGCTTCGTCGCATCTTTACATGAGGATTCTTCCGGAAGAACAACTCATATTCGCTTTGTCAGTAGCCACACAACCTCGATGACCTATGAGGCGCATTTATATCAACGGCTACACATTCTACACCGAGGCCAAGGACATGAAGAGCGATGGTTATCGTAACTCCGGGTAACGATGGAATCCTACACCGTAACGACAAGGACAGATACTACGGAAGGATCGAGGAGATCTGGGAGCTGAGCTACGCTGAGAGAAGGTCCCGATGTTCCGGTCGATGGGCCAAGAACGCTATAAAAGAAGACCGTATTTCACCACCATGGTTATACCCGGTTAAATCCAAGATCATGCGCAAACGTCACCGCTGAAAATGAGCCATGGTACTGGCTTCCCAAGTGGACCAATGCTTTTCATTACCGACCCGCCAAAGCCCAACGTGTTGTCGGAGGAGAGGCAAAAGGAAGATCATCGGAATGGATGGAGTAGCCAATGAGCAAGACTTGACAAGTACGGCGACCGAGGATCGAACATGACGACGATGATGAAGTAGCAGCATACACCACAAGAAGAAGCAGGACCACCCTACCTAAAGGACGCCCATTCCACGAAGAACTCCATTTGCAAAAAGAAGGGCAAGAAGATTGTGAACAGATAGCTAGCTAAGATCGATTGTATTTAAATCGTAGCCTTCATTTCTCGATTGTATTTCATGGGTACTTTTGAACTATCATGAATATTTTTAAATTTCATGGACACTGATCTCGATCCCTCCATCTCGATCGCTATCCCACCTCGCCAGATCCGACCCCGCACCTCGATTCCCTACTCAACCGCCAACACCGACCCACTCTGCACAGACCGCCTTATAAAAAATAAGTATCAAACAGCTTTTAAATGCTACTGTCTTATAAAAAATATTACTGTTATTATTTAAACAAGTTTGAACATTTTAAACACAAATAAGTATCAAACAGCTTTTAAATGCTAAAAAAATTTTGGAGCCCACCTGATCCTCCAT